>MU226659.1:856136-869751 GCA_018584345.1 Thuja plicata | reverse complement strand
ATTAGAGAAGGTCAGGTTGTTGGCTCTCGTTCTGAGGGTAAATTGCAGCAATCACTCCTAATTAGGAGGCAACAGGTCATCTCAATCACTTTGTAGAACAAACAATTCATGTTTGTTTCTGCAAATCCATGTATTGAATAAGGACTATGTTGCGTTTGTGTTGAATAGAGAGGTCCACATTCGACATCAAACAATACCATGTTAGAAACATAAAGTAAAATAAAAAAGAGAAGAAAAGAATCCAAGAGAGTATGCAATGGAAGAGATTTACCAAATACTAAAAGAGAGAGAAATCTTTTCTTTCAATAGATCAACCATCAAGATCACCACAATGCTCCAAGAACCAAGACAAGAACAAAATGATTTGAAAGGGGAAAAAAAAGAAAAAACCCCTTGTGAATAATATGAATATGGCTCAAAGCCTAAAGAATGAGAGCAATAATCTCATTACAATATTACAAGAATGAGAATGAGAGGAGAGAGAAGAAATCCAACTTAGAACCCTTATGAGAACCCTAAGAAGTGTGTGAAAACCATCTCTTAAGTAGAGATGAGTGGAGGAGTTTGCATGTAACTCCCATACTCTATGTGTGCCACATTCACATTTGGTGTGTGCCATGTGTAGGAATCCTCTTAAGGAGGAATATATAATTTCCTTATTAAAGGAATTACACATATGAGACAAGATTGGATACCTTGGTTTATCCTTTCATTACATAGTTACCAAGGAAAGATTAATTTCTAACAGTTGGCTGCTCGGTGTTGCTTTCCCCAAGTTGGTTTCTGTTGCTCGGGTATGCTTTCCTCGAGTTGGTTTATGTTTCTTGGGTATGCTTTCCTTGATTTAGTTTATGTTTCTCAGGTATTCTTTCCCCAAGTTGGTTCTTGTCGCTCAGGTATGCCTTTACCGAGTGTTTGTTGTTGCTCTGTGATGCTCTTCCCAAGTTGTTTATCCAGATTTGGCCGACTTCTACATTTAATTTCCATGGTGTAATTAATGTAGAGTCTCTCATTGGGATCTATGTGGACCTAAATCTTGGTTGATGTGTTCTCCTATGTATTTTTTATTAATTGCAGCTAAATGGTGCATTTAATATCTGTTCATTGTAGAGTGTATGGACGACTGGGTCATTTAATTGTTGTTTACAAGACGACTTGTGGCAAGTGTGTATAAAAGAGATTCTAGGTTGATGTTTAGAGGGATGACATACATGACAGAGGAATGGAAAGATAGATAGAGGATAAAAGAGTAAGCTAGTAAGCTGAAATATTGTAAGTTGTTGCAGATAGTTGTAAGTAGGTAGACAGAGATTGTAGATTGCTTGGTGGCTTGCGAGCACAAGTTCAAATCTAGTTTCTTCCACTTAGCTATAGGGTAGATGGATAATGTTGGATCCTGCAAGCTCTTGTTGAATCTATTGATGTAATTGGCCCTAATCAGGAAGGCCTTACAGCCAGACATGTTGGATGTAATTAGAATTCTGAGATAATATAAATTGATATTGCTATATCTTGTGTTGTGTTGTTTATGTTGTGTGTTCTTGTTGTTGGCTACAAGTTTGGACAGTCCTTTATTGGATCCTCCAAGCTTGGACTACATCAAAGGGAAATGATTTTCATTTATGATTTTATTAATGGATCCCTGAAATACCTCAGATCTCTCATAGACCAGTGCCTTATCCAATGGGCAACAGAGTTAAACATAACATTGCAAAAGAAGATTATGGATAAAGAAGACAACACAATTGTATCATCAGAAAATGGAAGCACTTCCATTTTGGAATGGTATAGCCCTGCGAGTAAGTGGGTTGGGGTTATGTCAAATTCCTTGAATGGTTCTTTGACTTGGATCTGGCTTTTCCCATGTTCTTCCCTATTTCCCACTTCTCTCCGGCCTGTTTCTGGCATCCTGCTCTACAAATTTGAGGTTTTTGACCTTAGGGTCAAGGTTGACCTTCTAGGTAAAGTTTGACCTTGACCTTGACCTAGGTCAAGGTCGACCTCGACCCTGACCCAGGGTCAAAATTTCAAGTTTCCAAGGTTTTCGGATGTCAGGCTTTGGAAAGATTTAATTCCCGCTTTTGGGTCGATTGTTTCGGTCTCCAAAGTAACAACTCTTGAAATTATATTTAATATAGGTCTACTTCTAGGGGTATAGGTCTAATTAGAATTTAATTCTCCTATGTAGGCCTCTCTAGAAGATTGTTCCCTAGATTTACATATAAGGAAGCCTTCTCCTCTCATTTTCTCTAACTATCTAAGAAGCAATATCACCTAGACCACCTATGCACATGAATGATAATATATTGAAGGAATCATCTACATTCAATTATTCAAGCATTCAAGCACATTCAAGCATTCCATTCATCAAGGAGATCCATTGGTAGCCATTGAAGGATTCAAGCTCTATGGAGCCCTCTTGTTGAAGATTTCTTCATCCACATCCATGCAAACCTCTTCCTATTCCAAGATCCATTCAAGATTGGTGCTAAAGATCTAAAAGAAATTGATTTGAGACATCCTACATCGTAAATCCTACATTCTACATTCATTTGGCATATCCATACTTGTGGATCCAAGGATTCGAATCCTCCAAAAGGGTTTCTATACAAGCAAGATGATTTTTTTTATTTACTTTGTTTATCTTTGCAATTTCAATTATATTTTAAGGTTAATTCAAAAACTGGGGTTTGAACAAGGAAAAATCCTCCCCCTCAATAAACAAAATTATTTTTCTTGCAGGTACAGGTACATGACAATGAATTACAAAGCAGATTCGAATACCCTTTTCAGTCTGCTTTTGGGATCCGCAAATAGATTTTCCATCGTAGCAGTGCAGGTTAAGGTCAACATTTTGGGGTACAATTGTGCCCCTGTATTTGGGTCAAGGTTGACCTGACTCAGAAAAGGAAATTTTTTATTGGTTTTCTTTGTCTTTATGTTTCTGTTCCAAATCCGGTTGTAGAATTTCCCGAAACTCAGTACAGACACCAAAAAACAACAATTTCCAGATATGCTATATTTTGAGGTTAGTACTTGTCTTCAATTAATTTCAATTAAGGTTTTAATCAATTCAAATATATTACATACTCTTCATCCATAATTCAGGAATGTAAGGTTTTCTTCCTTCTTCCTATTTTTGATTGATTGATGCATTTGTACATTGGCCATTTCTAATGGTTGATTAAAGAGGATCTTTCCTTTGTGAAATTTGGGGCTAGGAGGAGAATTTTATCTTCCCCCAAAACCTTTAAATACAACACAAACAACATTTCTTCCTATACATTCATTTTTATATCTTAAATTTTGGTGAACCTGCAATAGACAACTCTTTCTTTTTGGTGTTAGATTTACATTTCATGTTAGATCTTGCATGCATATTAGATTAGCCTTCTTTTATGTTCTATCATTTACAATTTCTTAGTTTAGTTCATGTACATTGCATTGGTGTATGAGCTTTACTACCTCTAGTCCTACCTATAATATTCTGGTTAGAAGAAGTCGCCGACTTATGGGTTCCTTTGATCCCAAGTCTTCCTCTCCTTTCAGTAGGATCCCGGATGATAATTTGATCACTCATGATTCCAATCCTTCTACAGATCATAACCCTTCTCACTCATCTCATGATGAGGATGATGCTTTAAGAGTTCCTCCTGAACAAGTCCAAAAACTGTCAATTGAACTTGTTAACATGGGAAATTGGCTTATTCATGAAAACCATAATCAAGATTCTATTCAAGCTATAGAGGCTCTTAAGAAATTACTTCGTGATAGTGATCTAGGTGTTAATCTCTTGCATGATATTACTCATCTTGTGCATTTAAATTTTAAACCTTTAGCTCAAGAAGCTCGAGATTTAGGATTTACTCCTCCTGTCACTAGTGTGGAACTTTCTTCTATTCCTTTACCTATAAATCCTACTTATACTCCTCCTTTAGTGACTACATTTCTTACATTTTCCAATCCTCTAGCTTCAAATATTCCACTTTAATCTCTTCCTGTGAGTGTTCCACCAGTATCTTTAACTACCTCACAACCTTCTTACCATAGTGTTCCTTTTACCTATTCCAATCCTCTTCCAACTGTGGTTCCAAGTGTTCCACCGGTTGTGACTTCTATTCCCATTGCTTCCTACACTTTTCCTAGTGTTCCCAATATTTCTATGCCTCCTATTTCTTCTAATGATTCCATAATCATTAGTCTGGCTCAAACTATATCCTCTTTACAACAACACCTGGTATCCTTAACTCAATCTAAGTTTAGTATTCCTACATGTGACATGGGTAGCCCTTTATCCCTAGACATTATTCATTCTCTTGTCCCTCAGCAAGATGATATGCCTCATCTTGAAAATTACAATGGTAAGGGAGATCTTGTCACTCATGTTAAAACATTTCAAATCCTTTGTAGTGACTATGCTCATGACCATAGGATTTTAGCCAAGTTGTTTGCTAGAACTTTTCATGATAAGGCCTTGCAATGGTATTATTCCTTGCCTCCTTATTCTATTGATTTTTTTCCAAAACTTTCTAATACCTTTATTCAATAGTTCCAAAATAACATTGGTCTGCAAGTTTCTTTAACTGATTTGATGCATTGTAAACAGAATACTAAAGTTATTGGTAGATTTAAGAATTTGTAAGCTCAAATATCTTATCCTGTTTCTGATATTGATATTCAACATATGTTTATTTCAAATTTCCAAAAGGATATTAGAGATAATATTCTACTTACTAAATTTACCTCTTTTCAACAACTTTGTGCATCACTTCATCATTATCAATTAAAAGTGAGTCAATTTGAGAGCAACACTCCAATGAATCCTGTTCCAGTTGATAAGAGTGATGCTTCTCCTAATCCCAACAAGTTTTAGAAACCTAACAACTATGTCAAGATTAATAAACAAGAAAATACAGTTGTTGATCAAGTTTTTGTTGCATCCAACAATGTCACTTCTGCATCCACTACTTTTGTTTAAATCATACATTTACTCCTCTTTCTAAATCTTTACATTCTATTATGAGTAAATTGTTGACTGCTAATATGATTACTTTGCCTCCTATTCGACCTCTTCTTCTTACTATGATGGAATCAAAATCCTTTGATCCCAAATCCTTTTGCTAATACGATCATCAAAATGGCCATGATACTGAGAAGTGTTATTCTCTAAAACATAGGGTTCAAGACTTAATTGATTCTAATGGTTTATGTGTTGATAATTTTGATGGCAGTGGGAACAAATTTGTCTCTCCTCCTAATCAAAACCTTCAAATCTATATGAATCCTTTGCCTACACATGATACTAATACCATTTTTCAGCCATCTTCTGTGGATATTGTTTATGATTCAAAGATGGATGATCTAAATCATATTGTTAACCATGTGGAGCATGTTGTTTTGTCTCAAATTGACTCTCCACCCCAGCCTCAATCTCAACCTGCTATTCAAGCTTCTCCATCTCAACCTGAACTTCAAGTTCCACCTCAATCTAAACCTTCAAAACAAACTAAGGATAAAAGACGTAGGGAACTCTCAATCACCTTTGATGATTTTGAGACTATTAAGGCTCCTGATGGTCCCCTCTACATTTATACTAGGATTGCTAAGATACCTATGCATGCTTGTCTTAATGATCCTACTTCTTTAGTCAATGTCATTACTAAAGAAAACCTTTTTATGAAGAACTTACAACATGATTATTATGATACATGTGATGTGTGGATTCAAACTTGTAATGGTTTTCTCTATCCATCATTTGGTTCTATTAACTTTCCTGTTGAACTTTGTGGTAAAGTTGTGGACACTACCTTCATTGTTGTCCCTACTTCTGTTCAATTTCAAGTTCAACTTGGTTTTCCTTGGTTGACTGTCGTGTGTGTCGTTGCTTCTCCTATCCATAAGTGTATTAATTTCATTCATGATGAAGAAGTGAAAATGATTAATCATAGTTTATATCAATGTTCTAGGCCTAGGGATTGTGCTACCCTTGACTTCTTTTTGCCTTCATTACCTAATTCATGTTCTTCTAGACCTGATAACCCTTTTCACTCATATCAAGCCCATAAACATCGCAATTTTCTTGAGTTAAGCATGCCTCAGATAGATCTTAACCATGTTATTTTGCCTACACCTTCCATACCTCCTTTATCAATTGCTTCTAGTTCTGTTAATCAATCTCCTAGTGTTGACTTTCAGCCTACTGAGAGTCCTACTAATCCTCCTATAGAACCTATGAAGGAACCAATTGTTGTTCCTCCTAGTTCTCAACATATTTCAAACAAGACAAAACGTAACAAGTCTACCAATGAACATCATAAGAAGCATCAAGATAATGCTAAGGCCCGTGTCTCTATTCTTCAAAATTCTTTACCTTCTTTTGACCAGCGTATGCCTGATGTGTTGGAAGAACTTAATGTTAATAATATAATGTTAAGATGAATGATTATGATGATTCTATTTACATCTTAGATTCTATTTTGATTAATCTTGATGAAGAAGATACTCTTGATGATCCCATTGATGCTAATGATGAATATGAGACTATTGATCTTGATACTGATTTATCTCATATGCTTTCCACACAATTGATAATTATACCTAGTATTGAACATCGCGATTCTCAAGAGGATCCTTGTTTGGAACTAGCTATTATTCCTATTGTGTTGTACATAGTCCCTCTTGCGAGTTTTCCACCTTCCCTAAATGATATAAACTGAGATGGGGAAAGTAGGTGATGTGCTTGATTGGCTTGTCCTCCATGGTAGCCTTTTATGTGTTTGCCTATTGTATTGTGCTTCTGCTGTACTATGTTTTCTAAAATGTTTATTAGATTCTTTTATACGACCCTTGTTACTTTGTCGATGCAAGATGATAAAGGAATCAAACCTATTGTACAATTCCTCTATATGCATCTCTATTCTTCTATATATTGTTTTCATGTTATGTTGTACCTGTGCTATTGTTCATAAATGTTTTCCTTGTGTAGTCTGCTTGGATTTGCGACATGGTAGAACTGATTCTTTTTGGTCTCCATGTTGTGGTCTGAAAAGAATCTTCTTTGTAACTCTTATGTTTTCTTTCCTCCAATGTGATTGTAGTTCCACTTTCTTTGGGGAATGATTTTAATTCATTTTAAAATAATATCATATATATATATATATATAATCTTAGGATCATACTGACCCCACAGTAGGTAGATCCCTTCTGTTCTCTCTATATGTTTATGTGGTATTTTCCTTGATTTGTCTTTGCTTGGGGGCATTTTGTAGTGGAAACGTAATCAGTGGAGCTGTTTAGTTTTCTGTTAAATCCATTGCTCATGTTAAAGTGTTAGCAATGACTTTAACGTGGGAGCATACACTCTGCTCACTTTTTGCACACATGCACTCTCAAAATATGTTAAAATCTTAAAACTTTCTTCCCTTTATGGATTAGAGACTAATCCTTAAAGCATGGATTTTTACCTTATAGGATCTCTTGATCCCTCCAGTTTCAATTTACAATGTTTTGATCCCTTAAGGTTGGAAGGTGTCCTTAAGACTGGATCTCTCTATGTTTTGACTTTTCTCTTTTGGAAAAGAATATTCCTAAGGGTAAATCCTTGATGGGTTGACTAGTGAGTAGCTACATTCACTAGGTGGTTCAACTCCATCTTTTCAATTGCACTTTTTCCTTGTGTGATTCACAATGGGACATAGGTTCTCATTGGGCAAGGTAATCACACCCCCTCTCTCTTTCTCTTTGACTAGTGATGTCTCTCTTATTGTAATCTTGGTCTTGTCAAAGACTTGAGTCCTTGGGGCCTTGAGGATTGCTTTGTCTCTTTGATTTCATTAAGATTATCTTTTCTTTATGATCTCCTTTACCAAGAGTTTGCATCGAGTCCATACTCTTGCTAAAGTGGGGGCTAAATGTACTGTCGAAAAATGGAAGCACTTCCATTTTGGACTGGTTCAACCCTCCGAGTAAGTGGTTTGGGGTCATGTCAAACACCTTGAATGGGTCTTTGACTTGGATCTAGCTTTTCCCCTATCCTGCCCTATTTCCTACTTCTCTCCGGCCTATCTCTGGCATCCCGCTCTGCAAATTTGAGGTTCTTGACCTCAGGGTCAAGGTTGACCTTCTGGCTCAAGGTCGACCTCGACCCTAACCTAGGTCAGGGTCAACCTTGACCTTGACCCAGGGTCCAAATTTCAAGTTTCCAAGGTTTTTAGATGTCAGGCTTTGGAAAGATTTAATTCCCACTTCTGGGTCAGCTGTTTCAGTCTCTGAAGTAATGACTCTTGAAATTATGTTTAATATAGGTCCACTTCTAGGGGTATAGGTCTAATTGGAATTTAATTCTCCTATGTAGGACTCTCTAGAAGATTGTGCCCTAGATTTGTATATAAGGAAGCCTTCTCCTCTCATTTTCTCTTACTATCTAAGAAGCAATATCACCTAGACCACCTATGCACATGAAGCATAATCTATTGAAGGATTCATGTACATTCAAGTATTCAAGTATTCAAGCACATTCAAGCATTCCATTCATCAAGGAGATCCATTGGTAGCCATTGAAGGATTCAAGCTCTATGGAGCCCTTGTTGAAGATTTCTTCATCCACATCCATGCAAACCTCTTCCTATTCCAAGATCTATTCAAGATTGGTGCTGAAGATCTAAAAGGAATTGATTTGAGACATTCGACATCTTACATCCTACATTCTACATTCTACATTCATTTGGCACATCCATACTTGTGGATCCAAGGATTGGAATCCTCCACAAGGGTTTCTATACAAGCAAGGTGAATTTGTTTATTTACTTTGTTTATCTCTGCAATTTCAATTATATTTTAAGGTTAATTCCAAAATCGGGGTTTTACCAAGGCAAAACCCTCCCCCCAAAAAACAAAACCATTTTTCTTGTAGGTACAGGTACACGACAATGAATTACAGTGTAGATTTGAATACCCTTTTTGGTCTACTTTCAGGACCTATGAACATATTTTCCGTCAAAGCAGTGCAGGTCAAGGTTGACATTTTGGGGTACAATTGTGCCCCCACATTTGGGTCAAGGTCAACCTGACTCAGAAAAGGAAAATATTTCTAGGTTTTCTCTGTCTTTGTGTTTCTGTTCCAGATTTGGTTGCAGAATTTCCTGAAACTTTGTACAGATGCTAGAAAATAGCAATTTCCATATCTGCTATATTTTGAGGTTAGTACTTGTCTCCAATTCATTTCAATTAAGGTTTTAATAAATTCAAATCTATTACATACTCTTCATCCATAATTTGGTAATGTAATATTTTCTTCCTTCTTCTTACTTTTGATTGATTGATGCATTTGTACATTGACCATTTTCTTATGGTTGATCAAAGTGGATATTTCCTTTGTGAAATTTGGGGCTAGGAGGAGAATCTTATCTTCCTCAAAAAATGAATTATATAACACAAACACCATTTCTTCCTATACATTCATTTTTATATCTTACAATATTCTAATATGTCTAATGCCTTACATCATACATACCCCATCACTCTGTGGATCCACCTACGTATTCAAATATGCAATTACCTACTCAAAGTAGGTAACCCTCCCCTTGGAAGAGACTGTGGAATAGACAATACATTAATCAACATCCACTAAAAGACAAGTTGACATATCCTTAATACCCCAACTCATACACATTTGAAGACAAATCCTAAATAACAGTTATCCTTTAAATAACTCGATTGCAGATCTATAATAGATAAGACTAAAACACCCTGGATGTCTTCACCTACATGATTTAGGAAGCATAAAGGAAAAAACTTGATATCCAAACAACCATACTAGAATTTCATTGATAAAACTTTTTGTTACAACGGAGTGCTTCTCTAAAACCAAAAAGAGCTAAGAACACCCTATATGAAAAGAAAAGGCAAAAATATTTACAGAAGAGCCACCCTTGAAACATTTTATGAAAACTTGCAGAGAAACTAGAACCTTTACAATAGAGAAAAGAGAGATACATATAGAAGAAGGAAACCCTAAAACTGATATCTAATTGATATCTATCATTTTGCATCTGATTCATACTTATCCTTCTTTCTCCATCAATTTGATCTTTCTTCAAAATATCTAAAATAGATTTTGATCTGCATACCTACTTATCTGAAAGCAATAACTCGGTTAATGAATGCAGAAACAACAACAATCTAATTAGAACCCTAATAGCACTAGTTGACCAAAATATAACCATAGTCAACAAAATACTATCTATTGGGATTAATAGGAAGTATGTACTGAGAGGGGAAGGGTGAATCAATACCTCTAAAACTTTTGTATCCCTTTTATCAAGTAACCTTTGTAATCAATTGTATATCCATTCAATCTGATTTATACTATCTTGATGTGAGTTATATCAAATCATAACATTAACATACATGTGAAAATTCATAGAAACATTCATGAAAGTAAATTGACACATAACACAAGATATGATATCACATAAAACTCCTATGAGGAAGTAAAAACTGTGGTGGGGATGGCACCCACAAAATATTCACTATCTGCATATTGGAAGGGGTCGATTAAGGCTTACAATTTGATCACTTCTGGTGATCTACCCTGTTACGAGTAACAATAGAGACCTATTAAAGTCTACTCTGTTAAGCGCTTTAGCAACACTGTTGAGTGTGCACTTAGTTAAGAGATTTGTTGTTGGATTGTTAAATCCACCTTCCTTGAAAATATTTTTACACTTTGCTCCACTTGTTAGAATGATACCAAATTACAACTTGACCTGGTAAATGCAATCTCCTATTGCTGATACAGATCCAATTTAGTTTATATGAAAAATATTATCACCTAATTGTGATTGAATAATACCTCTAATTCTCGGTATGCTCTGTTCTTGGTTCTTGCTAACCAAATTCACCTTTATTTTGTTCTTATTCTTTAAGCTCTCAATCTAATCCATAGATGTGCTCATCTGATTCATTCATGTTCTCCTCTCTCTTCACATCATCTATTCATCTATCATAATGAATGATTGCATCATCTATTTATAGATGTATTGACTTCATCGAGTTTTGATAAAAATAATGTTAACTCTAAGACCAGGTTTACAAATTATACCTAGATCTCCTAGTCTATGTTTTTAAAATCAGTTATAATGATAAAAGCACTTACATTTATGTGTCTTGTCCCTAAATAAATGGATTTAAAATAAATAGATATCCTATAAATATAATACACTTGCTTTATTTGACGTGGAAGCCAGATCCACTTTTTGTGGGCTACAACTGAATTTCAGTTTTGTCTGTCGGTCATGCTTAACTATCCTTCGGTTTTGTTCTATCAGTTGCACTTTATCTATCTTGTTGGTCTGCAATGTATCTTGCATATCAGGTTCCACTTTATCTTTTTGTGTTGGATTTCGGTTCACACACTAAGTTGTGTCATCAATTCTCTTTGCACTTAGTCATCTTCAGTGATCTATTAGTATCTGATCTTCAGTTTTCTCATGTCTTGTCTTTCAGCGTATGCTTACCGAAAGTGTTGTTTTCATACTAATTGAAAATTAATGTCATCAATCTCCCACTTTGACATTAGTATCAAAAATTGATATGTGCAAAATACTAACAAAATGTTAAGTATATACAACATATATAATCCTTAGTCATTTAATGACTCCCCCTATGTATATGCTAGTATATCTGTACATATGATGTCTTTCCTTATACATATCATTTTCATAATTTTCTCCTTTGTACTCATACTATCATTTTCCCCATATAACTATATCATATACATATCATATTTACCAATTGCCCGTCAAAATGAATGAATTTACATATCATCATTTTCCCTCTTTTTTATATTAAGGGCAAAGGTCTTTACCTTTAGAGCTTATAAAAAATATGGGAATGTGAAGACTTCATGTCTTCCATCATTTCTCCCCATTGTTCTTTGAGGTTCTCAAGAGCCATGTGCTCAGTGTTATGTTTGAATGCATGTCGTAGATGTTGTCTGCTACAAACATCTTTGGGGTTACTATGATTTGCCTTGCTGAACTGATATGCTATTGGAGTAGTGTAAGATTCGGTAGAAGTTGAGCTTGGAGCTCAGTTACTTCTTCCCTAAAGTGTGCCTCTGCCTCCCATATCTCTTTCCTTAACTATTTTATCTCATTTAACTTCTCATA
This sequence comes from Thuja plicata, assembly GCA_018584345.1. Classification (NCBI taxonomy): domain Eukaryota; kingdom Viridiplantae; phylum Streptophyta; class Pinopsida; order Cupressales; family Cupressaceae; genus Thuja; species Thuja plicata. Next base: position 857,581 of record MU226659.1, on the reverse strand, counting down.
ATGCAGCTTGAATGCATTATCTCTATCGGTGGTTAAGCTTTGTGCACTATTTGCGAGATCTGTATCCATCTTTGCAATGTTGTCACTATTCTCCTTAGTGACTTTTCTATTGTGCTCAATGTTTTAATTAAGGCTATAGCTTCAGATATGATTGCATCTAATTCACTGATGAATTCTGACAGCTTTACCTTATTTACCGCCACTTCTTGGCTGATGTTATTAATGAGCTTTTGTTGGTACTTTATCTCGACTCTCTCCTCTATTGCCTTCTCATCATCAATGTTCTGAGTTGTGATTGCATTGGTGAGGGTAGCTAATTGATCAAGTATTGGCTTGCTTTGATCAATATCAACATTAGGTACTATTTGATGTAGTATGTCCCATGTTGTTTCTAGTACCATGGAGTCCCTGTGCTATTTCTTTAGCTTCTCCTGCAATGTCTTCCTTTTGTCATATCTCTCCATATTCTTGTAATGCTTCAAAGTCAAGTGTAGAGGGGTCACACTTCAGTATTTCTATGAGTTCATCCAGGATGAACTCTAACTTTTTCTTCTTTGATTTTTTTTCTTCTTCTATGACTCAGTGGAATGTAAAACATTTCCAATTTCTCAGTCTTTTTTGTTGTGCTTGATGAAGTGACTTTTTGTGCTTCTTTCTACTGCTTGGCATCAATTTTAGCTCGTCGGGTGTCTACAGATGTCTCCACATTTACCTTAACATCGTCAGTAGAACTCTTATCGGTTTCCTCAGGAGTACCATCTTTTGGTTTGTCTCCTTCATTGGTGTCCTTTGTTTCATCAGTCTTGGTTTCTGCATTCTTGTCTTGAGTATCTGCATCCTTTTTCTTATCTCCTCCAATAACCTTATTAGTGTCAGTTACATCTTGAGTATCTCTGATGTCTTGCTGACCATCGGTGTTGTCTTTGGTTTCTTCTTCCCTTGCATCCTTGGGAGTATCTTTCTCAGGTGACTTGCTTTTTTCTTGTAGGATATTGATAGCTTGTATAAATATAGGCATGTTGCCTGGAATATTCACTTATGCAGTATAAACTTGTAGACACCTAAAATTGTCCATTCACACTAATATTAATTTTTATTAATATTTTCCCTTAACATTATGGTTAATTTTATAATTGACTATGATTGTTATATTCTTCTATTTATTTAATTAAATTTATTTTAATTAAATAAATTCATTTTCCCTTTGTATTTAAATCTTATTTAAATACTATAATATATTAAATTCAATTTAATATATTATCCCTCCATTTCCCTTTTTAAAATAAATTTATTATTCCTCCACTAGCCTAAAGTTCTTCTAAAACCATGATTAAATTAAATTTATTTTAATTTAATCCCTTTTACCTTATCTAATTTCATCTCTTGCTAATTATTCCTCTAATCTTGATTAAAGGTGGATTACCTCTAATCATGTGCACAATCAC
>MU226659.1:809378-850899 GCA_018584345.1 Thuja plicata | reverse complement strand
TTAGCAACTTGTCCATTATATCTTCTTCTGATATTTCTCTACCATTGTTTCTGATTCCAGAGACTGCTTCATTTATCCTCTGATTGTAAGCTCTAATGTTCTCTTCAGGTAACATCTCAAGACTGTTATATTTATTTTTCCATGTCTTGCTACGTGCATTCTTTGCTTGAATATCTCCTTCAAAAATATCTTCTAAATACTTCCATAAGGTATACGCTCTGTCAATCTTCTTGATTTCAGAGAATTCACTGTTAGATAAGGCACTGATTAGGGCTTCTTTAGCAATAACATTATGTGTAAATATATCCTTTTGTCTATTAGTAGCATCATCCTTTGCAAGGTCTTTTAGAGATGGAATTGCAACCTCTTGTGTAGCAATTTCAAAGATCTCAAATCCCACACACTGTAGATGTGTTATCATTTTTTTTTCCAATCCAGATAATTTTCTCCATCAAACTTAGGGCTTTCTTTTCTGAAGTAAGACATCTAATCTGCCTTAAGCTATTAGGCTTCTTCTCCAAGGCACTTGGCTCTGATACCAATTGTTAGAATAGTCTCAAAGGATAACTAAGAGGGGGGGGGTGAATCAGTTATTAGTAACTTTAGTTATTTTTACTTATTTAACTTTAGAATACAACAAAGTAAATGCTTAATCAGATAACACAGTACCCAACACACAATTTGATTACGGGGAAACCAAATGGTAAAAACCTTGGCATGAATTAGCACCCACAATAAACTATACTTGTTTGCAGTAATCCCTATTAGAAGATATTTCAACCTTGTTAGGAGTTGTACACTACAATGCAATAAGTATAGTGACCTGGTTAAGGGTCGGACCCTGTTAGGAGTCTTTTACAAATAACCCTATTAGGGGTGGTGGACTCACTGTCCAAAAGCTCACTGCTTGATGGTGAAGGCTAAAACCTTCTGTATAATAGATATGCACTATATCTGATGATGAACTGTAGAGTAGACCTGCTACTTTGATCAGTTCTAGTGTATTGCAATCTTTCACTTCTTCTTCACATAGACTCTTGATGAATGAACCAACTCTGATAATCTGCTCTATACATCTTTCTTATCTTTTCATATCATTCACACTTAGCATGTCACCTTTGACTTTCTATAAGTATCTTCCTCATAGTATGAGATTATGGGACCTATAAGACAACTCTTCATAACATCCTTGTTGGCTCTACTAAGCACGCAAGCATTATTACAACCGCGCAAGTATAAACCGAATAGACGCAACACTTCACTAAGTCGACCTCACCAATTTAACTATAAATTTGCAATCTTCTTGAAACATGTTTGGTGCCTTTGGATTAATATCATCAAATCATAACTAATCATGAATATACACTCATATATAGAAGGTAGGCGCAACTCAAGAAACACGTGATATACGTCAGCCCTAAACCGTTACACTTCCAGAACTGTAACTGCCAATAACATAATTATATAAATTTATTGAAACATCATATCTGGGTCTACGTGTATGAACATAACATAATAAAAATGTCAAAAACATGTATCTATCCACACAAGTCTTCATATGATAATTTTGATAAGTACATACAGAATTACTACTGTGTATTATATGTTGTGATCAATGACAAACATACAATCAATCAACTACTCAGAATCAAATCTCCAACACTTCTCATTAGTTTTATCCTTTGTAACAGTGACATCTTCATCCTTATTCACTTCCTCTACTGGTTCATTAGTAATGTCAATTACATTTGTATCCACATTATTTTCATTTGTGTTATCTAGCCATGATTCATATACAACATCTACAGTCTTGTTTCCAGTTGTATCATTTTATTCTTTGTCTAACTCAATTGATGTGCCATCTTGAGTTGCCTTGTCAACATATTATTGTTGAAGGTCTTTGTCAGGGCTATCCTCCTCTCTAGGTCTGTTCATTAGCTTGCACTATTTATTGTGGCTCTCCTGCTCAAGTTCTATAAGCTTTCCTTCAAGAAATTTATATAGTCTCAGCTTCGGTGAGAACTCCTTTTTGTACTTCTCCATCATTTCATTAATTTCTACATTCTTTGATTCAGGTGGCATGAGAGAAACAAGTACTCTTTCTCTTACCTCCTTTTCATTTTTCAATTCAAAATTCCATCTGGAGTATAGTCTATCCAATAGTTCTCTTGGTACAAAACTGCCTTGAAATTGTACAGGTACATATTTGAAGTTGTACATTTTTTCTATGATGGCATCCTCAATTTTATTTTGATCTTCTAGATTTAGTTTCGGCCATCTTCTAATTTTTGAATCTGTAATGGATCCAAAATTTGCAATATATACACAAATATCATCAATAGAGACAGGTTCTTTTACCTTGACACTTTCTGCTTCTACAGCTTCATCCTACTTGGTGTCTTCTATATCCTCTCGGGTTCTTATGAATTTCCTTCCTTTATTTTTGTTCCCTCTCTTTGGTGCGGGAGATTTCCTCTTGTAGGTATTTTCTTTAGAGGTGAAGGAGTGGAATATTTTGATGTTTGGCTTCTTGTCCTAGAAGAAGCTATTGTCCTTTTCCTTTTATTTGGTGGTGGAGCTTGTGAATCTGACTTTGTTTCCTCAGAGTCATCCTTTCCTTCCTCTTTACCGATAGATAACTATTCTTTGGTTTATTCCTCCTTTTCAACTTCCTCATCTTGTTCAACTTCTTCCTCAGTTGTTGACAGTATATTTGTCCTTATTTCTGACAATTTTCTTCACAACTAGGCCATATTTTATTCTTGTCTTGGCCTCTTCATATATTCCAAATTTTAGTTTTTTCTTGTCCAATGGTTCATTGATCAAGGCATCAATTGCCTTATTTGCAAGAGCAATGTTGATCTTATACTCTAATGGTTGCAACCATGCCATCCTCAGTACAAAAGGATTAATATATGTATTGTCAGTGTCAACCATGAAGCATATCTCATCCTTATATTGTTCAATGAGTTTCTCAGGGATTCTTACCCTCTTTTGCATCCAGTCTTTGAATACATTAAAGTATTCATCCATGACTATCTCAAAGTTATCACCAATTGTAGCTATGTGCTCACTAATTTGCATGGCGACTGGTTTGGTGTTGTACCATTTAACATCTCCAACCGATGGGAATGTTTCTTGAAAATGAAATAAGATACACATTATTAGTGAGCCAAAATTACAAATGTTTGACTTTGCATTCCTGATAGTCTTTAGATTGTCTTTCAACTAATTCAGGAGTAGTTCAGATAAATCTAATTATGTTCCCTTCTTTACAATTTTTAACGATGTGTCTACTTCACCTGATGCTATGTTGTTCAATCTGCTTGGTTGGAAGAATTTATATCCCAGAACACATGCACCAAACTTGATCTCATCATCGACTATTGTTGCAACTTTTAGTCCTCTGCCATCCCATTTGGCTCTAGTCATTTTCTGAGTCTTGGCCTTTGGTGGATTCTTTAGTGCCTTTACTTTATCAGTTATGGGGTAACCGATGACCACATGAATGATGTCTTGGGTTTTAACCTTAAGTTCATCAAGCCATAGCTTATTGTTATGCATTCGATTTAGCACTAACCGAATCCATTCAGTTTTGAAAACCTTCAGAAACATTAGGGCATTGGTGAGCCCTTTCACTTCAATATGTTTGTGCTCATCCTTAAGTGTTCCATAATCATTGCACAACTTCTTATAAGCTTCTTCAAACTTTGATGTTCCTATCTCTGCAATCTTGCAGTGTATGAACAATTGAGCATCTTCTACAAGTAAAACCCTAACTAGAATGTGTGAAAATGCACTAGCATCATTGGGTTGTGAGGAAACCTATGGATGGATCTTGTAATTTGGTTCTTCACACACCAAATTCTTAATGAGTTTGAACTCATCTTTCTTTGCATTCTTGGATTTCACGGTTCATGTAGTCGAGCCCATTTTAAAATTTAGGGCTTCCTGCATAATGCATAAAAATAGAGTTGTCGGTATCGTAGAACTTACTGTTTGTGCTTGCAAAGATTCCTGATCTTCTTGGGAGTGTTGTTTGTCGATTCATGATTGCTCTGTAACTTAGTTGCTCTTTTTTTAAAAAATCACCTTTGGTCGCTCTGCTCTGGGTGTCATGACAAATGAGTCATTGTTGCCTTATTAATAGGTGTTTCCCTATTTATAGGTGTTGCCCTAAAATGTGTGCCATAAATGCTTACCAAATCCTTGGTGTATGAAGACTGAGTTCATCAGTGAAGACTTCACTTTCCCTTAGTGACTGTTAAAATGTTTTAGAGAAGTCGCTGTTCACTTTACTTTTACCGACAGGTTTTGAATATCACTAACAACTTGTTCATTTTCTTGTTTACCGATGAGGATCGGTTTATACTTAGAAACTTTTTCTTTTAACCGATGCTTCTCAGTAAGTGTTGGAAATCTTAGCTTTGAGTATATACCAATATGTTTTGATATATATGCCAGAAAGCATAGTTATCATAGATTTTAACAAGTAATACCACGATGCATATTTCTTATGTTAATTTGGCATTATATCAATATACTATGGAACTGATGTAAAGTAATATCTTGGGGTCATAAAGTTCCATACTTGTTCTGCTTAGGTGGGGGTGGTGATGTCACCAAATCCATTGGATGGGGTGTCACCATTTGCATTTCTCAGTCCAGTTTCATCATTGCTGGAAGATTTTATCTACATTTTTTCTCGAGCCCTCTGGATATCTTCAATGGTGTTTCCATTGGGATATGTTCTTGTCTCTATCATTCGGTCTCTATAGTCTTTCTTGAGATGACCAACTTTATGATAGTGTAAGAATGCCATTCTGGGGTTAGTCCACCCTCTAGACTTTCTAGTCCACTGCCTCATACAATTTGTAACAATGTGACCATATCTTCCACATGATTTACAATTTGTCCAAGTATTGTAGTCCCATACACACTGATTAACGACTCTCTTCGGTTGATAGGGAGTTTCTTGACCTTTAGGCTTCCATGCTCGCCTTTTCTTTTTCCAGCATTCAAGAGTTGTGTGCCCATTCATTTTGCATGTAGGACAATATTTTTCTATGTAGGTTTCCTTCTTTGGTTGTTGCATCTCAGACTTACATTCATATGCTTTATGTCCTTTCTTGTTACATTTATAATAGAATCTTATGAATGAAGATGTAGATTTAGGAATACCTTTCATTTTGCCTATGCATACATTTGAAGTATGCCCTTTCTTTCCATAGTGATTTCATGTAGGCTTTCTTGGTCTTGAATTTGTATAAACATTCTTTGGATCACCTTTATTTGATAATTCTCCATTCTCGATAAAACCTAGACCGGTATTGTTGTTGACTCTTCATTGTCCTTCAAGAAAATAATCCATTCTTTTATTGCTTTCTTCAGCTTTCTTGATAATTTCATTATGTTGTTGCTGAATTCTTGTTTCATGTTTTAACTTTTCATTCTCATCCCTCAGTTCACAGATAGCTTCTATTCTTTCAACGAGTTCAATATTTAATCTATTTGCCTCTTGACTCATAAGAAAAATATGATTTGTAATCTCATGGTGATGCTCTGTAAGTCTTTGTATTTCAGAATCTTTTTCTTGTATCTTTTCTCTGATCTTTCTTCTATCATCAATAGCTAGTGTTCTTTCTTGCTCATATTGTCTAGCATTGTTCATGACATCAATCATCCTTACCATCTGTGTCTCTTGACCGATTTGCAGAGATTTAACTTGTCCAACCAGATGTAGATTGATTTCAGTTAGGCTTGTGATGCTTTCTTCTGATGTATCTAATGCTTTTCTTGTATTTGATCCTGAAATAAATATGGTATCTCTTCCTCATGATAATATTTCTCATTACAGAGAGATTCCATATTCTTTCTTTCATCTAGTAGTTGTCTCATGATGATTCTAGCTTCTTTATACCATTCAAAGAACATCAGGATTTCAAACTTTATATTCTCAATATTTTTATCAAGTTTGTACTTCTCCATTGTATGATATTTTCTCTTAATCCTTTAAGCTTTCCAAGAAGAGACTTAGCTCTGATACCAATTATTGGAATTAATGGGAACTATGTACTAATAGAGGAGGGGTGAATCAGTACCTCTAAAACTTTTGTATCCCTTTTATCAATTAACCTTTGTAATAAATTGTATATCTATTCAATCTGATTTATACTATCTTGATGTGAGTTATATAAAATCATAACATTAACATACATGTGAACATTCATGAAAGTAAATCGACACATAACAAAATATATGATATAGCAGAAAACTCCTGTGAGGAAGTAAAAACTGCGGTGGGGATGACACCCACAAAATCTTCACTGTCTGCATATTGGAAGGGGCCAGTTAAGGTGTACAATTTGATCACTTCTAAGGATCTACCCTATTAGGAGTATCAGTGGAGACCTATTAAAGTCTACTCTGTTAAGAGCTTTAACAACATTGTTGAGTGTGCACTCGGTTAAGAGATTTGTTGTTGGACTGTTAAATCCACCTTCCTTGAAAGGATTTTTATACTTTGCTCCACTTGTTAGAATGATAGAAAATTACAACTTGACCTGGTAAATGCAATCTCCTATTGCTGATACAGATCCAATTTAGTTTACATGAAAAAGATTATCACCTAATTGTGATTGAATAATACCTCTAATTCTCAGTATGCTCTGTTCTTGGTTCTTGCTAACCAAATTCACCCTTTGTTGTTCCTTTTCTTGAAACTCTCAATCTGGTCCATATATGTGCTCGTTTGATTCATTCATGTTCTCCTCTCTCTTCACATCATCTATTCATCTATCATAATGAATGATTTCATCATCTATTTATAGATGGATTGACTTCATTGAGTTTTGATAAAAATAATGTTAACTCTAAGATCAGGTTTAAAACTTATACCTAGATCTCCTAGTCTATGTGTTTTAAATCAGTTAGACTGATTAAAGCACTTACATTTATGTGTCTTGTCCCTAAAGAAATGGATTTAAAATAAATAGATATCTGTAGACACCCTAAAATGGACAGGCTTGCGACTTTACATTAAAAACACCAATTTTCATCTATTAATTAATGGTTTTTTAATCATTAATTAATCATCTATTTTCCTCTAAATTCATTCCCCAAATCATCTAATCAAATTCTCAAAATTAATTAAATAGTTAATTTTATTTAATTAATTAACCTTAATTGATTAATTACCATTAATTAATTAATTCAATTCAATTTCCTATAGTTTAAATTCAAATATTTAAACTTACTAATTAAATTCTTCCAATTAAATTATTTTAATTTCATCAAATAAAGCAATTTTAAATAAAAAAGAATTCAATTATCTCACATGTTCAAAACTTTAATTAAATAAATGAATTAAATATTCATTTATCTTCAAAGAGATAACTCCAATCAGATCACATGGGTTACTCCACCCATCTCTCCAGTCCACATGGGTAACTTCACCCACCTCTCCAGTCCACATGGGTAACTTCACCCACCTCTTCAGTTCAAAAAGGTAACTCACAATTACCTCTTCAGTCAACCAAACTCTGTCTCCTCTTTACCAATTGAAGAGGTGGAGTTTATTGGTGACTTCTCCAGTTCCTTTTAATCTCAACCTTTCATCTCCCTATCTCTGGGATTGATCTCAACCATTCATATCATCCCCAATTCCTATATAATAAACCCTTCATAACCATTTGAAGGATCTAGGATTTCAAGTTCTCGTGTGCCATTACTATGTTAGTTTGGTTCTAGCATTCAAGCCATCTTGCAATCACACACACATTTCAAGTATCAAATTCTTGACGGTTCTCAAGTCATAGACGCTGCCCACACCAATATTGAGCATCAAAAACAACGTTTCAGAAGGAGTAGAGAGAGACAATAGAAGCTTCAAGCACTTTGGGGTTTGCGTTCATTTGTTTTCCTTTCATTGCTTGTATATTTTATTGGTTACGTTTCAAGTTATTCATTTTAGTAGTTCTTGGGTATTAGATTTCTATCATTGTAAACCTTTGCTACTAACCCCCACCTTTGGAAAGCTTGGGAATCACGAATCACAAAAGAGGAGGCGTACATTTTGGTGAACCCAACGTAAAAAAAAATAGCCCGAATATCTCTTGCAGACGACAAACAAAATTGATCATCCATGGTCGTACGGTCGCAAACCTAAAAATTTGGGATTTTTTTGATATCTGTGTTATTTCACAATTGCTGGTATTCTGTCACACTTGACAAAATTGTGCCACAATCAATTGGTTTAATACCATAATTGATTGTAGGTTTCTACATTTATTTTCTATCATCTTCTGGGTCTCTGTGTTTTCTACATTTTACTACAATTGATCGACCATTACCGCAATCAAAAGAATTGTACCGCAATTGACCGATCCAGACCGCAATTGACCGATCTAGACCACAATTGATTGTGTATTACCACAACTAAAAGTGTTTTTCCACAATTACTAATTTTGGGCCACAATCACTTGTTATTTACTGCAAGCCTGTGCATCGCCGCAATTGCCTACAAAATTGCTCATCAGGGCCAAATTCTTTATCTTGCTATCTGAAAATCTGATACTTTCTTTATTTTTCTACAGGATGATGAGTTCCCATGAATAGGAAGGGTAATTTGTTGGTGAGTATCATTCATTGTTTCAAAGTTATACATACTCTCACTTTGCAAAAATCCTTCTGATACTAACTTGTTTAAGCAAAGAAAATTAAAAGGAATTCACTTGTCAATTTGGGTTTAAAAAGAACAATGTTTGTCAAACATCTCACATCTAACATTTTAGATTTGGGCTTAAAATTGACATGGGGACTATAATTGAACAAGGAAAAAAATCTCTCAATTTGGTGCATTAAAAATTTAACAAGCAATCAACACCTACTCTTTGGGGCTTAAAATTGAACACTTGTGCTTGTATGGTGGTGTAGCTTAGTTCACATTTCAAACTTTCAGAGCTTAATCGATTTACCTTGTGTCTTGAGTTTTGGGTGCACTTGCACAATCTATTAGATTAGACACCTTTATACTTTTTAGAAAGGCCTGTCTGGGGAATGCACTTCTTCCTTGGAGAATGACCTTAAACCGGTAATCCTTCTGATCGGTATATAAATAAGGCACAAACCAAAGTTCCATCTTATCTAGCCAAGCTTGGGTGAGGTGTGTTGATGATAGTCTGGATTAGGTGAATATCCCTAAGGAGCCAACGTGGTCAACTAGGCTCTTAAGTGAGTCACACACATACAAACCGATTGGATAAACACCATGGACCCTTACTACAACCTTGTTAATTAGAGGCCAACCCGATTTACCTCTGAACAATTACCTTATTATAGTGCAAGGGTTGCAGAATTTCCCCCCAAGATTCCCAACATATGTGTCCCATGGTATTTGTGTAGTGAAAGAGTTCTTCACTCCATGACAACAATACCTGGGAACAGAAAAAACACGGGCACCTACGTTGTAGACTTTCATGTCCTAGTAGTGTGACAATTGTTGTGTGAGCTAATGGAAACTCAAGAATTGGGCCTATAACATTGTATTATGAAGCCATTGACCTAGATTAATCTGACTGTTCATTGTTGAGACCTTGTGATAACCTTACAACTTGAAAAAGTTGTAGAACATACACATTGTCAGTCTTCATTCATCAAAACACAGTGTCTGTTGTGCTTGTTCTTTGACCAGTTTTTGAAAAATGCAAAACAAACATCCAACTCTCAAAATGAGTCAAACATGTTCAATTCTAGGGTTGTCAACATCAACTGTCTTGCAAACCAGAAGCCTTGTTCCAAAATATCAAAATTGTCAGACAGTGATACTTATCCTCTAGTCTTTTTTGAGATTGTTCCCCTTTTACCGCAATTTCCCACATTTTTTTGCAATTGACGGAAGTTTGCCGTAGTTAGCTTGTTTATTTCTGCAATCTCCCTATTTATTACGGCAATCAGTGATAAAGTACCGCAATCAACCATTTAATTTACTGTAATTAGTGGAGTTGTACCGTAATTGACCAGAGATACATTATTCTTGTTTTGACCTAAAAACCTTGAAAGAACTCTTCATTTGGTGTCCAAAACTAGTGTCTATCCCAGGAAAATGTGAAGAACATTGTGTGAATCTCTAAACATTAAAGATCATCCCTTCTTTGAAAAAGCATAATTATTGTCTAAACATTGTTAGTTCAAAAGTTCAGACTCAAAATATCTTGATCCCATCATATCAAACATCATCATTATCTCTATCAAGTGACTTTGTCCAAGGAAAAAGTCAACAAATCTTATCTCTTACATCATCACCACTTTAAGATCAAGATAGATCAACATCTGACCTTAGAATTACCCTTGTCCAAAACATAACCCAAACTTCCTTAGAAAGGATATTCTTCTTTGTTTTTCTTTATATCACTTGTTTTAGTTACAAAATCTGGACCACACTATGTCTCAAACAGCTCATGGAGGGCCTTACACAAGGTCAAAGGCTAGAACACAACCTGATGAGTCATATATCAACAAATTCCCCGCTTGGAAAATAGAGAGAGAAGATGGCCCTTTTATAAACACCAGTTCTACTCTGTTCATTGAACAACCCCGTGGGTTAGCTCTTTTCCAAAATGTCACAGAAGAGGAACTAAAGGATATAGAGAAAGATTCTTATTCCACACAAGTGTTTGACACTGTTGTAGAGAGGAATCCCAAATGCTTCTTAGCTATGCTGATAAAGAAGGGAGTCAAACTCCCCGTTGAATTCAGTGTATCGACCATATGGCCTGAAAACCCTCATGCAGGTCAAAACACTACTTAGTCTCCTCAGATACTGCCTATTGTCTCTCAAATCTTCCCACCATTGGTAATACCCACATTGATAGAGATGATACCCATTCAAACCAATGGCATGAACCAGGCCAGCACATCTTCCACTCAAAGAATGACAGGCTCACAACTAAGTGCACCTATGGTCACTAGTACGCTCCCACCTTTGGTCACATGGTCGGGGCAATCAAGCTCTCATGCTATGCCTTCCATCCCACCAAACACCAACTATTTTGAAACTATGTCGCTACTGCAGTCAATTCATACTAGTCTTGGGATCAACACCTCATGCCCACAGGGATCCATCTCTGTAGGTATGACTTACATTCAATGCCCACCCAAGCCTACACCATTGCCCATTTCGACATCAATCCAACCTCCACAACAACAACCCCAACTTCAGTTGCCACAATTCCAACCCTAGAAACAACAACCCCAGCTTCAGTTGTCTCAAATCCAACCCAGTAATAACAACCCCATCTTCAGTTGCCATAATTCCAACCCCAACAACAACAACCCTAGCTTCAGTTGCCTCAAATCCAACCCCAGCAAAAAAAACCCCAGCTTCAGTTACCTCAAATCCAACCCCACCAACAACAACACCAGCTTCAGTTGCCTTAGATCCAACGCTAGCAATAACAACCCCAACTTCATTTTCCTCAATTCCAACTTCAGCAACAACAACCCCATCTTCAACCCCAACCTCAGCAGTAACAATATCAACCCCAGTTTCAACCACAATAGGATTTCCAATCCCAACAACAAACACATCAAAACCCACCATGGGTTACTCATGTGCCCCCATTTCAAAATCACTCTGTGGGAAATCAATATCAAGTCCCCATGATGAAATCCTATGTTCCTACTCAAGGGACACAAAGGCGCAGCCTCATGCCCACTACAACACAAAGGAACATCATCACACATAAACCTCAATATCAAATGGACATGTTAATGCAACAAATGAAAACCCTTCAAATGCAAATGATGGATATGCAAAATCAGGGGCAAACTAAATCCTACACCACAGAGGATTTATACCCATACCCCTTTGACCATTCTCTCCAGATGTCTCCGTTCCCAAATCACTTCTTGGTACCAAAATTTGACAAATATAGGGGAAATACCAACCCTATTGAACATATCCAATAGTTTTTTGCTAGTTGCGTCGAAGTCACCCATGATGAAACATATTTAATGCGACTATTCCCACAAAGCTTAGTCGGACCAGCAATGGAGTGGTTCTCACATTTACCTCATGGTATTCAGTCTTGGGGTGAACTAGCTAAAAAGTTCATAGCTCACTTCCATCATAACATTGAGCATAAGGTCAGCATCAAGGACCTTTGCGATATCAAACAGAAGGATGTAGAGTCTTTTGTGAAGTTCCTATAGAGATGGAGGAATACGAAAAACTGCATAATGTATAATGTGCCCAAAAAAGACCTAATAGTCATGTTCGTTAACAATCTGATTCTAGACATGTCATTCACAATAGAATTGCATTTAGCTCTAAACTTCACACAACTCATTGAATGAGGAGTTTGTTGTGAGAAAAACTTAGTCAAATGAGGAATCCTTGCAGATCCAACACCAATGAATACAAACAAAAATGCAACGGACAAAGCTAAGTGGTGGAACAAAAACAAAAATGTCACCAATGATGGTGTCATTGATGTGAAGACAGTCAACTAGGTACAACCCAAGGTGTCACTACAAGGTGCACTTGTGGCCAACAAACAACCCACATGGCCCACTCATCAAGCATACACTCAAAACCAACCTCCCCCTGTCCAAGCGGTCACTGTGTCAAATAGTCAACAAAAGACTCAACGCAAACCATAGTTTCAATTCCAGCAACAAGATTTCACACCATTAGGAGAGCTGATAGAATCAGCTTTACGCAAGATGATATAATCCAACACTATCACTCTCCCAGAAATTAGTGAATTTGAACAAGATGAAAACAAACCAAGGTGGTATAATGACAAAGAATTCTATGAGTTTCATCAGGTGAAAGGACATAAAATGTCTAATTGTTACCAATTGAAACATGCTATCCAAGATCTGATTGACACATGGGTCATCGATGTAACAAATACCCAAGCCAAAGGAACAACTGATCACACTATCTTCAATGATACATTTTATGATTACAACAAGGGAAAAGCCTCCGAGTCTAGTGGACAGAAAAAACAAGTCAACTATACATATGACAATAGTGATAATGTTATCAATTGCCTTAATCCTTCAGATAGCCATGTGGCTACGATCACTATCAAAGACCAAGGTAACAAATGTGCTATAACAACGTGTCACGCTAGAGTCATCTTGCAAGGAGTACCATCCTCATCTACTATATTTGCCAATCCTAATGCAAACTCAGATCCAGAGCCAAGCATAGTGGATCAATAAAGTGCACACCTACCCAGATCTCCATGTTTGACATATTTCGCATATCTCTGAAGCATAAACTGGCACTTGACCAAGCCCTTCTAAATGCAGCTGTCCCAAGGGACATAACACCCGATAGCTTCCAAATGATGGTTAACCATATAGATGCTAAAAAACATGTCACATTCACAGACCGTGATGTGCTGCTACATAAACCCCTGCATAATGATCCTTTGCACTTACTTGTCCAGGTCTACAAAAGCACTATCCATAAGGTCCTTGTTGATGGCAGAGCTGGGTTAAACATCTGTACTCTAAATTTAATCAAACAACTGGGCTATTCATAATCAAGCATTGATGTCATGAGGAGGATAAATATCAGAGCTTATGACAAGGAGGAAAGGTCCTCTAAAGGTATTATCATTCTACCTGTCCGTATTGGTCCAGTGGTCAAGAACACCCCCTTCCAGATCCTAGATCTTGAGTTGGGATACAACATGTTACTAGGGATACCATGGATACATGAAATGCAAGCCGTACCCTCAACATACCATCAATGCATCAAGTTCCAACACCAGGGAGAAGAAATAATCATAGAGGGAGATCCCCAACCTTTCCAATATTGTAACGCGGTCCAAATCATCACAAACAACCAAGTACCTTTAAACCAAGATGCAAGTATCCCCTTCTCTTTAGATTTAAATCCTAAGGATATCACATAGAAAGAGGGCAAGATATCCATTACTGACAAGGGTTGTGGTGAGTATAGATATGAAGAGGCTTTCACCATCACGCACGTGCCTCAGAGCCTGAGAACTTATGGCATGCCACAACCTGATATTATAACAGAAACTCTGCAGCCTATTTTATTCAGATGTCCACCCACAACCTTTGTCATATGGGGAGACATAGCAGAAGAAAATCCATTTGAACAAGATATCAGTATATGGTTATACCAAGACCCACAAGAGACAATCTGACAAACCCTACCCCTATCGAACTATGGTAATGGTTATACAATGTTACAAAGTTTCAGGTATGATGGTACAACCAGCCTAGGGGAAAGGCAACAAGGCATAATGGAATTGTCTCTCCCACCAACCCAGAGAAACAAGAGAGGGTTAGGCTATGGGAAAAAAAGAATTGGTCCTATAATCCAAGACATCCAAGTTGATCAGGAATAAATAGAAGAGATGCACCAGAGGCACAACACAGAACATGTCTTGATAAGAAACATACTGGCACAGTTGTTGCCCACCGAAGAGAGAACCACGCAAACTTGAATAGACTTCCACATAGCAATTGATGATAACAAAGGAAGTGAGATATCTGACAAAATTTCTATCTAAACTTACTCCCACGAGTACGAGTGGAGATCCCTTCATGAATCTGAACTGTCGATCCCAGATTATTCCCCTCAGTCAGCCACAACCTTAACCTTGATGAATTGTTTGACCAAATATCCATTGCCGAACAACCCTACATAGATAAGCATGTCATTTATCATTCCTCAGGTGGTGCGTCCACATCATAGTCTAGTTTTGTAGGAACCATATATGTAGTCCCTTTCAATCAACTAGAGCCAAACAACCACGAAAGTATCTATCTTGTACACCCACAGCTAATAGAGTGGGATCAACAAGGACCGCCTGATTTAGATGTCTTCAAGAATGATGAGGCTATTGCTGATTTCATGGGACTTAGGGAGGGCATGCCATCAAGAGACCACAAGGCAGGCTTCTCCATTGACCTTGATAGAGTGACATATTTCAGGGAGGAAACTCCTCTTTCCAGTCCACAAAGGAAAAAAGAACAAAAAAATAATAAAAAGCTAAAACAAGATGTATCTTCTAGTGAAAACCTCACTGATGTGCTAGAAGATGGAAAGAAGGAACTCCTACCCTTAACAGAGGAAAATTCAGCCTTATTAGTAGAGGACACAGAGGAAGTCAACTTGGGAGATGAAAATAACCCAAAGAACATATACTTGGCAAAATCACTCACCCTGGAGGAGAGAGAATAGTTCATCAATTTCTTCAAGGAGAGGATGATCAACTTCGCATGGTCCTACTCAGATATGCCAGGATTAGATCCAGAAATTGTGTTGCATCATCTCTCATTTCTACCCAACACCAAACCAGTCAATCTGAAGCTAAGGAAGATGCATCCCCATGATGCATTGTTAGTGAGGGAAAAATTGAAGAAGCTCTTGGATGCTAAGTTCATAAGACCTATACCATACGCAGACTGGATGTCTAACTTGGTACCAATTACAAAACACAGTGGTCAGATATGGATTTGTACAGACTTTAGAGATCTCGACATAGCTTGTCCCAAGGATGATTTTCCTTTACCTAACATTAACATGATAGTGGATCTAACCGCTAGACATCAAATGCTATCACTCATGGATGGCTTTTCAGGGTATAATCAGATAAAGGTCATGCCAAAAGACCAACATAAAATAGCTTTCACATGTCCTTGGGGTACTTACTGTTGGAACATCATGTCGTTTGGTCTCAAAAATGTTGGCACGACATATCAAAGGGCTATGACAACCATATTTCATGATCTCATCCACAAAACAATGGAAGACTATGTGGACGACATACTAGCCAAGTCAATGCTTTGCAAGGATCATCTACAAGTATTGGGACCAATCTTTGAAAGAATGTAGAAATACAAAGTCCTTTTAAACCCAAAGAAATGTGCATTCGGTGTCACAGAAGGAAAGCTACCGGGGTTCATAGTGTCACATAGAGGCATCGAAGTAGACCCAGAGAAAGTCAAAGCAATGTTGGACATGCCTCCACATCAAACTTGAGGCAACTAAGAGGGTTACAAGGAAGGATCCAATCAATTAGGCACTTCATAGCTCAGCTAGCAGACAAGTGCCACCCATTCCAACATCTACTGCATAAATACATCAAATTCATATGGACAGAGCAATGCAAACAATCATTTCAAATATTTAAGGACTACCTCCTCAAGTCTCCTATATTGGTGCCACCAGTCCAAGGTAGACCACTTCTTCTGTATATCTCAGCAACAGAATCAGCATTAGGTGTACTCTTGGCACAACATGATGACACAGGTAAAGAAAGGGCCATCTGCTATCTAAGAAGAACATTGGTAGGATATGAGCTCAACTATATGCCAATTGAAAAGTCATGCCTTGCAATTGTATTCACTTCCCAGAAGCTAAGACATTATATGTTGAGTCACCAAACAAAGTTGACCGCACATATTGATCATTTAAAGTACATCATGAGAAAAGCAACGCTCACTAGACGACGTGCGAAGTAGGTAATAATCTTAAGTGAGTTTGACATTGAGTACATAGACAAAAAGGTCATCAAAGGGAAAGTGATCACGAACCAACTAGTAGAGGCACCTATTCAGGACCATCAACCTATTATTTCTGACTTTCCTGATGAATCTATTATGACACTACAACCAGCGAATGAGGTATGGCAACTATACTTTGATGGGTCATGCACAAACCATGGTGTAGGGGCAAGAATAGTGCTTATCACTCTAGCTAATGATACAATTCCAAAATCTTTCAGACTCAACTTCCCCTGCACAAACAACATAGAAGAATATGAAGCACTGGTCATTAGTTTAAAGATAGCAATTCAATGGAGAATCACGAACCTTAAAGTATTTGGAGATTTGCACTTGGTCATTAGTAAAGTCAACAATGATTATATGACCAAAGATGAGAATCTAATACCATACAGAGCACATATGGAAACATTACGCACCAAGTTCCATTACATCTTCTTTGAGCAAGTCCCACGAGCACAAAACAAAGCTTCAGACATGATGGATACCATAACATCATTGATTGATATGCTAGGCAATGAAACAAGATTCTAGTTTCTATTAGAGAAACTCTTGGTGCCATCACATCAAGCATCCATCACAGAATCAACATGTGTCCTTGTTGGTCTTGAAAAAACATGGTACCAAGATGTATACAACTACCTCCAAAATAGTGTCTTACCTCCCAACTTGTCTAGAAACTAGAGAAAGTACCTCATCTGCCAAGCCTCTAGGTATACCTTTTAGAATATTCCCAAAGTATAACTGAGAGGGGGGGGGGGGGTGAATTAGTTATCAGCCAATTCAATTCTTTTCTCTTATTAACTTCAGAATACAATAAAGTAAATGCACATTCAGATAACACAATAGACAACACCACAATTTGGTTACGGGGAAACCAAATGATAAAAACCCCAGTGGGAATTAACACCCACAATGAACTATACTCATTTATAATAATCCTTGTTAGAAGATCTTGCAACCATGTTAGGAGTTGTTCTTTACAATGCAATAAGTATAGTGACCTGGTTAAGGGTCTGACCCTATTAGGAGTCTTTTAAAAATAACCCGGTTAAGGGTGAGGACTCACTGTCCAAAAGCTCATTGCTTTAATGGTGAAGGCTACAACCTTTTGAAGAACAGATATGCACTATATCTGATGATGAACTGTAGAGTAGACCTGCTGTCTTGATTAGTTCCAGTGTATTTTAATCTTTCACTTCTTCTTCACATAGATCCTTGATGAATGAAACTCAACTGATATTCTGCTCTGCACTTTCCTGCATCTTTTCTTATCATTCACACTTAGCATTCCACAAATGACTTGCTATAAGTATCTTCCTCAAAGTATAAGATCAAGGGACCTGTTAGAAAACTCTTCACAACATCCTTGTCATATTTACTAATAACGTAAGCATAATTACAACCACATAATATAAACTGAATAGATGCGACGCTTCACTAAGTCAGCCTCACCAAATTAACTCTAACTTTGAAATCTTCTTGAAACATGTTTGGTGCCTTTAGATAACTATCATCAACTCATAACTAAACTTGAATATACACACTCATATCCCAAAGATAGGTGCAACTCAAGAACCAATGCAATACATTGGCTCTGCACAGACAAACTCTATAAATTGTAACTGCCACATAACAAAATTACACAACACAACTGAAATTTCATATCTGAGTCTGCATGTATGAAAAAAACATAAACAACATGAATATAACCGCGCAAGGCTTGATACCATCATTTTGATAAGTACATATAGAACACTGTTGTATATTATATGTTGTCATCAATGAAAAACATACAATCAACTAGTTGCCATAAGTAAATCTCCAACAATCTCCCCCTTTGACATTGATGGCAACATATGATATTAAAAACATCTTCAGCACCTGGTGTCTTCTTTCTTTTTATAATCTTCTCAATATCCTCATCAAATATTTCTCTACACTACTGTAGCTCCTCTATTTTTGTTTATACTCCCCCAGAGTATATGCTCTCCCTTACTATATACTCCCCCTTTGACATCAATGGAAAAGGGTGCCATAAAAAATTAAGCACAGGTACTACTTCAGAAGTAGAGTAGTCAACCATTCATCAGTCACTTAATGACTGATGTACTTACTCATTTTTCTAATCAGACTCAGGAGAGGGAATTAATCCCAACTTCTCCCTAAGATACTCAAAAGTATCTTTTGATAAGGGCTTTGTGAAAATATCTACCAACTGTTCTTTGGTGCTCACATAGTCCAATTTTACTTCATTATCTACAACTTTTTCTCTAAGAAAATGGTATTTAATCTCAATGTGTTTTGTCTTTGCATGCATCACAGGGTTTTTGGACATGTTGATAGTGCTGGTGTTATCAAAGTGACTAACAATAGGATAGTCAACCTGTATACCAAAATCTTTAACCATCTGTTTGATCCAAACCATTGTTGAAAAATTCAATGCTGCTGCAACATATTCAGCTTCTACTATCGACTGAAAGATACAATTCTGCTTCTTGCTTACCCAAGAAATATTGCTCCTCTAGAAGTACTCTTCTTGTCATCAAGACAACCTTTCCAATCTGCGTCTGTATACACATGAAGTTGTACATTCTCTGATTTAGGATACCATAAACCATAGTGTATAGTTCCCTTTAGATATCTGAATATTCTCTTTATTGCCATTAGGTGATTATGTTTTGGTTCAGCTACAAATATTTAAACAATGCCAACTACATTAGATATGTTTGGTCTAGATTAAGTAAGATATATAAGTTTTCCAATCATAGATTTATATAATATCTTGTCAACTGCTGTAGAATCATCTTCTTTAGAAATCTTGCTTCCATTTATCATAGCAGTGTATACTGGCTTACATTCTTCCATCTTGAAGGTCTTCAATATTTCCCTCACATATTTGGACTGATTTATGAATATTCCTTTATCTGTCTGGTTTACGTTTAATCCCAAAAAATATTTTATAGGACCAATCATGCTCATTTCAAATTCATTCTGCATTTCTTTTGCAAAATCTGAACTAAGCTTGTCATTACCTCCAAAGATAATGTCATCAACAAATATGACAACAAGTAGTAGTCCATCAGGTGTCTCTCTTATGAATAGGTTACAATCTGTTGCTCCTTTCTTAAATCCAATCTTGGTAAGATAACCATCTAGTCTCTCATACCAAGCTCTTGGGGCATGTTTAAGTCCATAAAGTGCTTTCTTTAATCTGCATACCATATCTGGCTTATCTGATAGATTGAATCCTTCAGGCTATTCTATGTATACTTCTTCCTTCAATTCACCATTCAGAAAATCTGATTTAACATCCATTTGATGTACTTTAAAATCCTTGAATGTTGCATAAGCCAAGAATAGCTTTATGGCTTCCAGTCTTCCCACAGGGGCAAATGTGTCAGTATAATCTATCCCTTTCCTCTATGGATATCCTTTACACACTAGTCTTGCTTTGTTTCTGACCACTGTACCATCTTCATTCATCTTGTTCCTGAATACCCACTTTTTTCCAATCACATTTTTGTCACTGGGTCTAGGGACCAATTCCCATGTATCATTTTTTATTATTTGATCTAGTTCTTCTTCCATTGCTTTCTGCCAATCAGAATCCTTGCAAGCATCTTCAAAATTTAAAGGTCCAATCTGTGAAAGTAAACATACCTCCTCATCTACTGAAAAACATTTTTCTTTTGATCTAGTCAAAACACTGTTTCTCTGATCTCCAATGATATCATCCTTTGAATGATACCTAGATGTGAACTTTGAAACTTTTGGTGTATCATCCTCATCTATAATCTGTGATACTTCTTTGCTTGATTCAGGTTCATTACATGAGACATCAATGCAATCAAACGTCTCTTCAATAACAGTGTCCTTACTGCTAGGCCTATGTTCATCCTTAATCATAGGTGCATATTCATAATACCTTTCTTGAACCATGAACTTCTCATCAATCTTTACATGAGTACTTTCAATTTTCTTCTTTAATATTAGATTAAAACATCTGTATGCTTTTCTTTTAGTAGAGTAACCAAGGAAAATACCTTCATCGGTTCTAGCATCAAACTTACCAACACCATCATCTCTCTTGATGTAGCACTTGCTGCCAAATATTTTGAAGTATTTTAATTTAGGTACATTACCAAACCAAAGTTCATAAGGTGTCTTATCCATGCTTGGCCTTAGTTGTGTTCTATTGATAGTATAGGCTATTGTATTAACTGCATCTCTCCAATAGGTGTATGCAACTTTTCCTTCAATCATCATAGTGCGCATTGTATCAAGTATGATCATGTTCCATCCTTCTGCTATCCCATTCTGCTATGGGGTTCTGGGTGCACTCAACTATCTTTTAATTCCATGTTCTTCACAATAGTCATAAAACTGGTCAGAGATGAATTCTCCTCCTCTATCTGATCTCAGACACTTTAGTTTTAATCCAGGTTCATTCTCCACTTTGGCTTTGAATATTTTGAACTTCTCAAAGGCTTCAAACTTCTCCTTTAAGAATGCAACCCACATAATTCTTGAAAAATCATCAACAAAAAAAATTAAATACCTTTCTCCGTAATATGACCTGGTGTGAGTAGGACCACATAAATCTGTATGCACTAGGTCTAACTTGTTTTCAGCTGAGTTCTGCTTGCTTCTGAAAGAACTCCTTACATGCTTTCCCATAACACATTCCCTGCATATTGTGTTAGCTGGTCTTGCAATACTTGGAAGATCTCTAACTGCTTTGACATTTCTTATCTTTACTATATTATCAAAATTGATATGACAAAGTCTTTTGTGCCATAACCAACTGTCATCCACTTTTGCAACAAAACAACTTACATAAGATTTGAGCTGGAAAACATTACCTTTTGTTTTGGAGCCTGATGCAATCATGTATCCTTCTTTGTTACTAATAATGCATTTGTTGTCTTTGAATTCCAAATGATAACCTTTGTCAAGTAGCTTTCCAACACTTAGTAAATTGTGATGTAATCCATCAACATACAAAACATCATCTGTCTTGTTCTTTCCATCCAGGGTGATGGATCCTCTACCTATGATAGGTTTAGGAGTGTTATCTCCAAATATAACCATACCACCTTTGTACTTGTCTAGATGAACAAATCTATCTTTATCACCTACGTGTGATGAGAGCATCTGCTATCAATGATCCAATCAGTTCTGATGTCTGCTTTGGAAATTAGGTCTAACTCCTGTGTTTCCTTTTCATCTTCAATGTCCATATGCTCAATCAATTTTTCCATGTCTTTAAGGTCAATGAATCCAATTACATCTTCTCCTGAATCTTCATCAGTTACACCTTGTTCAGCATGATAGCATTCCTTCCTATATTTAGGTTTATAGCTAGATCTAAATTTCTTTACTCATGTAGGACACTTAGATGCAAAGTGACCGATCTTGTTGCATGAAAAATATTTGAATGGAAGTTGTCCTTCATATTTACCTTTGTCTTTCTTTTCTCTTTTAGCAATCATGGCAATAATTTCTTCTAGTTCTTCATCAACTTCTTCTTTCTTATTATTGCAAGAGATGTGAGATTTATTACCATGAACTGAAGCTTTGAAAGTTGTTTCACCTTTTGGTTCAGTCTTCAATCTTGATATCTCAATTGTAGAGATTTTACTGATCAAAGTCTCTCTCTTGAAGTCTTGTGAAAATTGCATGGTTTCCTCTAGAATATTGATCTTGTTCTCATAGTCTGATGTTAGAGTAGTCAATAGCTTATCTATTATATCTTCTTCTAATATTTCTCCACCATTGTTTCTGATTCCAGAGACTGCTTCATTTATCCTCTGATTGTAGGCTCTAATGTTCTCTTCAGGTAACATCTCAAGACTATTGTATTTCTTTTTCCATGTCTTCCTGCATGCATTCTTTGCTTGAACATCTCCTTCAAACATGTCTTCTAAATACTTCCATATTGTGTATACCTTGTCTAATTTCTCGATCTCAGAGAATTCATTGTCAGATAGTGCACTTATAAGGGCTTCTTTGGCAATTGCATTAGTTGTGAATGTATCCTTCTGTTTACTAGTAGCATCATCTCTTGATGGATCTTTTAAACAGGGAATAACAACTTCTATGTGGCTATCTCAAAGATGTCAAAACCAATGCACTGTAGATGTGTTATGATTTTGTTTTTCCAATCCAGATAATTTTCTCCATCGAACTTAGGGCTCTCTTTTCTGAAGTAAGACATCTGATCTACCTTAAGCTATTAGGCTTCTTCTTCAAGGCACTTGACTCTGATCCCAATTGTTAGAATAGTCCCAAAGGATAACTGAGAAGGGGGGGGAGTGAATTGGTTATCAGCCAATTCAATTTTTTTCTCTTATTAACTTCAGAATACAATAAAGTAAATGCACATTCAGATAACACAATAGACAACACCATAATTTGGTTACAGGGAAACCAAATGGTAAAAACCCCAGTGGGAATTAACACCCACAATGAACTATACTTGTTTATAATAATCCCTGTTAGAAGATCTTGCAACCCTGTTAGGAGTGGTTCTTTACAATGCAATAAGTATAGTGACCTGGTTAAGGGTCTAATCCTGTTAGAAGTCTTTTACAAATAACCCGCTTAAGGGTGAGGACTCACTGTCCAAAATTTCACTGCTTTAATGGTGAAGGATAGAACCTTCTGAAGAATAGATATGAACTATATCTAATGATGAATTGTAGAGTAGACCTGTTATCTTGATGAGTTCTAGTGTATTGTAATCTTTCACTTCTTCTTCACATAGATCCTTGATGAATGAAACTCAACTAATATTTTGCTCTGCACTTTCCTGCATCTTTTCTTATCATTCACACTTAGCATTCCACAAATGACTTGATATAAGTATCTTCCTCAAAGTATAAGATCAAGGGACCTGTTAGACAACTCTTCACAACATCCTTGTTAGCTTTAGTAATCACGCAAGCATAATTACAACCGCACAATATAAACTGAATAGACGCCACGCTTCACTAAGTCAGCCTCACCAAATTAACTCTAACTTTGCAATCTTCTTGAAACACGTTTGGCGCCTTTAGATAACTATCATAAACTCATAAATAAACTTGAATATACACATGAATATCTCAAAGATACGTGTAACTCAAGAACCAATGCAATACGTCAGCTCTGTACAGGCAAACTCCAGAAACTGTAACTGCCACATAACAGAATTACACAACACAACTGAAACTTCATATCTAAGTCTACGTGTATGAAAAAAACATAAACAACATGTCTACAATATGAATATAACCGTGCAAGGCTTGATACCATCATTCTGATAAGTACATATAGAACACTGCTATATATTATATGTTGTCATCAATGACAAACATACAATCAACTAGCTACCATAAGTAAATCTCCAATAATACCATCCTCTCAACTACTTTATATAGATGAAGTCTATACGGAATGCTACTATGATGTCTCACTTCCATGGAATCCCAAAGATCTCTTTACGAGGTACATGAAGGAATTTTTGGAACCCACAGACGTGACAATAGATTAGCTAAGAAGATCATCCGCATGGGATACTATTAACCCACAATGGAGACAGATGCACACAAACATGTACAAAGGTGCATACAATGTCAGATTCATCGAGACCTCATCCATGCACCAGCCCAAGAACTAAATCCTATCACATCACCATTGCCATTTTACATGTGGGGATTTGACCTAGTGGGAAAAATTACACCTTCTTCAGCAAATGGACACAAATACATCATAGAAGAAACATAATACTTCACTAAGCGGGTGGAAGCAATTCCCCTCACTTACATTACTAGAAAGCAGATATCAATGTTCATACTTAACCACATCCTTTGTCGATATGAGATCCCTCAAACTGTCCTGACAGATATGGTGCACCTTTCCAAAACAAAGATGTCGAAGAGATTTGTGAATAGTTCCATATCAAACAAGGGTTCTCTTCATTTTATTATCCTTAAGGGAATGGCTAAGCTAAAGCTACAAATAAAACAATTTTGAAAATCTTGAAGAAAATAGTGAATGAATCAAGGCGAGACTGGCATTTACAGCTTAGTCCCACATTATGGGCATACAAAACTAGAATGAGAACACCTACAGGAGCCACTCCTTTCTCCCTAGTTTATGGATCAGAGGTGGTATTACCCCTCGAAGTGGAAATCTCATCCCTAAGGATATCATTGAAGAACCTAATTACAGGTGAGGACTACAGAGTAGCAAGGCTCAGTGAATTGGAGTTACTAGATGAAAGAAGACAACATGCCTTCAACCACTTACAAGCCTATCAGAATCACCTTTTAAGAAACTATCACAAGAAGGTGAAGCCACAAAAATTTGAGGTAGGATACCTTGTCCTCATGGAAAATCAAAAGAACCAAGCAGAGCGAGTGAAACCAGGAAAGTTTGAGCCTAATTGGCTAGGACCATTTGTCATTGTCAACTCTACTCAGAGCAGGGCATTGATACTGGTGACACCAAAAGGAGATTAGCTCCCCGGATACATCAACATGCACCTCAAGAGGTTCTACCCTTGAGGTCTCTATGGTTAAGGCACCTATCTACATATCCATAAAATACCAAAAAAAATAGAAAATACAAAAGTTACCTTGGTGAAAACCTGGAAATCAGGCGCATTAGCGACAACACAAAAAAAAAAGCAAAAAAAGTAAAGAAAAAAAAATCACTCTCTCAGTGAAAACCTGGCAAACAGGTGCTATTGAGTAGGTACCTTGGTGAAAACCTGGCAAACAGGCGCCAAGTGTTCAATTCTAGCTTCACCATCAATGAACTCCCAAATCAAAAGCTTGAGCACACTTCAAATGCAAGACTAACTACCCAAGCTATATCCAGAAGCACAAATCCCCTCTGATCACCAAACACTTATCCATGGTTAGTATTGGTCCACTAGACTAGGGGGCGATTCTAAAATGTCCTAAAAATTGGAAAACACATCAAAAATTTCTAAAAAAGATAAAAAATGTTCTGATAAAATCAATCTTCATAAAAAATAATAAAAAAATTGTAAAATCCCAAGCAATAAAACCAACTCGGTTATCAAGAGAGCAAAGGGCGATCACACCTAGTCAATCATTGTCACAATCATGAGCTTTGCAAATCAGCATTGGGCCCATATGATACAGCTTTATCAATCTATCAAATCCATCAGCAAGCATTTGGCAACTAAGCCAATTTATCAAATGCCACAATCATGAGCTTTGCAAACCAACATTAGGCCCATCTGACACAGCTTGATCAACTTCCAAAATGATCATAGTCAATCAATCAAATCCTATCAATCATCTTACACAGTGATGGATACACTCAAAAGTAGATAGGTCAGTCTTATATGAGTCATGTATTACTGAAACTAGACACACTCAAGCAATCAAGCCAATCAAGCCTATCAAAAGAGTCGAGCCAATCAAGAGAATCCAAATGCATCAAGGAACCATCCAAAAATGTTGACTAGGTCAAGCAGTCAGTCAGATGTCAGCCTATATTTTGTGGTTATGTTCTTACGCTACTCCAGGATCTACCATGTGAGGAGAGTAGCTATGACAGATCATGACTTATTTTCTTTGATTTTTGTCTGTTGAATGTTTACTTTGATTTTAGGGCCATGATGATTCAAGATAAATGTGGTAGGCGCTATCACTTATCTGGCAGCTGCTTAGTTCCACGATCTGAGCATAACCCTAGGAAAGAATTGGACATTCATTCTCTTTTATTTTCTTGTTTGGTTTATAGAATCAAGAGCTTGCAGTGCTATTCAGATGGACTTTGAGTGCGTTGGAGTTCTATCTTGGTTTCTATGGTCTTTTCTTTTATTTTGCAATCAAGAGCTCATGATGCTATCTAGATGGACTCTAGGGGCATAGAAGTTCTATCTTATTTTTTGTGGCTTTTCTTTACAGAAACAAGAGCTCGCAGTGTTATCCAGATGGACTCTAGGTGCATAGGAGTTCTATCTTGGTTTCCTTTTTTTAGTTTTTTTTTTCAGAGGACAAAGTGGTATCTAGATGGTCAATATATGGGTGCTTTTGGCTCTCTTTCTTTTCAAACAGGGAACAAAGATGAACCCAGATGGTCAATATTTGGGTGCACTAAGTTCTCTTTCTATTCAATCTCTCTACTCCTTCCGCTTATCAAGAGGTCATGGCGCTATCCAGGTGGTATGTGATCTAGATGCATTGGACGCTCTTCAGAATTTTAAAAAACAAAAAAAATGCAATGATGAAAAATATTGGAAACAGGGGCAGTGACTTGGGACATCATCCTTTCTATCAATTCATATCTATCAAAAAAATCAAAATTTCCTTTCTATCATTCCATATATTTCAATCAATTCCAGAGATCACATTCCAAACTAACTTCTTTCTAACTAACACATGCATTACTAAGATATTTTGTGCATAGTAGATTGCATTCATTTATTGCATAAGGAAAATCTAAAACATGACCATAGTAGATCATATAATCAATGCATCCATCATCAATAACATCATAACTAACATAGGAATGCATTCATCATCATCATCATCATCATTATAATATAGTGATTCACATTTTCAACAAATTAATGCTCATCTAATGCATTTTCTATTCTTAATTTGTTGAGGGGGCATATAGTCCACCTGTTGTCACTGGGGCAGGATCAAATCTAAAAATTCTTTGACACAACGTGATGAATCACATTGTATCAAAGAGGGGCAAATGTAGACACCCTAAAATGGACAGGCTTGCAACTTTACATTAAAAACACTAATTTTCATCTATTAATTAATGGTTTTTAATCATTAATTAATCATCTATTTTCCTCTAAATTCATTCCCCAAATCATCTAATCAAATTCCCAAAATTAATTTTATTTAATTAATTAACCTTAATTGATTAATTACTATTAATTAATTAATTAAATTAAATTTCCTATAGTTTAAATTCAAATATTTAAACTTACTAATTAAATTCTTCCAATTAAATTAATTTAATTTCATCAAATAAAGCAATTCTAAATAAAAAAGAATTGAATTATCTCACATGTTGAAAACTTTAATTAAATAAATGAATTAAATATTCATTTATCTTCAAAGAGATAACTCCAATCAGATCACATGGGTTACTCCACCCATCTCTCCAGTCCACATGGGTAACTTCACCCACCTCTTCAGTTCAAAAAAGGTGACTCACAATTAGCTCTTTAGTCAACCAAACTCTGTCTCCTCTTTACCAATTGAAGAGGTGGAGTTTACTGGTGGCTTCTCTAGTTCCTTTTAATCTCAATTGTTCATCTCCCTATCTCTGGGATTGATCTCAACCATTCATATCATCCCTCATTCCTATATAATAAACCCTTTATAACCATTTGAAGGATCCAAGATTTCAAGCTATCGTGTGCCATTACTATGTCAGTTTGGTTCTAGCATTCAAGTCATCTTGCGATCACACACACATTTCAAGTATCAAATTCTTGACACTTCTCAAGTCATAGATGCTGCCCACACCAATACTGAGCATCAAAAATAGCATTTCGTAAGGAGTAGAGAAAGACAATAGAAGCTTCAAGCACTTTGGGGTTTGCATTCATTTGTTTTCCTTTCATTGCTTGTACATTTTATTGGTTACGTTTCAAATTATTTTTTTAGTAGTTCTTGGGTATTAGATTTCTATCATTGTAAACCTTTGCTACTAATCCCCACCTTTGAAAAGCTTGGGAATCACGAATCACGAAAGAGGAGGCATAAAATATCCTAGAGATAGAATACACTTTCTTTTTCTGATGTGGAAATCAGATCCACTTTTTGTGGGCTGCAACTGACTTTTAGTTCTGTTTGTCGGTCATGATGTCTATCCTTCAGTTTTTTTCTGTTGGTTGCACTTTATCTGTCTTGTTAGTCTGCACTGTATCTTGCATATCAGGTTCCACTTTATCTTTCTGCTTTGGATTTTGGTTTACACACTAAGTTGTGTCATCAGTTCCCTTTGCACTTAGTCATCTTCGGTGATCTCTTAGTATCTGGTCTTCAGTTTTCTCATGTCCTACCTTTTGGTGTATGCTTACTGAAAGTGTTGTTTGCATACTAATCGAAAATTAATGTCATCACTATCGATCTATACCATGTAGCTTCAATAAATTGACCCAAAAGATTAGATCTATCCACCAACTGCATCTTCAACCTGGAAAGCAACGCCACCACTTGAAGCTTTGAGAAACAATTTTAAATATCCAAATATCTAGTTTCAACGGCTACAGGTGGTGCAAAATATAGCATTGACGATCGAGATCAAAACCTTTTCTAACTTTAAAACTAAGTCGTAGATCTTCTTTAAGTTACCCGGGCTCCAACAAAATCTGATTGGACATATGGCACATAGGTGCGATGCCTTGAAGATTATTTATTGATCATCTTTTCTTTAAGGCTTCGCGCCCACCATCCGATCAACATAAACTTTACTTACCTTTACTTGATCCTTCAGTGCTGAATTTAGATCTAAATTGTGTCATGACAAGTAGGTGTGATGCCTCAATGACTATCTTCCGAGCATCTTTTCTTTAAGGAATTATGCCAATCAGTAGATCAACACAAACCTAAGGTCTCTTTACCTTTACTTTAAACCCGAGATCCATGATCTCAGCAATGCTAAATGTCAAATGAGCATAACGCCTTGATCTCTATCTATCATTCATTTTCCCCTCCAAGACAAAGCACCAACCATTGGATCAAATCAAACTTGATCGGTCTTTATCTTTAACCCATCTTTAACCCAAGAAAATCAATCCCTTGTATCTCTAGATTGCTAAATTCTTGGCTTAACCCTGGTCTAATCATGAGATTCAGAGATAAAGGTTATCTCTGAATCACCAGAAACCTGTCTTGACCCATGATTTATTGTGAGATTTAGCATCATCCCTTGATTTGAGTCCTGCATCGACGGTCCTCACTAAATCTCCAGATATTTTGAGACTTAACCGCAACACTATGAGATTCAGAGACAAGCATTGAAATTTTAAGTATATCCTTTGTCGCCAGATCTCCAGATGCTATGGACTTAGACGCCAACATTGTGAGACTTGGAGACAAGCATTAGGCACTGGGCCCACCAAGAAATATAACATGCCTTCGCCAAATCTCAGAATTAATAAAGTGTATTCCCTTCCCTTATGAGATTAAGAGATAACCTTTTCACGCTCCATCTCCAGACCAAAAGGAATATTCAATCTCGATTGTGAGATTAGGAAACATGACTTAGGCACATGGAGAAATAATACCTAAGTGACCTTCGAAAAGTAATGATGAATTAGAAGCATGAGTAGGAGATCTAGGGTTTAGGGCTTTCATACCAAGGGCTAAAAAATTTAAAACTAGGGCTTAAAGATTAGGTCAAAAACCTTTCAAAAATAAGTAAAAATAGTACCAAAGAGATTGAAAAATTTGTGTCCTAATAGAGGCTTTGACTGAGGAAGGTTGAATGCAAGTTCAATGCTAGATTCTAGATCTCTAAGAAGAGAAAACCAAGACAAAAAGAAAACCCTACAACAAACACACCTAAAACATAAAAAGGAATATGTACAAAATTACATTCTTAGCAGAGTCACACTATCTCTCTGCCTCTTTTCCTGCTTTGAAAGAAATCAAACCAGGCCTGACGGCCCTAAGCCATCAATAAAGTTCTATTATAGCTTGCCTCTGTAAAAAACAAATCCTTTTGCTCTCCGCACTGGAAGAAAGCTAAAAACATAGCTATTGTCTGAATGATTAGATATGCTGAAATTATTGCACAACTTATAGAATACACCTTCAGTATCTCTTCCTTCATTCAACAATGTTAAATCATGCCTTATTTGAAGATACTAAACATTTTGTGACCAATGAAAATCATGGTTACTGAAAAAATTAGGACCCCTAAAGCATTTTTTTATTGTTACTTGCATTTTCACATTTATCAAAAACATCCTCCAACTGATAGTAATTGCAATCATTTTCTATCCCACAGTTGGAGTCATAAAAAATTATTGTCACTAGTTTACATACCTAATCAGAATTCCCTAAGGAACTTGCCTGCAAATTATCAAAATTATGCAAACCACCATCTTGACTATTGGAAGGAGAGCGCCTATCCACATATCCATAAGGTATCTACATACCTTGAGATACTGAAAGACCATCCTGAAATGATTCATAATCTAAAATAGATTCACAATCCACATAATAATTTGTTGTATATTTTCCTTTAAGCCAATGGTTGACTGTATGTTTATCATTGATGACAACATATAGTATGAAACAATGTCCTGTATGTAATTATCACTATAGATATGTTGGAGCCTTGCACGTTTATTTTTATGTTGTAGATATATTCATTATGCTATGTTCATATATGCAGATTCAGTTGTGCAGTTGAAGTTGAGTTATGATGATCTATTTGCCAGTTACAGTTTCGAGAGATTGTTTATTAAGAGCCGACAATATTTTTATTGTTTCTTTAGTTGTTCCTATCTTTTGGATATGTGTGTTTGGATTCATCTTTAGTTATGAGTTCAGAATGTTTGGTTAAGAGTGCTTAACGTGTTTCATCTAGAGAATGAAGTTTGAGTTAATTTGGTGGAGCTGACTATGTGAAGCGACGCGTCTACTCATCTTGAGTTGCGCGGTTCTATTTGTGTTGCATGCTTAGTTTGGCCGAAGAAGAAGTTTTTGAAGAGTTTCCTACAAGCCAACTTGATCATATCTTTGGAAGAGGATACTTATAGCAGATCATTTTGTGATCGACATGTAAGAGAGTGTGGAGTGTGTGAGTAATCTAAGCAGAGAAGAATGTTTGATGTATTGGACCAGTAAAGCTATAGTATTCATCAGTTGAAGATCAATGTGAAGAAGCAGAGAGTGTATACAATTCACTGGAACTGATCAAGACAACAGGTCTAATTCATAGTTCAATATCAGATATAGTGTATATCTATTGTGCAGAAGGTTGTAGCCTTCATCATTTGAGTATTGTGCTCATAGACAGTGTGTCCTCACCTCTAACATGGTTATTTGTAAAAGACTCCTAACAGGGTTCGACCTTTGACTAGGTCACTGTACTTAATATATTGTAAAGATCAACTCCTAACGAGTTTGTAGGATCTTCTAACAGGGATCATTATACACTAGTGCAGTTCTTTATGGGTGCTAATTCCCATAGGGGTTTTTACCTATTTTGGGTTTCCCCATAACCAAAATTATGGTGTTATAATCTGTGTTATCTTGTTGTGTTTATGATTAATGTTATTCTATACTTAATTGGATAAAGAATTGAATCTAGTAGATAAATGATTCACCCCCCCTCTCAGTTATCTCTTAGGACTATTCCTAACATAATCCCAATCAGTACTCAACATCATGATAAGAAATTCTTCATCCTTTGAGTTTAGAAATACACTGATGCTTTCATCATCTGATCTATCATACTCAATTTTTTTGTGGCCTAGTGACATATAAGTACAAGGAGAATCAAAATCACACATGTCAAAACTAGGACTACCTGATATAAACTCTTTGTCAAAGTAAATATGCACTGGATATAAGAACTTTGAGCTATCCCCACCTGAATATCTAAGATATTCACAAGTTAGCAACTCATCAATTTTTTCACTACGAAGTGAATCATTATCATCACTTTTATCCATTTTTGATATGCAATCACAAGCAACATCTTTATTTATACACTCATCTTCTTGTTGAATACACATATCATCTTCCTTATACTGAGAAGGAGCATCACTTTCATGATTACAAGAGATATCATCCACATTGGATTCATCCCCTTCAATTTGGTTTCCATCATTTTCAAAATCAGTAGCACTAAGCACAACCTCATGTGTAATTTCAAACATAATACTTTCAACATTTTCTATCCATTTCCTAGAAGAGACAACATATTCTACCCTCAAGGAGATTAGCCATTGAATTGAATAAAAAAAACAAAGCTCTAAAAAAAAACTAACCCAAACACACTCTCGAGGACAGAAAGGAATAGCATACTCCTTAATTGCACTAGAAAACCTCATCTAAAAAAGAAGTGCAAATTCTCACACCATTTTCTTCATTCTTCTTTGTAATGATAAAATGACTTGTTCTTGCAGCTCTTGTTCAAAAATTTTGTTATCTGCAAGAACCTCTTCCAGATCTGGCATAGATCCTCCACAATTGGACATAGCAGAATTTCTAACCTCTATGTCCTCCATTTTTCAACTAATACATGCTCCCACTTGATTTTGCAAAATGCAATTTTAAACTTGAAGCACACAAGCCTCTACTCACACCTTGTTCCTTTTCTTAGTGCTTTAAATCAGTTACTAAGGAAATAATTTTATAACCTTGAAACATAAAATAGATGGATGTATTGGAGTAGCTGCAAAAAATACTTGATCTGAAGTCACCTTCAAATCACCTTTCAAAACTTTTGTAGAGTCGCCACCTCTTTGCAGAGGACAAATTTGAATCAGCTGAGATCTTTTTACTCCACCCAAACCCTCTTCAAAACCATAAAAATCTCAACACATCCCACAAATAGGGTCTCATATTGATTCCTCCCTTGACTATGCTTTAGTCATAAGAGCCCAAACATCTACTTTATCATCACTGCAAGTCCACCTTCTTTCTTTTGTAGCTATTCTTCAATCATGCACACTAGTGCAAATCAGAGAGATCGGAGTCACCACTCACCACTTGTGAGATAGTATAAATATATCTTTGAAGAACTTGGACTTTCAGACACTGCAACAATGACAAACCAAACATACCTTGGCTCACTTTGAATAAGAGGAATACCTCTTTGTAGAATATGACTCTATAACAATTATATCACTCTGGGATAGATTTTGACTAAACAGAGAACAAAGCTCTCTTATCCCCAAAATGAATTTATATGTTGTTTTTGACTCTTGGATGGGCTATCTTCATCTAAATATTGGATTGCATTTATTTATACTAGAGTTTCCTCTACAGAATCACCATTCTTGTTGGTGACTCAGATGGGAAAATGATATGAACAATAGAACACCAGAGATTCTTTGAAAAGTTGTAACAAAATTTTACTTCTCTGTGCCCAATAGAGTCGCCATTTTTGTTAGGTATTTTTCCTACACTCTCCTTTCCTAGATGAGATTCTGAGGCCAGGCTATGGGATTGCAAACCTAGGACACAAACTCAACATCCTTAGCATAAAGGAGACAAGAGAAAGCTAACATTGACAAGGTTCAAAGATATTCTATACTTTGAGTTCCACATCACTTAGGTGGGCGCTACCTAATCTGCACACACATAAACTCTTTGTGACAAACAATAGCTTGCAGATACATAACTGTGGAATAAATTTCAAACCTTTAGGTAACATGTACCTCAGCATTTTACCAAATCTCATGCAATATCCCACTTGTATAGAGTATGTCTGAAAACTAGAACTATCCTAACTCCTATCAAAATGAAAGGAAAATGATTTTCATTTATGATTTGATTAATGGATCCCTAAAACACCCCAGATCTCTCATAGACCAGTGCCTTATCCAATGGGCAACAAATTCAAACATAACATTGCAAAAGAATATTATGGATAAACAAGACAACACATTCTAATATGTCTAATGTCTTACATCAGACATACCTCATCAATCAAGTCATACTTGTGGATCCACCTGTGTAAATTCAAATATGCAATTACCTACTCAAAGTATTTAACCCTCCCCTTGGAAGAGACCCTGGAATAAATAATACATTAATCAACATTCACTGAAAGACAAGTTGACAAACCCTTAATACCCCAACTCATACACATTTGAAGAAAAATCCTAAATCACAGTTATCCTTTAAATAACTCAATTGTAGATCTGCAATAGATAAGACTAAAACACCCTGGATGTCTTAACCTATATGATTTAGGAAGCATAATGGAGACAACTTGATATCCAAACAAACATACTGAAATTTCATTCATGAAACTTGCTGTTACAATGATGTCCTTCTCTGAAACTAGAAAGAAACTAAGAACACCCTTTATGAAAAGAAAAGTCATAAATATTTATAGAAGAACCACCCTTGGAACCTGTTCTAAAAACTTGTGCAGAGAAACCATAACCTTTACAACAAAGAAAAGAAAGATACATATAGAAGAAGGGAACCCTAAAAAGGATATCTAATTGACATCTGTCCTTTTGCAACCGAGTCATACTTATCCTTCTTTCTCCATCGACTTGATCTTTCTTCAAAATATCTGAAATACAATCTGATCTGCACACCTACTTGTCTAAAAGCAATAACTCGGTCAATGAATGTAGAAACAAAAACAATCTCATTCAAACCCTAATAGCACCAATCAACAAAAATATAACCATAGTCAACAAAATACTATTCGTCTGCACCCTATAGATTCAATAAATTGACCCAAAAGATCAGATCGATCCACCAACTACCTCTGCATCCTGGAAAGTAACGCCACTGCTTGAAGCTCTGGGAAAAAAATTTAAATATTCAAATATCTATTTGCAATGGCTAGAGGTGGCACAAAATATGGCATTGATGGTCAAGATAAAAACCTTTTCTAACTTTCAAACTGAGTCTTAGATCTTCTTTAAGTTGTCGGGGCTCCAACAAAATTTGATCTGAACATGTGGCACACAGGCGCGATGCCTTGAAGATTATTTCTTGATCATCTTTGCTTTAAGGCTTTGTGCCCACCATCCGATCAACAGAAAATTACCTTACCTTTACCTAATCCTTCAGTGCTGAATTTAGATTTGACTTCCGACGTGGCAAGAAGGTGTGATGTCTCAATGACTATCCTCCAAGCATATTTTCTTTAAGGCATTACGCTAACCAATAGATCAACACAAACCTGTGGCCTCTTTAACTTTAATTTAAACTTGAGATCTATGACCTCAGCAATGCTACGTGTCAAACGAGCGTAATGCCTTGATCACTATCTATCATTCATCTTCCCCTTCAAGGCAAAGCACTGACTGTTAGATCAAATCAAAATTGACCGGTCTTTATCTTTAACCTTCCTTTAACACGAGCAACTCTATCCCTTGTATTTATGGATCGCTAAATGCTTGGCTTAACCCTGGTCTAATCATGAGACTTAGAGATAAAGGCTATCTCTAAATCGCCAAAAACCTATCTTGACCCATGGTTTATTGAGAGATTTAGCATCATCCCTTGATATGAATCATGCATCGATGCTCCTCTCTAAATCTCCAAATCTTTTGAGACTTAACCGTGACACTACGAGATTTAGAGACAAGCATTGAAATGTGAAGTCTATCCTTTGTCGCTAGATATCCAGATGCTATGGACTTAGCCACCAACATTATTAGACTTGGAGACAAGCATTAGGCACTGGGCCCACCAAGAAATGTAACAAGCCTTTTCCAAATCTTAGACTAAATAAAGCGTATTCCCTTCCCTTATGAGATTAAGAGATAACCTTGTCGCGCTCAATCTCCAGACCAAATGGAATATTCGATCTCAATTATGAGATTAGGAGACAAGACTTAGGCACATGAAAAAATAAGACCTAAGTGACCTTTGAAAAGTAACAATGAATTAGAAGCATGAGTAGGAGACCTAGGGTTTAGGGCTTTCATACCAAGGTCTACAACATTTGAAAATAGGGCTTAAGGATTAGGTCAAAAACCTTGCAGAAATAGGAAAAAATAGGACCAAAGAGATCATAAACTTTGAGTCTTAACAGAGTGCTCCTTTTTTTTGAATTTATATGGTATTCATATGATTAGTGCAAATTGGGGCACTACGCTCCAGTAAATATGCCATATTTTCAAATGCTCTATATTTCTTATTTCCATTATTCATGTTTGTGTACATTGAATAAAATGATGAGTTGTTCAACCTATAACTTCATATTTATGATGGAATTCTATCAAGGTACACATCCCACTTTTACATAAAAAGGATGGTTGTGATATCAAACCTTTAATTTGAGATAACATCATATGAGTAGGAAAAGTACATCTTACCCACCATGAATTAAGTTTTTGTAGGTTGCAAAACATGGTTTTAGTTAAGACTAGAACTTCATATTTACAGTGAGATATTGTTGAGAAGCCCACACCTCCTTACATAAATAGGAAAGATGTGATATACAACTCCTTTAATTTGAGATAACATCAAATGAGCAAAAAAAGTATATTTACCAACTGTGAACTAAGTTTGTGTACATTGACAAAAATGATGTTTAGTGCAACCTATAAATTTATATGCACAATGAAATCATGTCGACGTTCACATACATCTTTTTATCCAAATTTTAATTTGAGATAACATCAAATGAGGAAAAAAATTGGATCTCACCAACCATGAACTAAGTTTATGCATGTTTCAAAACATAACGTGTATTTTAACCTAGAACTTCGTATAGATGCAAAAGTGTTGATGTGGTTTAAATCACCATAGATAAAAATATCATTGAAGGCTCTATGAGAATGTTGGTCAAGGTTAGGTTTTATTAGTAGGGTTATGGTTTAGTGTTGTAATTTTTTTTGCAAGGTAGAACACCATTAAGTGTTATGAATGTTTGATTCCCAACTTTAGTGTAAGCAAATTTACACTTCTTGATTAGGTGATATAATACTTTTTATTGGGTCATCCCAGATATCAAAGGATGAGCATGGGTCAAATCTAGTTGTAACACAAGTATCCAATCCTAAGTCCAAAAATGAAACTCATCTCCTAAAAAATATAAGGTATAGAAAAAAAGGTCAAAACATGTAACACTTATATGAAAACGTTGGTTATTATGTATCAAACTTGAGAATTTCATCTCACAAAATATTAAAAACATTGATAAATTGATAAATTCATGCACAAAAGACTATTCACATTCAAAATTATTCAAAATCTAATTTCAAAAAATGAATTATACATTTTTTAACCAAATGGTATCCATCACTCTTTCATCACTGATAAGTTTAAATAATTTTTTATCAAAATAAGACAAACAATTTTCAAAAATTTCAAATGTGTAGCTTAAAATACGTCATACATCTATTTTAATATCCAATGCATAGCTTAAAATATATTGTACATCTATTTTAATATCAAATGCGTAGCTTAAAATACATCATACATCAATTTTAAATGGAAGGAATATATTTTCTATTTCAATGCAAATTCACACACATTTTCAAGAAGCCCTCCTTAATTCCATAATTATAAAAATAAAAAATTCTTCAAGATCTTCTTTATCCATAAGTATAGTAGTTTAACCAAGGAAGCATTGACCACTTCCAACAACCAAAACCACGAAGCAAGGAGGGAGACAAAATATCAACCAAGAAGGAACAGTTTAAAACTAAATTCATTCTTTCCTTTTCATTCCCAATTTCAAAAGTTGATATAACTTACCTCAATGGGGTAGTCTTTGTTATTCATTATGTGAAATGTTGCATAAATAATTGATGATTTTATGTTATATGAATAGAGATAACATATGGATCAAATATGTTGGAATGAGTGTGAATAGAGAGAGGTGATGGGAATGAATCTAACTTCACATAAGATTTACTATTTTCCACTATATAATCGTATTAAACATTTTATTTAAAATTGCATCGGAATTGGTGTATTGTAGGGCTCTGCTAGGGTTTCATGCGTACGGCGTCCTGTCTGTGTTTCTGCTCTGGGCCATCCATCTGTCACACCGCATTTACTGCGGGATCTTTTTTGCATTAGGGTTGGCTTTTAATATGGCTCCGGCCAACTTCGGCCCAGCAGTTGCTGCTGGTGTGCGAGTTGAAGCTTCGGACAGCCATGGTGCCTCCTCTGAACAAACGTCCCCGCAAGTTTGTCCCGAAGGTATTTCATGAGGTAACCCTGATATTGTTCTTAATCCACAGGAATTTGATTCTGCTTGTGAATGGTTAGAAAAGCATACGTTGAGTGGATATTTTGTGGGTTGTACTCCTCCTGAAAGTATCCTTAAGGATTGGGTCAACAAGAGCTAGGCCCCGCATGGGGTCCGTCTTGATGGTGTGCAAAACCTTACCAAAGGTTTTTTCCTTTTCTGGTTTGCTAACCCTTCTCAGGCAGAAGCGGTTTTTAACCGTGGACCCTGGACTGTTAGGTCCTCCCTGTTAGTTTTTCAGAAATGGTCTCAAGACTTTACTGTCTCGGATGACAAAAAACTTAGGGTTCTAGTTTGGGTCGAGTTCCCTGGCCTCCCTTTTCCATGTTGGCCGTTTATTGAGTCTATTGCTAAAACCATCGACAAAGTCATTGTCATGGAGCATGACAAATTTTTCAATGCCCATCCCCAGAAGCGGGTCTGTGTTGAGGTCGACCTTTCCAGGGACCTCAAGGACACTGTTGAAATTCAGATTGGTGCTCTCACCATCTCTCAAAAGGTGCTTTATTTGAATCTACCCAACACCTGTTATTGGTGTCAATTGGCAGAGCACAAGATCAAAGATTGCCCGCTGGCTACCCCTCGGGTGAAACCTGCGCCTAAAGATGCGCCGATCAAAGCCACCGATGCTGGAAAAAAGAAGAATGGACTACAGTTACACGTAAAGGCCGGAATGCCTCAGGCCCTAAGATGTCACCAGCCTCTACTGCTGTGTTGCCGTCTCCGAATGCGCCCGTTGGTCATTCTCCGCTAGTTGATGTGCCACCAGTGGTGCCCTTTGTTTCAAACCCTGTTTCACAGGGTAAGAGTTCAGCTGCAAAGCCATCCACTCTAGAAGTGGTGCTGGCGCCACCAGCGGCTTCTTTTCCTACTTCCAAGGCTATGCGTAGGTCTCGCAGTCCTGATGGTCACACGGATGACCCAGATAAAAGGCGGTTCACCTCGTGTGGAGAATTTCTCCCCAGCTTTGGTTCTGTTCCAGCCTACTTGCAGAATAGCTTCTCCTCTCTTGGGGCCGAGGAAGCCATGCAAGAGTTTTTATGATTTTTTTGTCCTGGAATGTGCGAGGTCTAACTGACATCTCTAGAAAGTACTATGTTCGTGATACTCGTCACAGACTTCAGAATCTAAACGTACTTTGTTTACAAGAAGTTAAAATTTCTAGGTTTTTGCTGAACTCTGCCTGTCGTGTCATATGGCCGGACGGCATTGTCTTTTCTTCTCAGCACGAAGCTGGCAAAGGCGGTGTCATTACTATTCTGTCACATCGCCTTCATTCTTGTGTTATTGCGCATGGGTCTGACCCGATGCAACGTGCAATCTAGATTTTTCTATCTCTGCATAATCATTCTTTTGGTGTAATTAATGTTTATGCCCCCAATGATGCTGTCGAAAGATCTCAATTATGGGTCTGGCTGGCAGACAACTTGCCTCCAGCTACTTGGGTTATGTGTGGGGACTTTAACATGGTTGAGTTGGCCTCTGACAAGGAAGGAACTTTGCCTTTTCACTGGACAGCTGGGGAGAGAGAAGCCTGGTATCACATGCACAATAAATTGGGCCTTTTTGATCCCAATGCTAACCGCCGCCAACAGGGTGGGGTCTAGCATACTTGGTCCAATTTTAGAGCTGGCTCTGAATGCATATTTAAGAGACTGGATCGTGCTATGATAACGGCTCAATCTTTTTTCTCCTTTTCTGAAGATCGAGGCCTACCTGTCATTCCTCTGATAGATGTTACCTTGTCAGATCACTTCCCCATTTACTTTTCCATTACTTGGCAGTCCTGCGCTAGGAGAGCTGCTCAGACGCACACGTCTGTGCTAACGCACAATTCCACTATAGCCCACATTCTTTAAGTTTGGAATTTAGATCCTTGGCCCCACAGTGATACTGGTTGGATTCAGTGGTGGAATGACGCCATTACCTGCACTGCAAGGTTTCTTCGCATTTATGGTCGTCAGCTAGCCTGCTACAGAAAGTGTGCTTATGAAGCTAATACTAAGGCTCTGCGTAGCGCTACTGAAGTGCTTATGTTGAACCCCTTCAATACCGATCTCCAGCTTAAGCTAGCCCAGCTTCGCCATGAGAAACAAATTGCTGATGCCTATGCTGCCTGTGGTGCTCAAATCAAAGCCCGCCTCCATTGGTTGGAGGTGGGCGACAAAGCCTCCAAGGAGTTTTTCAGGCTCTCAAAGCTCGTCATACTAATGTTGGTATTCAAAAGATCAAGCAAGGATCTGAGACCCTTATTGAGGTTCTGGCCATTCTTCAGGCCTTTGTCCAGCACTATGAGCAAGTCTTTGCTTCTCAAGGCAATTCAGCTGCTCGGGATGAAGCTCTCAAGGCTTGTATTGCTATTACTCCAAACCACCTAGCGGTCAAGCAGCATGCCTTCTGTGAGCAAATGATTACCATCTCAGACCTCAAGGAGGTGACCTTCTGTATGGCCAATGATAAATCTACAGGATGCGATGGCTTCCCCTATGAATTCTACAAACACCTCTGGGATGTTGTGGGTCCTGACTTGTACAAAGTTTCCCTCGAAGATTTTCACAACAAAAGTTTGGGTAACATAATTAACAAAGGGAATATAAAATTCATACCTAAGTCTGGTGATCCGGAGGATATCTGTAATTGGAGGCCCATCACTTTTTTGAATGTCTCCTACAAGATCATTGCCAAAGCTTTAGCTCTCAAGATCAGACATCTCCTTCCCCTTATTGTTCATCCTGAGCAAACTGGTTTTATCAAGTCCGGGTATATTCTTGATAACATCATTGTTGTTTGGGAAGGGATGGAATGGACCGCCATAACGGAGCCCAAGATGGCTCTTTTTGCTTGGTGTCTTTTGTTTCAA
The DNA here is from genome assembly GCA_018584345.1 of Thuja plicata. Lineage (NCBI taxonomy): Eukaryota > Viridiplantae > Streptophyta > Pinopsida > Cupressales > Cupressaceae > Thuja > Thuja plicata. Next base: position 809,567 of record MU226659.1, on the reverse strand, counting down.
GGTCTCCCAGTCGGCCCTAGGCTCAAACATCTGGGGGTTCATGACCCTCGATGTCCTTTTTACGGTCACCCTGAGACCTTTTTGCACATCTTCTGGTTCTATAGGAGAGCTCAACAGTATTGGCAGTGGATTCATGATTTTTTTAAGCCCTTTCGGCCCGAGCCTTTTTCTTGGCATATGATTGTCTTA
>MU226659.1:791437-806031 GCA_018584345.1 Thuja plicata | reverse complement strand
GTATGTGAGGCTTTTGCCTTTTTGTAAGAGATATTTTCATTTTAGTTGTCCAATCATAACATTTTATTTTTGGACAACTTTTTACATTTGTATAGTTCTAATATATTTTGAATATTCTATTATTATTTTTTTGCTACTATTGTTTATAATATGTTTATTGCAACTAATTAATTATATTATATATTAATATTAACTTAATAGTATAATATTAATATTATTTTTTATATATTATATTGATATAATATATTATTAGATTCATAACAATGCACAAAAAATACCAAAACAATGTTAATTTAAATATCATTAATTACTTGAATATGATACTGTAATAGAAATCTTCATTTAATATTTACTATTTAATATTTAATGTTTATCTATAATTAATGATTATATTTACTATTTAATATTTAATGTTCATCAAGCCAAATCTCGTAAGGCTTAATCTTTAGGACTTAGGCAGGAACTAGACGCTATGCGTCCTTGTTAAGTCATTTGTTAAACCATTATCATTGTTCCCAGTCATGTACGGTCATGTCCTTTCACAATTATATTCACTCTTGTATTTATACAAGATCATATTATTTTTCAGTAATCAATCACAGCGACAATTATTTATTATAGCAGAAGTACGATTATAAAAAGAAGATATATATATATATATTTAATATTTCATATAAACATAATAAAATTTGTGTTTATTATAACAAAAAAAAATGGCTCACGGTACGAGAATAGAAGATAGCCTTGAGGGTGCATCCAACTTTATATCTTGGAAAACTAGAATTACTTCTCTTCTTTTAGAACTTGAATTGGAGGACTATATAGAGAAATAACCCCAGATACCTAAAAATGAAGTAGAAAAATCCACTTGGAAAAGGCGAAATAACAAAGCCAGGAAGTTGATTATTGACTCCGTCAAAGACTCTATACTTTCTAGCATTTCAAGATTAACTACTGCTTTTGAAATATTCAAAACCATTCAAGACACATTTGAAATCAATAATTCTAGTATATTGTTGACTCTAAAACAAAAACATTATGAATATAAAAATGAACAAAGGGGAAACAATTACCTCTTACTTTCTGATAATTTCATATTAAGGGATCAACTCCTTACTATTTGAATTATATGGATGATCTGGAACTATCCTTAATTGATCTAAGAGGATTACCTATCTCTTGATAATCCTTCATTCAGTGCATAAGTGAAAGACCTCCATTACAAAAATTTGAACAACTAAAAAATGATTGCACTCAAAAAGAATCAAGATTAATCTCAAGAGGAATAGGACCTAGCAAAGAAAGTGAAGTTCTGGCACTCCACATGTCTAAAAAAAAGAAGAAACTCTCCAAAAGGAAAAGGAGCACTAAAAACTTCAATAAAAAGGATCTTTCAAAAGTACAATGCTACAAGTGTGAGAAATACAGACATATTCACAAATATTGTCCAGAAAGGAAAAAAATTCAAGCTGCACTAGCTGAAGTCAAAGAAATGGAAAACCCACTCTTCTTCCTAGCTCTGTCAAGTGAACTAAACTCAAATAAAAGTACCTAGATAATTGATAGTGGAGCCTCTAGACATATCACTAGATTCAGGGATAAATTTTAAACCCTTAAAGGGAACTCCTCGGAAGAAGTTACAATTGGTGTAACTCTACTTATCCCGTGAAAGGAATTGAGACCTGTTCAATCAAGATAAGAGGAGTGACCTTACAGTTAAAGGAAGTACTATATGTACCTGGAATAAAAAGAAACTTAATATCCATATCAGGACTAGGTGATCAAGGATATAGAGTCACATTCAATGAAGATAAAGTTCTTCTCTGGACTAAAAAATTCCAATATCAAGAATGCCATTACTATAGGATCTAGGGAAGGAAGTCTATATAAATTATGTGGTGAACAAAAAATTTCCTTAAGCCATGAAGTTCAAAACAATAATGAGATATGGTACAAAAGGCTAGGCCATATTAGATATAGTGCTCTTCCAACTCTAAAAAGAATCACTTCAAGAATACCTCATCTTAAACCTGAACACTCAAACATATGCAAAGGTTGTGCCTTAGGAAAAAATACAAAAGGGTCCTTCTCGACAAGTGAACACAAATCTAAAAATATATTAGAACTTATTCACATAGACCTATGTAGGCCTATGTCAACTCACTCCTTATTAGGTGCCTTATATTATGTAATCTTTGTTGATAATTACTCTAGAAGAACCTGGATATACTTCCTAAAACTAAAAGAATCCAATGAAGTTCTATCTAAGTTCAAAGAATTCAAAGCACTAGTTGAAAATCAAACCAACAAGAAAATAAAAATCCTATGGTCTGACAATGGAGGTGGTTATACTTCTGATAATTTTAAAGAATTTTGCAAATCTATTATGATTAAGAGGGAGTATACTGTACCATATAATCCTCAACAGAACAGAGTAGCGGAAAGAAAAAATAGAACCATTATCTAAGCAACAAAAGCCATGATGCATGACCAAAAAATTCACATCTCCTTTTGGGCAGAAGATGCAAACACAGTAGTATACATACAAAATAGGTGTCCTCATGCTATCCTAGAAAATACTATAGCAGAAGAAGTATTCACAGGAAACAAACTTGAATTAAGCCATCTAAGAGTGTTTGGTTGTCCTGTTTACATTCATGTTCCAAAAGAAAAGAGAACTAAAGTAGAACTCTCTGGGAAGAAGGGTATATTCATAGGATATAGTGAGGACACTAAGGGATATCGAATCTATATCCCAGGATAGAGATCAGTTGAAATCAGCAGAGATGTAAAGTTTGAAGAAAACTTCATATCTACAGATACTGAGGATGATTCCATAACAGATCTAGGTAGAGATCTTACAACTGAAAATGAGAGGGAGAATAAAACAATAGATTCAGAACCTACATCTTCAAATGTTGGGCCTACATCTTCAAATACTGAATCTACATGTCCAAATATTGAGAATAATGGAATATCAAATAGCACCAAGAGACATCTATGGGAAACAAAGATGTTTGAAGAAAATAATGTAGAGCCAGATCAAATATTCAGAGAAAATGAGAGAACAAGAACCCAAAAATGTTATGCTGCCCTTCTAACTAAGCTTGCAGAATCCGAACCTGACAGTGTTGAAAAAGCATTAACAAAACAAGCTTGGAGAGAAGTCATGACTGAAGAGTATTAGTCCATTATGAAAAATGATGTTTGGGACATTGTATCCAGACCCAAAAATAAATTATTTGTCTCTTCAAAATGGTTATTCAAGATCAAATATGCTCCAGATGGCAGCATTGAAAAACACAAAGCCCGGTTTGTTGCCAGAGGATTCTCATAAAAGGCTGGGATTGACTATGAAGAAACCTTTGCTCTCGTAGCTCAATACACCGCTATAAAAACCATTCTTGCAATCAAAGCATCTAAAGGATGGAAAGTACAACAAATGGATGTCGAGACAACTTTTCTGAATGGGAAAATTGAGGAACAAGTATACATAGAGCAACTAGAAGGATTTTTCACACATTATAAAGCTCACTATATATGTAAGTTAAAGAAATCTCTGTATGGCCTTAAACAAGCCCCCAAAGCATGGTATAAAAGGATAAACAACTCACTAGTAAAGTTTGGCCATATTTTTGACACAATTTCATCCATTTTTTGATTCACGTTGGTCAACCAAATGACCACTATTGCCATTGAAGTTTTTTCGTCGAAAGTTTCCACATTTGGTATTTTCATCGTAAAACTGACAACTGAAAGGTCACAAAAAAGGGCTATAATAGAGATGATTGTCTGCGCCCTCCACACTAATCCCTTTTCATTTTTGGTCAAAGTTTTGACTACTACACAACAAAAATCCTATATAAATGATGAATTAATCCATGAAACAACGTTGAAATATCGATGACAGTCCGTCGATCAGTTCATCATTTATATAGGATTCTCGTCGACTGTCACTGTAAAGAAACTTGCAAAATCGACTCTACTTTAAAAAAAAAAAATCGCCTTTTTAGCTCAAAGGTTTCTAGTCAACAATATAGGTTTTATATTTGAAAGGTCTAATTTAGGATTTTACATTTGCTTAGGAAAATCTACATGTTCATCACTTGTGCAAATCTAAAATAATTGAAAAAATAATTATTACGTTACCCAGATGTCTATGACTAAGAAGCAACATGAAATACCTTTTGTGTTGGCACCCAAAGATGCAGATCAAAATCTGTATCCTTTCCTTCTTTGTCAATATCAAATTGTGTAACAATTGCAATCTAATTAATTCACATAGATCAAAATCCATACCATTTTTCATCATTTGATGTGCAACATATACTGCAATAGAAGTAGTACCTTCCTTATTTTGGAAATAATTTTTTAGGTGATATCGAAAGCTACATACCTTACTGTTGGGTTAGTGATTGTGTTAATAAACAATGTTTTCTAATCTCCTTCCACCTCAATTAAATCTCCAACTTCCTTTTTCGTGTTGTGATAACAACACCATCTTATTTATTAAAGAAAAAAAATCTTCTTTATAGCTCCCCCTAAGTCAACACATTCTAAACTAGTTTTCAAAGAGATTTTCTATGCCAGAGCTAGGTGTAACCGCAATGTTTGATGTATCTACTTCTTCTTTCTTCTTCCATATTTTGTTCATTTCCTATCTTACTTCTTCTATGTCAATATTTTTCATAGGATCATTCATTGTTGCTGATGTAACATGATTATAATTTCCGCTTCTACAAAATTTGACAACGTGTCCATTCTGATTACAATAAAAAAAATTGATGTTCCTCTATCCTGAATTCTTTGTAGCCACTATAGATATGCACTGATCAAATTTGTGTCAAACCATTGCATAGCTGACAATATCCATAAAATGGTTTGTTTCTTCCATTAACTTGACTTATGCCATACCATATACTATGTACATTCTGTAAGAACCATGTCACATAAGACACAAATGACAAATGACCAACATGCTACACAGATAATAGAAAATCAATGTACACTCCAAGCCAAACCCAAACAACTTAATTAATCAAAAGCCATTATAAAATTCATAGAAAACCCATAAAATTAGCACAAATGCCATATAATTAGCATGTAGAAGACTAGACGTCATTGAATTGTGATACATTAGCTCAATAAATTCCTAAAAAATCCATACACAAACCATTGTGCATTAATTAGCACATTGTAAGATCTTCATGCACACTAGCCATGATACACTTGGTTAAGATAAGAGAGTCAATATCACTCAACCATGTCACATGAACAAGACTATAACCAATTCCACTTAATTGCATTACACAAGCACACTATGTTAGGTAATGACTTAACACGCACGCAAGCACATATTATGTGTGTCCTATTGTAATTTATTACAATGGACAATAACAATAATCACTCCGTAGTAGTTGAATTCAAATTAGCTATACATATATTCCATAAATGCAACTCTGTATTATAAGATCCTTCAGTTAAATTCTATACAATCATTTGTATTGTACATCAATCATTATTTTCTATTGAAGGAGTCCATGTTTTCCATCGATCATTATGCATTGCAATTCATTAACAGACAAGGTAAGTTAAGTCAAAAGCATGTGAAGTGGGTTGAATTTCTACAAAATTATTCTTTTATTTTGAAGCATAGAAGAGGCAAATCAAATAGAGTTGCAGATGCACCAAGTAAAAGGTGTTTATTGCTAAATTAAATGAGAGTGAACATTACTGGTTTTGATTGTATGGGAGAGTTGTATAAAGAGGATGTACTAGATTTTAAAGATGCTTGGGCAGCATGTAAGAGTTCAATTGAGAATTGTAGAGCCCAATGGTTGGATTATTTCATAAAAGAGAATTTTTTGTTCAAAGGGAAGAGGTTGTTTATGTTGGAAATATTGGCATTGATGTCAAGGGCAAACAAGAGATTGTTAAAATATTGTCATTGATGTCAAATTTAAAAACACGAGATGCAATAGAAAGACATAGTATGACGAAATTGAATGATATATATGAGAAGTAAAACATTTAATTCATTAGGCATTGATATATACATACCATGATTCCATTATAATAGAAGTCATTGAAAATCATTGGAGGTCATATATGAAGATACATATCTTAGCTCTCTAGATTCATGAAAGATCACTAATAACAACCAGCGATTAAAAGCATCACGTGTATATTGAAACTACAGTTTATGAGAAACATAGACAGTAAGCAGTATAAGAAGTGGTTCATTGCATATGCAGAAACCAAAAATAGTGGCATAAAGGGTGATTTATCATACAGCAAGTAGTCACGTCAAATAGCGAATGACTTATGGAAAAGAATATGAAGTATAAAGACATCACTGGGAATAACAGTGACAACAATACTAATCAGCCAGTGCATCAAAATGATTAAAGGAAGATCACAAAAGTATATATGCATAGTAAAAAAAATATATAATTATATGAATTAGTGGTGAGTAGTTATAGTATAAGTGTGAAGAAGTGATTATAAATAAGGTACAGTATAAAGAAAGCAAATGAGAAAAAGAAGGTATAGTATAAATAAGGTAAAATATAAATAAGGTACAGTATAAATAAGGTAGTTATTGTATAAAGAAAGAAAATAAGAAAAAGAAGGTACAGTATTAAGAAATTATAATGTCAAGCCTAAAAAAGAGAGATTATAAATATAAATGCATGATCACAATTTCAAATGCCAAATCATAAGGGTGGGTCATGAGAAAGAAGTCAAGCCTTGACCATGTAAGCATGAAGACACTATTGTGACAAATTTTAAGAGAAAAAGTAAGCAAAGGTACATGAAACAACAGTTATGATGAACAGTATGCGAAGGTACATGAAGCAAAAAACCAATAAAAAGAATATGAGAGTTCAAGTGACCATGGGTATCTTTCATGACAATGCACAGAATGTTGAGATGAGTTATTTAAAATTTGTGAAATATGTGACAGTACATATGCAATATAGTAAGCTACACTAAATAATGAGAATGGCCTATAGTTTGGTAGAGTCCAATGATCACATGGAAAGGCATAAATTTTCTGGCCTAAATCAAATGCATTAAAGTCCACCTAAGACAGCTAAAAAGTAGAAACAATGACATTGAGAAGGTATCATTGGTCTTCAAGTAGTCTTGGCAATGTGAATGATGACACATAGATCATTTCTAGTAGTTTTAGCACTCTCCGGAACAAACCACACAAAGCTGATTATAACGGGCATTGAGTCATTGTATAAGGAAGACAACAATGAGAGTTTTCATTGCATAAAGGTCATTGTGTAGGATAAGGTTATTTTGGTTCCTCAATTGAATACAATTTATTTCAATGAAATTCAAGCTAGTAAGATTATAATCAGTAACGAATGCTTGTTGAGGATGGTTATTATTAGGATTTTGGACTAGTTGGGATGGTATTTGAGGTTGATTAACTTGCTCATTGGTTACAATTGTACCAGTTAACAAAATAGTACAAAATGGTTACTATCCACATTACCATGAGAGTCACTATTTTGAGCATCCAAAAGGCAATAACAGTGGATATACTTACTGAAATAATAATTATGGGTATGCTTGGAAACAATCAGGCAACAATATGAATTAAACACAATGTTAGTAGGTGTAATGGCGTGAATGCACATTGAATTAAATTAGCAATTTGGGAACTTGGCATCATAAAAATTATTGGATTTCAGCATCTTATGTGGAAGAGTGTTTAATTGAGCTTGGTATATGTTATTTGTATTGGCTAGACGATGATATTATTTGGCTACTTCAGATGCAGTAAGGATGAATCAAGCTACAAGAATTGCATGGAACGTACCTCATCCCACAATATTATAATGTATATAAGTGTTATGGAGTGGACAAAATTTGACATGCATAATTCTTCGGTAAATACAAAGGATAAATTTCATGTGAAGTTGTGGCTCAAGTTATATTTGGTCAAAGGTTTAATTATCCCAAGCCTCTTAGAATAAAATAATAATATTTCAACATGATTCATAATAAAAATATTGTAATAAATAATAATAAAAAAGGTGTATTATATTATTATTTGTAATAATAGTGTTTATATTTGATTAACCACAAATTGTATAGTAGGTGGTTGAGACTGGTTAGAATGTAACCACAAATTTCTTGTTTTTTTAGTCAACTTCCACATCAATAAACAATGTTATGAGAGCATTGCATGAACCCTGTGTTGTGTGAGCACCATTCATATCCATCCTTTCCTTTTCAAATGCTTATGTCAAAGATCAATAAAAGCATTCCAAGGCAAAGAGAGACATGCTTTGTCAAAGATGAACACAAGCATTCAAATGTGAAGACAGACATGTTGCCGGTGAAGAAGCCATGTAGGTGCAATAACACCCCCTCTTTTTTGTGAAATTTTGCGACAATTAAATCAACAAACAAACATGCAATGTATAATATACTGTTGTCAAAAATCTGAATGATTATTGTTCAACATACAAGACTGCATAATTTAGGATCTCAATGCATGCATATTAAAATAGATTCCTCATTGCACAACATACATATCTCTTTCATAAGCATAAGTTAAATACTTTAATATTGACGCCAACATGAAATATCAAAGGTCTGATAACACAAATTAAAAGAGGACATGTCTGCTACAATTATGTTACAGTCTGCAAATAGACTTATCACGCTCCAAAACTACCCTCACATCTTCACTTTGATCACTCTCAGAGTATCATCAATCAAAAAGGGAACGCCAACCGATAAACCATTGTAGAGAATGAAAGGGAAAGGACCTCCAAGTGAGTCAGTACACTCCAGCAAAGGTACAGGTCTGATCTAGCTGCCAAAGATGGGCGACTGAGCAGATAAACACCTCATAACCCCTCCACATCAAGCAAGGATGAAATGAAATTAGTTTAAATATCTTCCTAATGTTAGTAATAACTGAGAGAGGGGGGGGGGGTGAATCAGTGGCCTCAAAAATTAATCCTTAAATCAACCCTTCAAAACTTATAACCACAAATTATATCTCAAGTTATCTTCTGTCCTACAAGATGAATGCCATGAAATACTTATATCAATTTACTACTTGTCAGGTTTATCTGTTAAACCTTCTTCTATTAGGTTACCGATAAGCTGTCATCTATTTACCGAAATACAGTAAATATGCAGAGTATACCAATAAATCCATATTTAACTATGTAAGATACAAAATAGTAAAGAAATGAATCATACACACATTACACATGGATTTTTAATGTGGAAACCCTATTAAGGGAAAAACCACTGGGACCGGTACCCCAAATTTTCACTCTTCTAAAGTGAGCTCTATTAAGAGCCAACCCTGTTAAAGGTTACAAACACACTGTAAGGTGTGACCTTGTTAGAGGATTTAGAAATAGTTTTTCAACTAGTATCTGGCATCTAATGCTACCATCCTTGATCAAACTATCTTGGCCTGTCAATAGGTATCGGGCATATCCAATGCTACTTTTGTGAACAAAATTTTTGATACTCCTTGGGATGTATCTCGATTGAAAAAGACTTTTAAGTCCTTCTTGGTTAAGAGGCTTATATGCTTCAATGGTTAAACTGAAACACTAATGATCTATTCATACATACAACTCAATTGCAGATTTTTAGATCTATTGTAGGTCCATTACTTCACTGATCAATATAATAAAATGTATACCTTTGCTCCACACTTGTTCTGCTCTGTGATGCTTGTCTCACTATTTGTCGATGTCTGTAGAATCTAGCTCTTCCTTTAGCTTTTTGATCAGGACTGAAATGAAGACTTTCCTTTAGATTTCCTTTAGCATCTTTCCTCTTTCTTGTTCACCCCACACACACAATTCATAATGAATTGAGTTTGTCTCTTATAGACATGATTTCCTCTTTTCTAGGCTTTCTTGATCTTGGTGTGTTCCACAATTATCACTAATAGATTTAAATAAAATCTCCAGTCTGATCTCGTAGATATCTTCTTGCCAACTAGAAAAAGTAGACTTAAATCAATTACTTATCTCTGTAATATTTGGATGATTAAAATAATGATAAGTATCAGTTAACTCTATCTTTAGCTTCTTTCCAGCTAAGCATTTTGTCATTTTCTGAACTCTCTGTTATGTCGGTCAACACTTTAGTTAGTCATCAGTGATAACTGACTATTTCATTGGTGTGACTTCAGTTGTCATCAAGATATCCGTCCTTGTCTTCTCCGTCGGGCAACACTAAACTTCTGTCTATCGGGTTACTCTGTGTTTTGCTTGTCGGGCAACATTGTAACTCTGCTTGTCGGTAATGTTGTGCATTTCCTCGTCGGGTAACACTGTGACTTATTCTTTTACTCTGACCGTCGGGTGCACTCCGTCGGTGTATTTAGTCACTTAGTAAATACTAGACTTGTTTGCATTACTGATTAGCATAGCCTTGATTCATGAGTTCTTTGAAGTCTTTGGCAGTATCTCCATGACCATACATATTATATCAAGTTGACGTCAATGAAAATACAATACATTAACTGATTTAATGCCTTGCATGATCATCAACTTAACATCTTCAAACATTTAACCAGTTACATGTCATCACCTAAGTGCTGGGCCCTGTCTACCAGCTAATAAATTGTCCACTAACTAGGGTGTGTAGCCTATTAAAATCACATGCCGCCACCAGGTTAAGGGTAAAACTTGTTGTAGGGTTTCAACCTCTTTATTAAATTTGAATGTTGCTTTTTCTATCTCAAAATTGGTTCAATCTACTCCCCTATCAGTCAAGGAACTTTTAGAAAGACACCCGCGAAAAATCACCACTTCACCTAACGTTGGCCTGCAAAATGATGGGTTTTAACTCCTCTTTGAAGGTATATGGCTAGGCCAGGAAAGACACTGGTAACTTATGAAATAAAACACCAAATGCCCCAAAAATCCAATGAAAATAATCCCCCAAAAAATCACGATCAATTTGTCTTAAAAATCTTCATCTCATGAAACCTTAAAACCCAAAATCTTCATTAAAACCAGTGTGTTTTTCACGAACAAAGTGAGGGTGGATATCTTACCACCAAAGCTAGTAAGATTGAAGATGTTTTTTGTCAAATCTAGTAAGATACAAGATGTTTTTTGTCAACGCCTAAGATTGAAGATGTTTTTTGAAGAAGGTTAAAAATCTCAACGCCTATCATTCAACATCAAATTATAGAAAGTACCAAGGATGCAGTAATTTCTAGGAGTTGTGCTATGGGAGTGACCTCTCTGGCTCATCCTTCATGTGTAACCTAGCGATATATGGATGGAAAAGGATGGCGAGGAACCCTGTGGGAGAAGAAAGATCCAATAGATTAGATTGACTGGTTTTGATTGATTTGTTTCTGTAGTGGCCTCCAAGAAATGCAGCCTCAAAGAAATGCGGAGCCCTCTTCTGCTCTCAATGATGAAAAGACAATGATAAGAAATCTATCTTTTTTTTTAAATTTATATCCCCGCAATCTTCGTAATTATGAATATTACAGGCTTGACTCTTAGGTCATCGTAATTAGGACGAACACGAGGATGGAATAAAAAAAATCAAAACTTTCCTTCCATAGTCCGACCAAGCAAAACAAATGTAATGCATGGTCAGAATTTTTGGTCGATTTTAGAGGTTAAATGTACTAGTGGCTATCTCACCAAACTAGGGTACTCCAAAAACATAGCAAACCCTAACATCTACTTCAAGGTAGTAAATGGTGATATGATAATTCTAGTTCTTTATGTTGATGACTTGCTTATTACAGGAGAAGATCACCTGATTGCAAAATACAAACAAGACCTAGTAGCTGAGTTTGATATGAAGGATATGGGCCTACTACACTACTTTCTAGGTCTAAAAATTTGGAAAAAGGAAGATCACATTTTCTTAAATTAGGAAAAGTATATCAATGACATCCTAACCAAATTTGGAATGATAGATTGTAAACCATTGGCTACCCCAATGGAAACAAAGCTACACAAGCTAAAAAGTGAAGTAGAAGATTCTGAACCTACAAATCCCTCACCATACAAAAAAATTGTTGGATCCCTCATGTATCTGGTAAATACACGTCCTGATATCTGTTATGCAACAAATGTACTAAGTCACTTCATATTTGAACCTAAGAAAATTCACTTAATGGCTGCTAAACACATATTGAGATATTTACGAGGGACTATTGGATTTGGTTTAAAATATGAAAAAGTTGAAATCCAACTTTAGGGTTACTCAGATTTAGATTCGGTAGGCAGCTCCTCAGATCGCAAGAGTACCACAAGATGTTGCTTCAATTTAGGATCAACAATGACATTTTGGTTCAGCGGGAAAGAGTCGGCTGTTTCTCAGAGTTCCACCGAAGTAGAATACATGGCTACCTCTATGGGAGCTCGAGAAGCAGTTTGGTTAATGAAACTATTATTTGATCTCTTTGGAAATCCCTTGAAACCTACCATTATTCATTGTGATAATCAAAGCTGCATCAAACTCTCAGTAAATCCAGCCTTCCATAATCAATCAAAACGCATAGAGATTTTGTACCACTGCATAAGAGACATGGTTGATAGGAACATCATCAAACTGGTTTATATCAACACTGAAGAACAAAATGCTGACATCTGATGACATGTAGTTGATTGAATGTTTGATAATGTTAAGTTGAAGACAATGCAAAGCATTAAATCAGTTAATGGTTTGTATTGTCATTGATGTCAACTTGATATCATCTGTACGGTCATGTACATAATGCCAAAGACTTCAAAGAATCAATAGAACAAAGGTTACACTTTCAACAATGCATAAATGTCAAGTATTCACTAAGTGACAAATAACACCGACAGAGTGCACACCATCAGTAAAGGCAAAGAAGAAAAGTCACAGTGATACCCGATGAGTAGAAGATAGTGTTGCCTGACGAAGCAAAACCACAGGATGCCCGATGAGCTAAAAACAGAGTTGCCCGACGAGTAAAAATCTAATGATGCCTGACGGAGGGAGATCCCGAAACTAACTAGAGTCATGCTGACAGAACTATCAGTTGTCACCAACAACTAACTGAAGAGTTGACCAACGGAACAGAGAGTTTAGAAAATGACAAAATATATAGCTGGCAAGAGCTAAAAGATAGACTTAACTGGTTGTTTTCTTTGTTTTATTTGACCAGAGTTAAGTAATTGATTTAAAGAAGATTTATACAGTTGGCAAGAAGATAACTACGAGATAAATAAGGAGTTATGCTTTAAATCAAATTGGTTGGATTATTTTTCACGCCAAGAATCAAGAATCAAGAAACAGTGAATATCATGTCTATATAAGAGACAAGCTTAATTCATTTTTGAAACACATTCACAGAAAGGGGATTAAGGGGAGTGAATGAAAAGAGGATGCTGAAGAGAAATTGATGAAGAAGAACTTCATACAGTCCTAATCAATCAAGCTGAAGGAGAGCTAAAGAATTCTACAGACACCGATGAACAGTGAAGCACAACATCACAGAGCAGAAAGTGTGGAGCACAAAGAATTGAATTGATGCATTGATCAGAGAGGTAATGTACTTAAATAGATCTGAAAATATGCAATTCAAAGTTGCATTAGAAATAGGTCATAGTGTTTCAGTTTAACCATTGAAGCATCAAGTCTCTTAATAGAGAAAGACTTAAGGGTAAAAGTACAAAACTATGTCACACTTGTGGACCATTTGACATGTTTCAGCCGTACGTATTTTGGCCAGACCCCTTTCGGCCGGACATACGTGGCGCACACGCGGCGCCATGTGGTGTTGATGTGGTAGAGGTGTTCCAGCCGAAACAGGTCCGGCCAGACCCGTTTTGGCCGAAACCCATAAAAACTATATAAACCCCAAAATTTGGTTAGAGCGGCTCATTTTCACTGAGCACCTTCTAAGATTTGACGAGTGGAATAGGAGTACTTCGGCCGAAAATAGGTAGGATTTTTTTTTAAAAAAAAATATTTTTTTAATGTTTTTCAATTTTGTTATGTTAAATTAATGTAGTTTTACTATTATTTGATGTTTTTTTTGTTTTAATTTTGTTATTTTTAATTTTAGAAAATAAAAAATATTGTTTAATGTAGATTTAAATTTATTTTTTAGTTAGAATAATATGTTAGTTAGTTAGTTAATTAATTTAGTTTTATTACATGTTTCAAAACATTAGAAAAATGTTACAAAACATTAGGAAACTATTACAAAACATTAGGAAAATGTTATTTAGTTTTAATTGATTTAGTTTTATTGCATATGTTTCAAAACATTAAGAAAATGTTACAAAATAGTACAAGAAAATGTTACTTATGAAAACATAAACTCTAACAAATGAACCCTAACATGAAACTGAAACATAAATCAACATAAACTCTAACATTAACCTTAACATGAAACCTTAACCATATTGGACCCTAACATGAAACTGTAACTAACAAGAACCCTAACATGAACCATGTAACAAAACCTTAAGAAAATGTTACAAAACATTAGGAAAATATTACAAGACATTAGAAAACATTCTAGTATTACTTGAAGTTCATATTAATCATAACATTTGCACGTACCAGGTAACATGTGAAAC
>MU226659.1:738811-753318 GCA_018584345.1 Thuja plicata | reverse complement strand
TGAGGGATAATGTATTAAATAAGATTTAATACATTAAAAGGGATAGTATTTAAATTAAATTCAAATACTTAGGAGCATGAATCGTGTTTAATTAAATAAATTTAATTAAATAGATAGAAGAATATAACAAATATAATTAAATAAAATTAATTATAATGTTATGGGAATATTAATTAAATTAATATAAGGATGATTTTAGACGTCTACAGGAACCAAGTGGAAGAAATTGATCAAAGGACGGGGGATCTCTCCTTGCAACAAAGTAGTTTGGGTTACATTTAGAGTTGGGGAGAAAATCCTTGGAGTATGCTTTGTGTATGCTCCTAATGATCACCATGCTATGATTGACCTATGGAAGTGGATCTCAAACTTGGATAGTATACCTTGGATCTTGGCAGGAGACTTCAACATGGTAGAAAGAGCTCAAGACAAAGGAGGTATGAGATTTGAATGGAAATGAAATGAACTAGTTTTCTGGAATATGATGGTATCTAAACTTAATCTCTTTGACCCCCTGGTAGAGAAGAAATAGACTCCAAAGGAGTGTGGTTTACCTAGTCTAACTTCCAAAGAGGAGATAAGAGGATATATTCAAGATTAGACAAAATCTACATGAACAAATAGATATTCAGCTGCCCTCCAATTACAGGAGATAATTGTTTGAAGGTTATCCCCTACACCCTCTCAAATCACCACCTTATTATTTCTTGCACTAAACTCTTCTCTCGTCAAAGATGAAGCTGTCTAGGCTGCCATTAGGATCATTACTTGGTATAATGAGGATACAAACCAATAGGATTCTGAGGTTGATAGATGGAATCTTAGCATACAATCTTGGCAAAAGATGCTCAAAATTGTTGGAAAAAAGAAGGCCAAAGATGCTAGAGGTAAAGAGTTCAAACTCGTTGAAGAGCCGCAGGAGGCTGAGCTTTAGATTCAGAACAACCCCTCAGACTAAAGGTTATTGGATAAAGTGATGGGTTGCAGGGATTCCCTTAGGAAACTTCAACTCACTAAAACCAGAGGTGCTAAGGTGAGAGCCAAAATTCACTGGCTCAATCTTGGGGACAAAGGTTCTAAATTCTTTTTCCAAACCCTAAGGAAGGAGGCAAGAGACAAGATTTCCTGTATCATCGACCAAGGCAACACTATCACTGCACAGCAAGGGATTCTGGAGACTTTCTCCAAATTCTATAGCAGCCTTTTCACCACTGAAGGAAATGACTCTATGGACTCAGCTATGCAGAAGATTAGAGGTATCATCCCTAATAAAGTATCAGAGGAGGATGCCACTAGAATTGGGAGAGAGCTTTCAGTAGAGGAAATAAAAAAATGCCATCCTGAGTATGGCCAATGACAAAGCACATGGCCCTGATGAGCTTACGGTAGAATTCTTCAAGACTAATATTGGTTGGGTGAGTAACAGTCTTTATAAGGTCTTCTAGGAGGCCATAATAGGAGGAACTCTAGGCTCTACACTGAATGTTGGCCTAATCAAATTGATCCCCAAAGAAGGTGATAGACTCCTAATCAAGAATTGGAGACCTATCACCCTACTCAATGTGGGGTACAAAATCCTGGCCAAAGCCCTCTCCCTAAGGATTGTCGAGGTCCTCCCTAAGGTTATCAACAATAACCAAACATGATTTGTCAAGGGTAGTATATTTTAGATAATTTGGTTACCTGCTGGGAGGCAATGGACTGGTTCAAATCTTCAGGGAAACATAGTGCTATGCTCCTCATAGATTATGAAAAATCCTATGACCGTATTGAATGGAAGTTTATCCTACTAATGTTGTAGAGTTTGGGCTTTCCTCCCTCATTTTGCAAAATAGTCTCCACCTTACTGAAGGGAGCTATGGCAACAATAGAGGTTAATGGTTTCATATCACAATTCTTTGAACTTAGTAGATCTATCACACAAGGATGCCCTCTTGCTCCCTCCCTGTTTGTTATTGCAGCAAACTCCCTCCACTACTTGCTTAGGGATGATGGTACCTGTCTCCTCAAGTAAAAGGCATCTCTCTTCCTAATGACCAAGAGGTGTCTAATATTCAATTTTCATATGATACAACCATCCTCCTAAACATTGAAGAAAATAATATGGGGTTCCTTATGAATAAACTAGACTTATTTTGCCTGGCCTCGGGTAGCAAGATCTCTATCTCCAAATCCATTATGTTGGGTTGGGAGAACAACCCACCGAGATGGTGGGACAAATATGATCTGGAGTGGGGAGGCCTTAATCATATTGTGAGGTACCTAGGGATTTCATTTGCTATGGATCCTAGTATTAATGAAATGTGGTGCTGGGATAAAGACATGATCCTCAGTAAGCTCAATAAGTGGGAAAACAACCTCCTCTCCTTCCCTGGTAGAGTGCAAGTCTATCAGAAGATCCTTTCTTCCTACCCCATCTACTTTTCCTCCTCCTAGCTTTTTAATCATAATCAATTCAGCTCTATTCATAAGATTATCAGAGATTTCCTCTGGTCAGATGGGAGAGGAAATAAAAAGATACACACTGTCTCTTGGGAATGGTACACTAGAGAGAAGTCCTAGGGGTTCTAGGATTGAAAGACCTAAGAACACAAGGTATAACATTAGCAGTTAAATGGATTGCCAAGGCCTCCTTTGGAGAGGAACCATGGAAAATATTGATCAGAAACAATCTCACTAGAGCTCATCCCTGTAAAGCTAAATCCTAGACTTACCTATGCTATTATGATTTACTTAGCATTGATAGTAACATTTCTATGCAAGGATCCAATGTCTTCAAGTCTATATGGAAGAGCTGGAAATATGTTAGAAAATTCCTTTACAATACAACTCCCTTAGAAAGTGGTGGTAAGATTTGTGGTACTAGATCCCTCTGGTGGAACCTAAAGCATTAAGATAAGCCTCTAGCTCTACTACAAGGTTGCTCATCGAGGAAATGAGCAGAGAAAGAAATATGTCTATTCCAAGATGTGATACTGGAAGACAAACTTGACACATGGGAGAGGTTGAAAGAAAAATTTGACCTGCCCATGTCCCAAATTAGAACTTATGCTATACTTTTTTTCGCTCTTAATAGCTTGGGACCCCTTAATGGTTGTTGTTCACCTAACAATTGCTCCTCCCAGATTACTTGGCCTGAAACTACCCCTCTTCACCAAGTCAAGACTAAATACTTATACCAACTTCTCACCTAGAGCCCAGACATCCTCACCCATGCTAACTCCAAGTGGCATCTTGATGTCCCCTCCTTAGATTGAAATAAATACTTCACCTCATTTTGGACCAGACCTGTTGAAACCAAAATCATCTATTTTTTATGGTGTCTCCTTCTACATAAAATCCCTTTCAAAATACCTGTGGGGGATCCTTATTTGTGCATTGTTTGTAAGCAACCTGAATCTATTTTTGATGTCTTCTGAAATTTGGAAGATGCTTGGCCTCACATACAAGTCCCACTTTGATAGTCGAAATGCCATTTCTGGATGCATTAACAACAACAAATATTGCAATGTTTTTTGGTCTATTATTTCTTCTATTATATTGTGGGTTATTTGGAAGGCTCGCAATAATGATGTGTTGGCAGGGAAGAGAAGGAATCTTACTGAGTCTCTAAGGAGACTCATTTATTTTGATGTTTCCATGCAAGTTACAGCAGTCATAAAGATGAAGGAGAGTAAGTTCCTTTAGATTCTGAGAGATGGTGAGACCATCACCAGTAAGGAAATAACACATTTCTATACAACCATGAAACTTGGACCTTAGTTTGACAATAAGTTGGCTGACTTCATTGACCAAGTGAAGAAGTCTAACATACCCACATGTGACAGGACAACATAGACTGACACAGATAGCTTCTTAACCCATGGGATCATTAGATACAATGTTGTATCCCTGAATTCCAATGAATCAGGTGGTGATCATGATGTTCCTTCTGATTAGGATAGTTTCTATGGCTTATACTTATAACTCTTTTACTAAGAAACACTCCACGATGATGGTAATTATAATATTTTGAGCGTCTTTTTGATATGGCTGTGGTATCTATCCAGCCCTTGTGTAACTTGAAATATACTATGATGTAACTCTCTTACTTCCTCTGATATGCAATAGAAAAAATGTCCTCAACCATTGTGAGAGACTTGATAAGGAAGATTCAAAGCATAAGCATTTATCAAGATAGGGAATGTTTGATGAGTTGGAGATATCACAACTGTGAGATCTTTGATAGACATGTATGCAAAATGTGCAGACATCAAACATGGTGCACGAATAAAATATATAATTTATTGTTATTTCATGAAATACAATGATATAGTGGTAGAACATTTATAATTTAGGATTTTACATAACCTCAACTCAAATTAGAAATATTCAAATAAATGCAATATGTATAAACTTGAAAACAAAGAGGAGGCATGCAATTAATCTGCAAACATGGTTTGTGGTTCGAGAGTAAACATTTTAAGAGCATGTGTTCTCTCTAATCAATCACAAAGAAAGTAAGGCTAGTTGAATAACCATCTTTGTTTTTGGTCAAATAAAGATATGCAAGTCATCTACTGCAATCTTCTCTCCTATTCATCCAATATTTCAACATAACAAAATGAATGAATGGTCTTCAAATTTGTGAAGAACTATCAATAAAGGTATGCATGTTTAATTAATTTTTTTATCAAAACAGAAACACAATGTGTAGTGTACCAAAATAAAAAAGAAATGGCTACAGATACTTGATCAAATATGTAGTTTGCTAACAACTTTTAATCCACTTCTAAAAGTGATATTAAATACTCAAACTCTTGTTTATCCCTACTACATTTCAATAGAAACTAATATTTGTGTAAAATGAAAATATTTGTGTTTAAAAATAATAAAACAAAATGTATAAAATACATAATCGATAGAATTGAAGATTTAAATGTACAAAGACCTCGTTGGTGGAGTGTATGTGAATCTCAAATTATTGTTTTAAAAGAAAAAACACGGTTAGTGTATGTTTATGGAAATCTCAAGTTATTGTTTTAAAAATAAAAAAATACGATAAGCATTTTTTTTCCTTTTGTTCATTTCTTATTCCATAACATAGATAATTAATTTTAATAGTTTTTAGTTGGATTTATCTTCTTTTTTAATAATTTTTTTTGAAATATTAAAAAAGATCGATTAAGAAAAGAATACAATATTCAAAGATATTCTTATAAACAGAAAATAAAAATAAAATATAGACTCACAATATTTTTCTTAGTAATATTATTTAAATATATATTTTTTATTTTAAAAGCAGTACAAAATCATTACAATCTTATTTCTAACATTGAAAAGATTTTTTTTAATCTATTTATCTAATTTTTAATTTTTAATTGATAAATGCTATCTAATACGGGAATAGCTCCCATTACATCAATGCATGACAAAATTGTTGATCCATAATCAACACAAACTTGATTCACTCTAATATATCAAGCACAAGGATAAATTTCATTTCTTAAATGCTTGACAAAATGTTGAACCATAATCAACAAGACCCAACACACTCTAATCTACAAAAAAGACTTTCTCCTAATCTATGAAGTTTAGATGATAGCAAAAAATCCTCCCCAGTGATAGAATAAATGTAGCACACACAACTGAGGGGGTGAGGTGAGTCGTATCAAAAACTCAAGACCTTTAACCAAATTACCAACTTAATCTCAGATCTGAAAGATGAACATGAATGCAAGAACATAACACAATAATCAACACATAACACCAAGATTTTAGATGTTGAAACCCTATTAGGGGAAAAACCACAGTGGGGATCAAACCCACAAGATGAATGCACTCTATTAAAAGCACTATACCCTGTTAGGAATATTACAAAGGGGAATGCACATGCATTCATGCACACTACCTAGAGCTCACTACTCAAATACAACAAGGATCTCAATCCCAAGGAAGGCTCACTGCCTTATAGAAATCTCTGATCTCAAAATACTAAGGACATACTGCCCAAGCTCATGAACTAACAAACAACATCTCTGATATGTCAAAACAATTCCAATGAAGTACAACTCTCTGCCTATAATTGCAGTTTCCACACATACCTCTTTTATCAGGTATCCCACACTGTCTTTCACCTTCACATACATTTTCAATTACAAATGATTACATATTAATACACATTACATTAATTAATCTCAACTAGGGAAGCCAGAAACCTAATTACAAATGTTAATTCAATACGCAATGTGATCCATTGAATGTGGGCTAAGACATAGCAATGATCAATAACAACAATCTCGAACACACTCTAGATACATAAATCATGACATGATCCATCACAACATGCTACACTATCAGGTCAACCAAGAATAATAAGAACAAAAAACATGCTATATGAGGAATTTTTAGTCCTGATCACATAACCCAACATGAATAGGAGATGGTAAAGAAACATCAGCAAGAAACATGAAATACCATGACATCAACATGAACATCTTTGTTTCATGAATCAAACTTATCTCTGCATTGTTCATCAGGAATCAGGAACACTACACCATAACAACTGT
This sequence comes from Thuja plicata, assembly GCA_018584345.1. Taxonomy (NCBI): domain Eukaryota; kingdom Viridiplantae; phylum Streptophyta; class Pinopsida; order Cupressales; family Cupressaceae; genus Thuja; species Thuja plicata. The sequence goes on along the minus strand of MU226659.1, from coordinate 746,770 downwards.
CATAAAATAAAAATAGCTTTCCAACATCCAAATCATGAACCATTCGACCTGAAGACACACATCCATGTCCTGAACTCACCACCTGGTTAGCAACAAATAATATTGCTAAATGGATCCACACTGGTCCAAATACTGAAACATTGTCTTAACATAATAATCAAAATATCAGTCTCTATTAAATCCATCTTTACTCTCTCAAATCATAATGTGGTCCTCTGCCACTTGAACTTAATCAAGTACATACATCCCTGAACACAATACTAGCTTTGCAACATATGATATTCAATAAAGTATATGTACCATAGAAATCATCTCACTGAACTAACCAGGAACATTGTCTCCAACAGTAAGATATGTTGACATCAATGACAAAACATTAATGCCGACACATAAATGGACAATTTGAACAATATCTCAACAATCTCCCCCTTTGGCATTGATGACAACATATGATGTGAAAAATTTAAATCAATGCACAAAGAAACAATATCATCAATGTACAATACCAACAATATCTAAAATATCTTTCAAAGTCTCTCTAACAAACCTTCTCAATAGAAAACAATATCTCTCCCTCATAGTCTCAAACCAGTTTTTCACATGAATCTTTCCCCCTTTGACATCAATGACAAAGGAACATGTATGAACTAAGTCATAGAGGCCAAAAATATGAACAATCAACTCTCAACCACTACTCCCCCTAAGGAGTAGCCACAAAAAAACATCAATCCAGATTAATGATAATCTGTAGGCACACTGGATTGGTGCACAATGCATCTCTAACTATGTTCAGGAGGGGCAATCACCCCAAGCTTACCTCAGAGATACTCAAAAATATCCTTTGGCAAGGGCTTTGTGAAAATATCTGTAATCTTTTTTTTTTTAGACACATACTCCAATTTGACTTCTTTCTCATTGGCTTTCTCTCTCAAGAAATTATATTTAATAGAAATATGCTTTGTCTTTGAATGTAACACGTAGTTCTTTGAAATATTGATAGAACTTGAATTGTCACAATGAATAGTAATAGGCTCATTAATAATCACTCTTATATCTTTCAAAATTTTCTTCATTCACATTAATTTTGTACATTTAGTAGTAGAAACAACATATTAAGCTTCAACAATAGATTGTGATACACAATTTTGTTTCTTATTTGCCCATGAAACTAATTTGTAACCCAAAATGAGTACTCCATCACTAGTGATCTTTCTTTCATCCACATTACCTACCCAATCTACATCAGTAAATGTACTCAATATAAAATCATAATATTTTCCATACCATCGGCTATAATCATTTGTTCCCTTCAAGTATCTAAATATTCTCTTCACAACAACAACATGTGATTCCTTTTATTCTTCTTGAAATTTGGCAACAATGCAAACAACATTCATAATATCTGGTTTAGTTTGTGTCAAGTATAACTATCCACCGATCATCGATCTGTATCTAGTCTGATTCGCATTAGAAGTGTCATCAATCTTTGTCAATTTACAACCAATAATCATAGGAGTACCAATAGGTTTTGGAGCATCCATTCCAAATTTCTTCAATAACTGTTTCACATACTTAGACTAAGATATGATAATACCTTTATCATTTTGTGTAATTTGCAATCCAAATTTTTTTTTCATCTCACCTATCATAGACATCTCAAATTCCTTCTACATCTCATTAGAAATTTCCTTAATCAACTTGTCATTTCCACCAAAAAAAATATTATCCACAAAGACTTCAACAATTAAGATGTTATCATGATAAATTTTGAAATACAAATTACTATCAGTGGTAGCTTCACTAAAACCAAGTGTCACTAAATACTTATCCAATCTTGCATACTAGGCTCTAGGAGCTTGTTTCAATCTATAAAGTGTTGTCTTCAATCTGGAAACCATATCATCTTCATCGGTCAAGGGAAAATGATTTGGTTTCTCAATGTATACGTCCTCTTCCAACTCTCTATTGAAGAATGCAGACTTAACATCCATCTGATATACCTTGAAATTTCTATAAGTAGCATATGCAAGAAACATCCTAACAACTTCAATTCTAGCAAAAAGAGAAAATATCTCCTCAAATTCAATACCTTCCATTTGTGAGTTTCCTTTGCAAACAAGGACGACTTTATTCTGAACAACTTTACCAACTTCATTCAATTTTTTCTAAATACCCATTTAGTGCCAATCACATTTTTGTCCTTGGGTCTAGGAACAAGAATCATGTCATTCTTTTAAATCTATTCCAATTCTTTAATCCAACTATCATCTTTACATGCTTCATCAACATCTTTAGGCTCAATCTTAGAAATCAAACAAATTTCACTTCTAGCAAATTTTCCTCTACTTTGAACACTAATTCTTATCACCAATAAATTGATTAGCTGAATGGTTAATTTTACATACCTAAGAGTCTTTGGATTTTCTTTTGTAGAAGACTCTTGTGATTCCATTTCTTCATCATTTGCAACTTCTTGATATTTTTATATCGATCCATTCTGATTCTGTTTCTGATTCTAACTTTGTGCTGGCATAATCTAACTCTCTTCTTCATTACCCAATTTATATCTGCAAGATCTAACCTGTTTCTGAGAATTTTCATCCACTCTAACATTTTCACTTTCAATTACTTTCTTCAACTTGAGGTTATAAAATTTATATGCTTTATTTTTTTGTAGAATAACCAATAAATATTCCTTCATCACATCTAGGATCAAACTTCCCTAGGTCTCATCTCTTCTGATATAGCATTTACTTCCAAAATTCCAAAATATTTTATTGTAGGAATATGACCATACCAAAGTTGATAAGGTGTCTTACCAGTTCCTTGTTTAATTTGCACTCGATTCAAAGTGTATATTGTCGTGCTAATAAATTCTCTCCAATAGATCTATGAAACATTACCTTCAATCATCATGGTTTCAACAATGTCTAGAATAGTTTTGTTTCTTCTTTCTACAATTCCATTCTATTGTGGGGTCCTCGAAGGAGACATATGTCTCTTTATTCCACGTTCTTTACAAAAATTGTTAGACTCAATAGAAGTAAACTCTCCACCTCAGTCTGATCTCAAACATCCTAACTTCAGTCTTGTTTCAGTCTCAACCATAGCTTTGTAAATCACTAATTTCTCTTGTAGTACTTATCTTCACAATGTTATCAAAATTTACATGACAAAATATTTTATGCCACAACCAACTGTCATCAATCTTAGCAATCAAGCATCTACTTTCAGAATTTTTCAAATGAAATACGTTACCTTTTGTCTTTCTTCTTGTAGCAATCTCAATTCCAGAGCTTCCAATAATCTTGCACATTCCATCCATGAATTGTAAGTTGTATCCCTTATCAACTAACTCTCCAACACTCAAAATATTATATTTCAAACCTTCAACATAGAGAACACCATCAATATTAGTCTTACTAACATAGAGAACATCATCAATATTAGTCTTACTATCAAGAGTAATATAAATTTTTCCTTTGATTATGCAAGGAGTATCATCACCAAATCTGGCAACACCACCACCATACCTTTCTAATTTCATAATTTTTCTTTTATCTCCGGTCATGTGTTGTGAACATCCACTGTCAATAACCCATTCATCCTTCTTATCTACATGCGAAACTAAGGCTTTCTCTTCATTCATAAAATCAAGATCTTCATCTTTAATAGCAATAAACACAATCTCATCTTCACTCTTTTCAAATTCACCATCAAACACATCTTCATCAATAGCATAATAACACTTCTTATTATATTTAGACTTGAATTTCTTAGGCTTGTACTTATTCTCTCTATCCAAACATCTCTAAGCAATATGACCAATCTTTTTGCATGAAAAACACTTTAAAGGAAACTTTCCTTGATACTTACCAGATCCCTTAGGTAGTCTCTTTGCAACTAGGGCTTCAATATCTTTTTCTTCTTTCTCAATTTGTTTCCCTTCCTTAGCATATCTACCAAGTTTACATGAACTTTCTCTAGAATCATATCTTTTCTTATCCTTAGAAATAGTAGCTTCAAATGTAGTTTCAACTTTAGGAAGACTATCATACAATTATCTCATTTCAAAGGCAAATAAATTACCAACCAATGTATCTCTTTTCATGGTATTCACAGTTCTGATTTCTTCAATAGCAACAAATTTATGATTGTAAGTAGAAGGCAAGGATCTCAGAATTTCAGAAATAATATCACTCTCATCTAAGTTTCTACTAGTGCACGTGATTCCACAAACAAGTTCGGTGATCTTAGCTACATAGGTAGTAATATTCTCATCTTCTCTCATCCTCAATGACTCATACTTTCCTTTCAGACTTGTAGCTTGGTTTTCTTCACACATTCATATATTTCATATAATGTCTCCAACTTTGTCCATACTTCATGTGCAGTCTCGAATCCTAAAATGTTTGTATATAAAGCGTCTGATAAGGCACTCTTCAAAGATTATTTTGCTAACATATTACACTCAAATTCTTTCTTTTCATCAATAGTTGTAGTAGCAAGATCAACATGAGGCTGGTAATCTTTCTTTGTAACAGTCCAATGTTCTTCACTAAGATATCTCAAATTTATAATCGTCCAGGCCTTCCATATAGTATAATTTGTTCCATCAAATCTCAGACTATCCTTATTAAAGGTTGACATCCCAGATCCCTTCAAGTGGTCAAGCTTCCCAAAGAGGACACTACCTCTGATACCAATTGGTAGAATAAATGTAGCACACATAAGTGAGAGGGGGGGGTTAAATCAGTTGTATAAAAAACTCAAGACCTTTAACAAAATTACCAACTTAATCTTAGATCTGAAATATAAACATGAATGCAGGAACATAACACAGTAATCAACACATGACACCATATTTTTTTTTGTGGAAACCCAGTTAGAGGAAAAACCATGATGGTGATCAAACCCACAAGATGAATGTACTATGTTAAAAGCACTATGCCCTATTACGAGTATTAAAAAAGGGAATGCACATGCATTTAGACACATCGCTTAGAGCTCATTGCTCAAATACAACAAGGATCTCAATCCCAAGGAAGGCTCACTTCCTTACAATAATCTCTAATCTCAAAACATGAGGATATAATTTCCAAGTTCATGAACTGACAGACATCTCTGATATGCCAAAATAGTTCCAATGAAGTACAACTCTCGGCCTCAATTGTAGATTCCACTCATACCTCTTCTACCAGGTATCCCACGCTGTCTTTCACCTTCACATATATTTGCAATTACAAATGATTACATATTTATACACATTACATCAATTTGTCTCAACTAGGTCGGCCAGGGACCTTATTTCAAAATATTAATTCAATACTTAATGTGATCCATTGAACGTCAGATAAGAAATAGAAATGATCTATAAAAAAATTGTGAACATGCTCTAGATCCATAAATCACACCACGATCTATCGCAACGCGCCACACCACTAGGTCGACCAAGAACAATAAGAAAAACAATGCGCTACATGATGGATCTTCAATTCCAATCACATAACTCAATGTGATCCACCAACATGAATATGACAATTAAGAAACATTAGCAAGCAACATGAAATATCATGACATCAACATGAACATATTTGTCTCATGAATCAAACTCATCTCTACAATGTTCATCAGGAACACAACCATAACCATAGTCATAAAATAAATTTAGCTTTCCAACATGCAAATCATGAATCATTTGAATTGAGGACTCACATCCATGTCCTGAACTCATCACCAGGTTAGCAACAAAGAATATTGCTAAACTTATTCACACCAATCCAAATATTGAAACATTGTCTTGACATAATAATCAAAATAACAGTCTCTGATAAATCCATCATAAATATCTCAAATAATAATGCGATCCTATGCCATATGAATTGAATCAAGTACAAAAATCCTTGCACACAGTACTAGCTTCACAAAATATGATATTCGTTAAAGTATCCATACCATAGAAATCATCTTACTGAACTAACCAGGAACACTGTCTCCAACATTAGGAATATGTTGACATCAATGACAAAACATTAATGCTAGCACATAAATTCCCAATCTGAACAATATCTCAAACCCTGGATCCATTATCTTTACAACATTAGAAGTGGAGAGCCACATCACATCTGCATTCAAGAACTTGCAAAAAGGGGAAAGGTTGGTTTTCAAAACTCCCACTCGAAAGCCTTCCCAAGAATTTTCTATATGGATCTTCAATTTTTCCTTCTTCATACGATCTCATGAAGGCTCTACCAAATCAGAATCAGAGATGTCCTCCTTTGAAATGTAGTAGTCACTATTGAAATAAACTCCTAATATGCTAGAGAATTTACCTTCTTCCAAGTGCAAGATTGCATTAACCACTGTTTCTCCATCCACCATCCCGATAAATACATAAATTTTCTCAATGAATACCTCCCTAGATTCAAAGATGTCCACAAATGGACATATCATATCCTCATATATGAAATCATCACACCATTTCTAGCTTTTCCCAATATACAAGTTACCAAAATCCAATTTGCATCTAAAACCTTCTCACCGACATTGAACAACCATGTGCATTACACTCCCTCATTCGTTCATACACGTGTAGCTCAATCCAAAATGATGAGCCATATTTTCTCTTACAACATGCTCACTTAAATTTTATGGTACCAATCAATATTAATATCCGATCCACATAGCCTGCAATGACAAAAATGATTCTTGACCACCTACTATAATTGTCTCCTAATAATCTTGATCGAATCAGAGATTCCTGCCCACCCTTATTGCAATTGATACTAACTATATCAAATTGAAATCTACCATAGTGTGCTCTTCACTCTACAAATGGGAATATTTTTCCTACTTTTTATAACTTTTGACAAACTTAGCCATGTCAGTTATGTTGCCCAAGATGACATAGGATGTTGGCATTGTGATGGATTTTGGAGTTTAGGTACAATGTTTGATGCTTATGAGTTTATCATTGATGACAACTCTATCTGACTTGATGAATAGGTTACACATACCGATCGACTGGATGGATAGGTAAAGCAATATAAGATAAGTATTTTGATCGGTTGACAAGAAGACAATAACAATAAGTATTTTGAGTGGCGATCAAGATAGAAAGCACATTGGGTGGTGCGATTGTTACTAGAGCTTATTTTTCTTAGACAAGTTTAGTTTACTGACCGCGTTAGTTAACTCAATGTTTTGAGTAAGTTGGTATTTTGGTGATGTGTTTAGTTTGAACCGGTTGAGTTATTTATTGGTTACTGATGATCAGATGCTCAAGGCAGTTGATTTTTTGTCAGTGTTTGGTAATAAAATTTTGTATTATGTTTTGGGTCGACATGTTAGGTATCATTAGCATTGATTTTCATGAGTTTGGTAAATGTTTTGGGCCGATTTGTGGAATTTTTTCAAGTCTTAACCAACTTAAGAACAACAATATAAAGGCAAGATAAATCGTGTGATTTAGGGTTGAAGATAGTGTTATTGGTGGTTGCGATAAGAGACAAAGGTAGAACATTGCGCTAGGGTTAAGAGATTGGATTGGATCTGATAGGCAAGAAGTTTCCATTCCTAGATCATACATTTGAGTTCATTGCTCAAGGCTAACTCTAATAGGTTAGTAGGTTAAATGCCTTAACAGGGTGGACTTTAACAAGTCTCATTGTATAAATTCTTTAACAGGGTGACTTCTGAGGAGTTCTAAATCCTCTAGGGAGGTAGATCCTAGTAGGTCTGGTTGTACTTCTAACAAGGTACTAATCACTCTTAACTGGGTGAGCCCCTAATAGGGAAACTCTTTTTACCGCAGTGAAGAGATTTGTGGGTGTCATCCTGATGCAGGAGCATCCTGGGTGTAAGAGCAATCTTGCATCACCCAAAAATATTTCTATTTTTATATTCAATAAGGGCTATTTTGTGCAGAGCTGCTATTTATGGAAAGTTACTATTTTTGGT
>MU226659.1:647605-709284 GCA_018584345.1 Thuja plicata | reverse complement strand
CTCTTTAGTGCTTAAGTTTCACTTAGGCAGTTTCAGTTAGTCTTAGGAAAGTTTCTATTTCCTAGCAGCTGCCCGTTTAGGGTTTCAACATCCTTTATAAGGATTGTCTTCTTTGTATTTCATAAGGAGTTTGTAATCATTTCTTCATTGTTGAATAGAGAACATATTTTTCTGTCAACATGTGTTTGCACTCTCTGGCCTATCGGCCGCCATAGATTCTTCTGGATCCTTCTCTCTTCTGTCTGTTTCATTCTGTGTAATAGTCTTTGCATGCAGGTGATCTTGGTTGCATTGTGTTTTAGCAATCTCAACAAATTTACTTTCAATTTTGGAAAGAACAACATTATAAAGCTCTATTGTTGAACCATGAAAGGAAAATGGGATGCCCAGAAAGTGAAAAACTTGGCCATGATGGATCCATTTCTAGTTATACTAGAGAATCCATTGTGGGGTGGGAAAGAATGACTGACAATAGAAAAGGGTTTTATGCCATTGAATGACTAAGACAGATGCCAAACAGAAGGTGTTAAGACATTGAAAATCATTTTGGATATTCTCGCTATCCTCTATAAGAGTGAGGAAGGAATCATCTATAAAGTGGCCATTAACAAGCTGGGCATTCGAATTAGGAAGAGAAATGCCTCAAACTCGTTGGGAAGATACAACAAAGGCAAACAAATAGCTAAATCCTTCTACAACAAGAACATATATTGAAGGCACTAAAGGGCATCCTTGGTGAATTGACCTGTGCAAGCCAAAAGTTGCAGACTGGCAACCATCAATTGTAATACAAGCATTAGCATTTACAAATAACATTTGAACCAAAAGAACAAAGTGAGGGCCAAAGCCAAGTGCTTTTAACATAGCTAGAATAAAAGACCACTCAATACGGTCATAGGCTTTTGCAAAATCAATTTCAGGAAAATGACATTTTGTTTGGACCGACAAGCCCATTCCATACCCTCCCAGATAGCTATAATGTTATCTAGTATGAACCTGAATTGTATAAAACAAGTCTTCTCACGGCGAGCAATCTAAGGAAGTAGATGACAAATTTTCAAAATAAGTACCTTGGCGATAATTTTATAGGATACATTGAGAAAGATAATTGGGAACCATGTATATGTCTTCAGGATCACCAAAATTAGGTATGAATTTTATATTTTCTTTGTTTATTGTTTCTCCTAAGGAACCATTTTGAAATGCTTCAAGGTAGACATGATGAAGGTCTAACCTAATACAATCGCAAAGAGTTTTATAAAATTCAGAAGGGAAGCCATCACATCTTGGCGATTCATCATCATCCATGGAGAAAGTTTCTTCCTTAAGGTCTTGAATAGTCAAGGTTTGGTCATAGAAGGCCCTTTGGGAGGCTGAAAAGAAAGTAGAGACGACTGCAAGACAATCCTCAAGGGCTTGTTGAGTGGCTGGAGAGGGAGTTTGGGTAGTGAAAAATTTCTAGTAATGATTGACAAAGGCCTAAAGTATATCTGAAAGTTTAGTAAGAAGTAAAGATCCCTCTTTGAGCCTTTTATTACATGGAGAGGAATGTCTAAGTCAAAGATAGGAGAAGAACTCCTTACTAGCCCGGTCTCCCACTTTTAGCCAGTGTAAATATTCCTTAATCTGAGCACCTCTGGCTACATAATTATCGAAAACCTTTTTTTGATGATGAAGATTTGCCACCTTGAAATGTAATTCAGTTGAGAAAGGGTGAGTTGTCGAGCTCTCAAACACTACACACAATTCCTTGGTGGTTTGATCATATGACCACCCACGAAATTGAGCTAGTTTTTTTCCATAAAAATGGAGGAATTTAGTGGTTCAAATAATAGAATCATTCCACCGCAAAATCCAACCCAAGGGTTGACTGGGTCAAGGCTATAAATTACAAATTCTTTGAATGTGGGCCAGAGTAGGTGGATGGATCATAAGTAAGGTGTTTAAAAAAAATGAGTGCGAGAGGGACATAGCAAATCATCACACCATTAAATGGAAAATTTAATGGGAAAGTGGTCTGACGGGGTGACATCAAACAAAGGCAAAACGGGAAAAGATTGTTCTATCCCAAAAGAAATAAAGGTTTCAAAGGAGATCATGGAATTATCAAGTCATTTAAATACTCTGTCTGAGCCAACCCTAAAATTACTCCAAGTATGCCAAACTACATGCAAAAGGTGGCGATTGGCATTAGGATAAAAAATGAGTAATTTACTACGCATGTAGAACTAGGCCTCATGGTCACCAGTTGTCCACCTGAATGGTTAATTTTCATCCTTTTCAGAAGCCACCTTATCCATATTGAAGTCACCACAGAGAACCCAAGTGGCCAGAGGTAGTGAATTGACTATCCACTGCCAAAGGTGCGTTCTTTACACCGCATCATTTGGGGCATAAATATTAATTATACAAAAATGGTGATTGGAATTTTTTTAGGAGAATCCAAACCAATATGTTCATGAGGTCCTAACCATGATAAACAATTGCATTTTTTCAGCGTGGCACCAAAAGGGTAACCGACCCTCCTCTGCCAACTTCATGGTTGGATGAAAAAACCAAACTGTGTGGTCAAATAGCATGACATGTTGCAGCAAGAAAAAAACTAGAAATTTTATATCATGAAGACATAATACATTAGTTGGAGGAGACTTATGACCAAAAGCTCAAATTGAATATTTTTGAGAGTGGTCTGTAAGACCCCAAAAATTCTAGGAGAGAAAATTCATTAGAAACCATCATGCATGTTTTCCTCATCCCCAAGAGAGGAGAAGCTATTATGCAAGAAATTTGAACCTGGAGGAAAAATAGGGTAAAGAACCCCTGGGATCACTTGCCTTTTCCCTGGCCCTTCATTGTCAATATCCTATATCTCGGGAGGGCCACAAGAGAAGTGACGTAGGGGAACCAGAGAGTCAGAAACCAATGGAGCTATTTATGGAGTCCGAGAGTCCAAATTATAGCCAAGTGAAATGGTGGAAGAAGTCATGGTGAAATGTGACTTCTCCTGTAAAATAGGGTTGGAAATAACCCAGGGAGGGGATATTGTCTTGGAAGCCTTGGAAGGCAGAGAATCCTTTGATGGAAAAGCCACTACAGGATTTGACTCCATTTTCCATCGCATTTTTGGTGACATATCGACGAAATATTATTGACTTAGTGACAAAACCTTGACTTGAATTTCATCCCATTAACGACCACTTAATTTGACGTCAAAATAACAACCAAGAATTTTTAGTCAATGCCAAGGAAATTAATGATTGTTGTGTTCATCACAAAATCGATGAAAAAGACATTGTCAATTGTTTTGTTGTTCGCTATTTTACAAAATAGTGAAGCCATTGTTGTTTTTTCACAAAGAAAGAAAAAAGGTTGTGAAATAGAAAACCCATTTGAAATCATCGAAAAAGGCATTGTTCATTGTTTGTTGTTCGTTATTTTGTGAAATAGCAAAGCCATTGTTGTTTCACAAAGACCAAAAACAAGGGTTGTGAAATAGCGAACCTATTTGAAATCATCAAAAGAAAAAGGACTTTCGTCAAGTTTTCGACGAGGTGGACTAAACTTTCATTGTCATTAGTACAAAACCAAGGTCACGAGTACAAGAGCCTCGTCACACATTTTGTAGTTTGTTGGACTATTGATGTTGCAGTTTCGATGAACCCTGCAATTGTTTTTAAATGTTATTCAGGATTTTAAAAATAAAAATAAAAAACCTCTACCACCATCCATGAATGACCCTCCCCGGCCACTATCTTATCCTCCACCATTGTTTGTGGCCAAAAATTTAGTCATTTGAAATTTCTACATAGAATTTTGAGAAATACAGAGTTAAGGTGTTCTTCCCCCATTTATTGTCAATGATTCAAAAATAATCGCCATCTATTTGTTATCAGTAATTCAATCCTTTTTTTCATCATGGCACCATAACCAACAAGAAATCGCCAATGCTTCACCCGTGAAATAGGATACACCCTTACATAGTGCCAAAAGCATAATAATATTTGGCCGATAAAACTCAAAAATTATATGGCACTTACCATAGATGGCCCTTCAAGTAGACTACCATAATGTGATAGTCCTAATGACTAATTTGAATAGTTCATAATGGAGAATAAAATTAATTTGATGACCCAAAATAAGCATAAGGGCATCTTTGAACATTCAAGGGACCACAATTTGAGCCAAATAAAAACATAGATGGGGTTGGTAAAATCAAATTTTTGTCTATATTAGATTCAAAATCAGAGGAATGTGACAATATTTCCTTATACATGGTTTAGAGATCATTCAGTGAAAATATGTTTTTCACATTTTTCCATGCTATTCTATCCACACTATATTAGTGAGTATCAGAATGGGGAAAGCCAACAAGGAAGATCTTATGAACAAAAATGAGAGGAGGAAGTAGAGATAAAAGGTGCACATTATCAAAGAAAAAGGAAGTCAATTGTATATAACCACATCTAATAGCAAGAAGTATGACATAAAAATAAGGAAAACGTAGAAATGGAGAAATGGAAGTATCATATAGATTGAAAAACAAAGCTTGAAGGAAAGTGAATGTAAATTCAATGCTAATAATAATTGCTCCCTCGTAATTATACAAAAGAAAAAATTATGCTAATTCTATTAATGAAGTAATCTCAATAGTACATAAAATGCTATAATCATGGAATCACTTAACAATTAATAATACAATGGGTCAACAAACATGAACCTCAATATAATTACATTAAGTACTTTATAAGATTGTAAAAAAATTGAAAATAGGAAAACAATATTGATGTCATCAAAACCTGTATATTATAGTGGACTTGGAACATAAGTTAAACTGACAAAAGTCAAACTTGAGTTAAATCAAAGCATGGACTCTGTTATTTGACAATGAAATATTATGACTCCCAACCACTATCTCCAACACTCCCATTACTACTTCTTGTTCCATGATCCCATCTGCTAGGTTGTTTAGCCCAATCTTTTGAAGTGTTCAACATGTCATCACCACCTTTACTAAGACCCTCTTGTCGGCATGTACTATCTTTCAATGTAGGATCATGATCACTAAATTTAGAATAATTCCAACCATCATTCAATTTTTCAGTATCCCACCCATCACTTCCCCATATATTCAACTCACTTTCCCCAGAGCTCACAGTCCAAGCTCCTCTAGCAAGAGATTTGGGAATTTTGCTGCCAGAATTGCTACCTGGTGCACGAGCACCTCCTAGCACATGAAGTCTCATGAAGATTGCATACCTCCTTTAGCCTTGATGTTTTCAGTGCATTCTTGGCCCAAAGGGACCCAAGACATCTTGTAGTTCAAGGCTTTAGAGTTAGTCAATCATTGAGATCTAATTGTTAGACGTAGTTCCAAGTGTGGGCACTTATAAGCTACTTGGTACACTATGGTCATGGGATCCAATAAGTATTTTTTTCTAGGATAGGTTAGTATCTTATATGGTTTTCTAATAAAGTAGGTTCCTTTTAGGGACTTAGGTTTTCATATGAGACATGTTTCTCATTGGATGCAAAATTGCAAAAAGTTGCTTAATTGCAACTTTGCTTAATATTAGCAACTTTTCAAAAATTTGTTTGTAACTCTTCCCCAATGGCTAAGAGGTTGAAACATTGTTTTAGAACCATTGGGGATGGTCTTCATATCCCTTTAAGGCGGTTGGAAGACCACATGATGTAATTTTGACTCTTGAATCAATAAAAATAACCATTTTCCTACATCTTTTACTGTTACAGTGGATTGTACGGATATGTATGACTTAAACTCTGCGTAAAACAAACTTGGTCAGATTCCCCTATGTCTTAGCCTTCGAATACAACCGGTTTTTTGAAGAGGGAGATGGCCATATGATCGAGCCCTAGGTGTATATCTCCATCCATGCACCAAATCAGAATATAAACAGTAGTACATAACTTCTAGAGAACCGAGCACCAAGGGCCTTAATTGTGGATTAGATGTTTTTTTTTGAATACCGAAATGTTTCAATTGGTTTCAGAAGGAAACACTTCCATTTTCTAGCACTTCCTTCTTTAATGGAGGCCTAATTAGCCCTTTGGTCTAGTATGAAATTCTTCAACCTAGTCTCTATTATGACCCCTTAGACCTTGGTGCTCCTGTTTTAGATGTATCCTTGTAAAGGGTATTTGATTCTTTTATTCAATCCCTAAGTCTTTTGGGACTTTCCAAAGTTATCTTGACTGTACTACCTAGACAGGGCTACTAGCATTTAACTAGACAATTTAGCAAATGCCTTCAAAGGTCTTAATAAGTTTGATTGTGTGCATGGACCAAGTCCATTTTGATTCCTCCATGATTTATAAGACCCCCATTGATCATTGTGTGTGATTTTAAGCCTTGTATCCACTCTTGCACTAAGACTAGTGGCTTGAGTCCTAGTAAGCCTCTTCATAATGAACCCATCTCTATTGTTTACAAATCATGGGTCCATGGGGGTATTGTGGTTGTGTTTTTCATCAATTTGTAAAGGTGTGAGAGTCAGGGTTTGCCACTCTTTATAGAGTGTTAAGGAATTCAGTGATTGGATCATTATAGCCTTGACACTTGCATCAAGTGGTATCAGAGCACCTAAGATCCTTAGGTCATAGATTTTCTAACCACCATGTCAAGAGATGAAGAAGGAGGGTTATCTTCAAGGATGACCAATGCAGAGATTGTGAGGTACTTGAGGGAACAAAGACAAAGGAAGGATGCACAAAGGGACACAAAGATGCAACAGGTGATGCAAGAAGTGGAAAGGCTTAAGGAAGAGCTTCGTAGAAAGGTTGGTGGTAACTATGAGAATGTTAAGGAAGGGAGTGAGGAAGAAAACCTTTAGCAGGAAGAGAAAGAAGTTCATGCAGATCAGAGGTTTCTAATGAAGACTCTTAAAACCATGGAGAGGAGAACCATGGACTCTAAGCTTGACTTGCCCACCTATGATCGCAAGATGGACCTTGATGCTGCTATGGAGTGGGTGGATGCCATCTCAAGTTTCTTTGATTGTGAAGATATCTCTAAGAATCAGAGAATAAATATTGCCAAGTCAAGACTCAAGGGCTTTGCACTTACATGGTGGAACTTCACTCAAGATGATAAGGTGAAGAGTGGAAAGAAACAAATCACCACTTGGAAGAAGATGGTGAGTAAAATTAGGGAAACATATGTCCCTTAGGAGTATGAAGTAAAACTCCATAAAAGAAGGATTATTTTGAGACAAAAAGAAATGAATGTCTCATCATATACTAAAGAATTTAAAAGGCTTGTCATGAAGACCAAGATGATAGAGCCAGAGTGTGTAAAAATTGCAAGATACATGCAAGGTTTGAAGATCTTCATTCTAGATGAATTCATTCTAACCAGTCCTGCAACAGTACAACAGTGGTTTTAAATAGCATTGAAGGTAGAGGAGAATTTCAAGAGAAAAAAAGAGTGAGGAAATAGGGGCAGATGCGACAACAACAACTTCAACATAAAATTCAGAGGAAGAGTTAATTCATGGAGTAGGGGACAGTCTAGTAACAACTATAAACCCTTTGATCAAACCAATCAGAGAGGAATGAAACCAATACAAGAGGAAACTTTAGAGGTAGGAGACCCTTTGGCAGAGGAAGAGGGAATGATCCCTTGAGATGTTACCACTACAATCAACTAGGACACCATGCTGGAAGATGTCCTACGAAATGGAACAATAATCAAGGAGAAAGGAGAGCACAACTAATCCATGAAGACACACAAGGTGACAATCCAAATCCTAGAGATCTAGATCCAGAAGAAGGTATAATTTTGATGATGAGACAAATATTTTTGCAAATACCACAGACCATGGAGCCATCACAAAGAAATAATTTGTTCAGGATAAAGATAAAGTGCCAAGGAAAGGTATGTAACTTGATTATAGATTATGGTTCAACTAAAAACATGGTTTCTAAGGAAATGATACAAAATTTAAATTTGAATAAATTCCCCATCCTTGTCCCTATCATGTATCTTGGCTGACCAAAGGAAAACAAACTTTGGTAACTGAACAAGCATTAGTAGAATTCTCATTAGGTGAATATAAAGAAAAATTCATGTGTGATGTCATTGAAATGGATGCTTTCCACATTTTGTTAGGAAGACATTGGTATTATGATGTGGATGCCACACATAACTGTAGGAAAAATACTTACACCATTGTTAAGGAAGGGGTCACCTATACTATGAAAACATTACCTAATCTAAAATATAATAAAATGTCCACTGTTGTAGTAATTGGTAGGAAGGAGATGGAGAGAACACTGAGGGAATCAAATAGTGAAGGGTTTGTGTTGGTTTTGAACCCCAAAGACAACGAAGTCTCTAAAAGGATAGAAACTATACCAAGTGAAGTCAAAGGACTGTTGGATAAATACAATAATGTAACCACAAATGAACTACCCTCTACCCTCCCACCCTTGAGAGATATTACTAAAAAAATAGACCTCATGCCGGGTGCTTCATTACCTAAAAAGGCACCCTACAAGTTAACCCCCGATCAAAATGCTGAGATCTCAAGACAAATCAAGGAGATGTTAGAAAAGGGATTGATACAAAAGAGTTTGAATCCTCTTGCCATTCCATCAGTCCTAGCACCCAAAAAGGATGAGAAATAGAGGATTTTCATGAATAGTAGAGCCATAAACAAGATCACAATCAGATATAGATTTCCTATCCTCAGGATAGAGGACTTATTAGACAAATTTGGAAATGTTTGTTGTTTTTCAAAAGTAGATCTTAAACCTGGTTATCATCAAATCAGAATAAGGCTAGGAGATGAGTGGAAGAATGCCTTTAAGACCACTAAAGGCTTATATGAATGGTTTGTAATGCCATCTGGGCTAATCAATGCACCAAGTACATTCATGAGGCTCATGAATGAGATCTTCTCTGATTTTATTGGCAAATTTGTTGTTATTTATCTTGATGACATTCTGATTTTTAGCAGCAGTAGGGAGGAAGATTTAAACCATTTGGAGTAGGTGTTGAGAAGATTTTATGATCACAAGTTGATCATCAATTTGGCGAAGTGCACATTCATGCAAAGAGAACTCACCTTTTTAGGATTTTTCATATCCAAGGGAACTCTAAAAATGGATCCAAGCAAAGTAGAAGCAATTGTGAATTGGCCACCTCCTAAGAACCAAGGTGATGTGAAAAATTTTCATGGTCTTGCTACATTCTATAGAAAGTTTATTAAGAACTTCAGTCATGTGTGTGCCCCAATGTTGGATACAATTAAAGGAGGTAGGAAAACTAAATTTTTTTGGACAAAGAATGTTGATGATGCTTTTCAATACTTGAAAAATAGGGTAGCACAATATCCTATCCTTACTTTATCTAATTTTAAGAAGGTCTTTACCATGGAAATAGATGCAAGTAACTTAGCAATTGGTGTTGTTTTGAGTCAAGAAGGGAAAGCTATAGCCTTCTTCTCTGAAAATTTAAATGATGCTAAGAAGAGGTACTCTACTTATGATCTTGAGTTATATGCAGTAGTGCAGGCTCTTAAGAACTGGAGGTACTACCTCCTCCCTAAGGAATATTTTGTCTACACTGACAACCATGCTCTAAGTTTTTTGAATTCACAAGAGAAGCTTAGGGTGAAATACATCGAATGGATGGAACCATTACAGTCCTACACCTTCACAATATAGCACAAGAAAGGACAAGCAAAGAAAGTTGCAGATGTCCTCAATAGGAGAGTGGTTTTAGTAGAAGAAGTTCAGTTTTCAAGCATGGTGATTGAATCCTTGAAACACCTCTATGCAGATGATTCATATTTTGGTGAAGCCTACAAGGTTTGTACTACTCTCTCTAACATATATCATACTAATTTTATAGAATATTTGATCCAAGATGGAATTTTGTTTATAGGTTCCCAACTTTGCATTCCAAAATGTTCTGTGAGGACTAATATAATAAAGGAGAAACACTGTGGAGATATCAGTTGTCATTTTTGTATAGACAAGACCATAGAGTTAGTGAAAAGAAGTTAACATTGGCCCAAGATGATTCATGATGTTAAGAAGTTTTTTCAGTCTTGTACAATTTTCCAACAAGCTAAGGGGGTCACTACAAACCAAGGACTATATCAGCCCTTGCCAATACCTTCTAGACCATGGGAGTCAATATAAATGGACTTTTTCATGGGTTTGATAAGAACCAAGCAGAGATTTGATAGTAGTTTTTTCATTGTGGATAGATTTAGCAAGATGGCACACTTTGTCCCTTGCAAGATAACTAATGATGCTTCTCACATTGCACAACTCTTTTTCAAGGAAGTGGTCAGAATTCATGGACTCCCAAAGACTATAGTTTCAGATAGGGATGTTAAGTTCCAAGGACACTTTTGGAGGACATTCCATAAGAAATTGGGTACAAATCTGACATACAATTCAACATATCATCCCCAAACAGACGGCCAAACATAAGTAGTAAATAGGTCCTTGGGAAATCTATTAAGATGTCTTACCAAGAAGCACTCACAAGGTTAGGATGTCATCTTGCCCCAGGAAAAATTTTCATTTAATGACTCCATCAATAGATCTATTGGCAAGACTCCTTTCCAAACTGTTTATGGAGTGCATCCTAAAGGACTATTGTAGGACCTTGATGATCTACCTTCTGATTTCAAAGTCAGTACCTAAGGAGAAGACTTTGCTCAATTCATTTCACAAGTGCATAAGGAAGTAAAAACAAAACTAGAACACACCACTCTAAAGTACGAGAAAAATGCATATAAGAGGACAAGGGAAGTTCATTTTCAAATAGGGGATAAAGTATGGGCTTATCTCAAACCAGGAAGACTTCCTACGGGCAGACACACAAAGCCTCATATGAAGAAAATAGGGCCATTTACAGTCCTACAAAATGGGTGAAAATGCATATGAGATCTCTCTTCCTCCTACAGTCTTTATTTCTCCTATCTTTAATATTGTAGACCTTACTCTTTTAAAGGTGATGCAGGTACCTCTAAGATATATGACAATGTTGATGACTCTTTGGATGACACCTATGTTACAACTCTTCCACCCAGTCTACCAGTTCAATTAGACAAGATCCTTGCAACCAAGGAATGGAAGAAGACTAGAAATAAAACCTATATGCAGTATTTGGTAAAGTGGAAGGGACTCCCTGATATAGATGCCACTTGGATGACATTGGATCAGATAGAAGCACATGGTTCAGCCTTGGATCTCCTCAACTCAAGTAGGAACTTGAGTTATAATTATCATGGGGAGTGTGGTGCAGGAGCACCTCCTAGCACATGAAGTCTCATGAAGATTGTAGACCTCCTTCAACCTTGATTTTTTTAGTGCACTCTTGGCCCAAAGTGAACCAAGACATCTTTTAGTTCAAGGCTTTAGATTTATTCAATCATTGGGATCCAATTATGAGACCTAGTTCCAAGTTTGGGCACTTATAAGCCACTAGGGTCATGTGATCTAATAAGTGTTTGTTTCTAGGATATCTTAGTATTTTAGATGGTTTTCTAATAAAGTATGTTCCTTTTAGGGACTTAGGTTTTTCATATAATTCATGTTTCTCATTAGATGCAAAATTGCAAAAAGTTGCCTAATTGCAACTTTGCTTAATATTAGCAACTTTTCAAAAAGTTGCTTGTAACTCTTCCCCAAAGGCTAAGAGGTTCAAAAACTATTGTAAAACCATTGGGGATGGTCTTGATAGCCCTTTCAGGTGGGTGGAAGACCACATGATGTAATTTTGACTCTTGAATCAATAAAAATAACCATTTTCTTGCATCTTTTATTGTTACAGTGGATTGTACGGATATGTATGGCTTCAACTCTGCATAAAACCAACTTGGTCAGATTCCCTTATGTCTTAGCCTTCAAATAAAACTAGTTTATTGAAGAGGGAGATGGCCATATGATCGAGCCCTAAGTTTCTATCTCCATGTATGCACCAAATCTGAATATACACAGTAGTGTATAACTTCTAGAGATCCAAGCACCAAGGGCCCTAATTGTGGATTTGATGTTTTTTTGTGAATACCTAAGTGTTACAATTGGTTTCAGAAGGAAAAAATTTCATTTGCTAGAACTTCCTTCTTTAATAGAGGCCTAATTAGCCCTCTAGTCCAATATGAAATTCTTCAACCCAATTTCTATTATGACCCCTCAAACCTTGGTGCTCCTAGTTTAGATGTATCTTTGTAAAGGGTATGGTGTAGGAGAACCCTAAATGAACTAAGTGTTCCTATGTAACCTAGGGGTTCTCCCAAGGTCCTAAGAGGCCTTTAGTGATATTTAGACATTGGGTTAATCACTGGATCACCTTGTAAGGCCTTAGTTCCAAGATTGGCACATTATGAGCCCTTGGTTAACTATGAGTCATTAATGATCCAAAAGCCTAGGAATAGTTTATTTTTGAGTTTTTAATGTTTGGATCCACTAGGGATCACAAAATAAACATCATAACCAAATTTGGTCACTAGATTTGCAAAATTGCAAAAAATATAAAAGTTGTCAAGCAACTTTTGAGCAAACTTAACAACATTTTGAAAAACAACTTCCAAACGGTCAAAATAGTTCAAAATTGTCATGTAACCATTGGGATTTCCTACAAAATCCCTTTCAGGTGGGTGGTAGGCTAATGATGTAATTTGGCATTCTAAAATTAATAAAATAACCATTTTCTTGCACTTCCCGAGAAACAATCATTGTGTACGGTCGACTATAGATAGAGAGACATGAAAGTTTGATACCAAGGGTTAGTTATTTGAATCTTCTTCCATTTGGTTTTGGTATCATGTGTTGATCAGTTTTGGTTTGAAAGTTATAGAATTTACAAACTCACTGCCTAGATTATAGGCCCTAAATTAGGGTTTCTAAGAAAATTAAGTGTATTTCCACTTTCCACCATGGGAATTCAATGACCCTTGGTTGAACGATTGTTCATATAGTTCTCTTTGACATTCTAAAAGATAGGTTCTTCAAGTTGCAGGGAAATGGAAGTGAAGTGATACCCTAGGTGTATATCCTTATGTATGCACCTATTCAGAATTAGGACAACAGACATAACCTTTGTTTGGGGATTGACTAGAAGCCCTAAGTCAGAGGAAGAGACCTTTGTGTACACCCTCATATGACCCAATCATCATTTTTGGAATTGGATGCATCTAAAAGACACTTGTAGTGTAAATGGAGGCCTAATTAGGGCTAATCGGTGGAGCAATTTGGTGTGTCATCCTATCTTCTTCTCATTTCCAAGTTCTAGGGCTTGAGTCCAAAGTCCTAGGCCATAAAGGGTGCTTAAATCCCCAACTAGTTCATAGGGGTATGTGGAACAATCTCACTTGAGATCACCTTTCCTTCTGGAAAAGGCTACAAGAATAGTCTTGGGTTTGTGAAGCAACCATGGCATATGGATTGCACTTGAGTGAAAGAAATATTAGAACTAAATGGTAGGGACCTAAATTGACCATATTTACAAGAATAGGTCACCCCTGGTCCTATATGTCACTTTGGGGGTATTATTGTGAATGAGGGTCATTTGCTTGTGAAGCCAACCTTGGTAGTTGGTGTTGAAGGATTGGTGAAACCTAGTGATTAGGTTGCCCTTGGGGTTTTGGGGTTGTGTTGGCCTTAACCAAGTCCTTCTTCCACACTTTTGATAAGTGTTAAGCATTTTGGCCTTGAAAGTTGGTGATCTAGGGTACTTTTCCCTATTTGAGACATTTGAAAAGCTTCCAATTGCCCACTTTGCATCAGTCATATTCCCTTATGTGTTAGCCTTCGAATACAACCAGTTTAGTGAAGAGGGAGATGACCATATGATCAAGCCCTAAGTGTATATCTCTATGTATGCACCAAATCTAAATATACACAGTAGTGTATAACTTCTAGAGAACCGAGCACCAAGGGCCCTAATTGTGGATTTGATTTTTTTGTGAATACCTAAGTTTCTAATTGGTTTCAGAAGGAAAAAATTCCATTTGCTAGCACTTCCTTCTTTAATGGAGGCCTAATTATCCCTCTAGTCCAGTATGAAATTATTCAACCTAATTTCTATTATGACCCCTCAAACCTTGGTGCTCCTGGTTTAGATGTATCTTTGTAAAGGGTATTTGAATATGTTATTCAATCCCTAATTCTTTTGGGAATTTCCAAATTTATCTTGACTGTACTACCAGGACAAGGCTACTAGTATTTGACTGGATACTTTAGCAAATGCCTTCAAAGGTCTTAATCAGTTTGATTGTGTGCATGGACCAAGTCCATTTTGATTCCTCCATGATGTATAAGACCCCCATTTATCATTGTGTGGGATTGTAAGCCTTATAGCCATTCTTGCACAAAGACTAGTGGCTTGAGTCCTAGTAAGCCTCTTTATAATGAACCCATCTCTATTGTCTGCAACTCATGGATCCATGGGGGGTATTTTGGTTTTATTTTGCATCAATTTGTAAAGGTGTGAGAGTCAGGATTTTCCACTCTTTATAGAGAGTTAAGTAATTCAGTGATTGGATCATCATACCCTTGATACTTGCATCACTGTCCCATTACTTAGTTTTTTATCCCCATGCATTAAGAGAATTATGCCCCCACCTATTTTTAATATTTGATTCATTGGCACCCATTCCAGACCCTATACCTCTTCCATAATTTCTTCCCCATATGTTTCTACCATCCTTAGTCCACCTACCTCTCATACCTCCACCCTTTCCCTCATTTCCACTCTATCAAAACCACCATCTCTTCCTTCATTCTATCCAGCACTGCTACTGCCACCACCACTTCCTCCCCTTCCCCTTTATGATTAAAATGTCATTAAAGAATTTCTATTGTTGTAGAACTTTGTTCTTCATTAATATACTTGATCACTTTGATGAACTATAACTAATTGTATGTTTGAATTCATTTGTTGATATTCAATCGAGTTGTAGAAGTGATGCTAAACATTATCAATTAATGTATTATCATTGATGTCAACTTATTTGATTATTATAATGGTGGAAAATATTTTTTATGAATTGAATATTTGGAACAAACAATGTTTATGTGGTCGGTAAATGAAGAGTTCTATATACACCGAGAGACAGTGGTACCCAAGTAAAACATAGTGTATACTGAGCACCGTGATAACTGAGCAAGGGATTGCTGACACAACTATTGACAGAGCAATTTAGTCAAACCAATGCTGACTTAGATTTTGAGTTGGCAATTGATGATTTCAAGGTAAAAGATAAAGTTTTTTATTTGATCAAACGGTTATTAAAATTCAATGAAGATAAGACGACAAAGATTGAAATGTGTTTTTAACACAACTACCAAGGATGGATCAAGGGGGAAAATTAATGATGGAGATTAAGCAGAAAAATTTGAAAGATGAAAATTAAATGAGACATGATGTCTATATAAGAGAGAATAGATTCATTTTGAAACACACCTCATACATGATTCTATGAAGCACACATGCAAATTTTATGGATGATTGATCAAACTGGTTAAAGATAGAATCAAGTGTATTTTTGCAGACATCGCCGAGAAAATAGAGGAAATAGCATTTCAAGAAGAACAAGTATGAAGTATGAGATGAACTGAAGTGAAAAAATTGATCAAAGGTATTATGTACTTAGCATAGATCTGAATATCTAAAAAATAGAGTTGTATTTGAATCAGATCATTACTGTATCATTTTAACCATTGCTATAGATAAATCTCTTAACCGAGTAGGATAGTGAAGTCCTTATTATGTCATTCAGAGAATGTTGATTATTTTCTTATTGACCCCATAGTGAATGCATGGTCAAGTGAGAAATGTTAGATTTAAATCCTCTAACCAGGTCACATTTAACAATGTGCATTGTAACCTTTAACAAGGTTGGCTCTTTACCGAGCTCACTTAAGAAGAGTGAAAATATTTTGGGTTACCAGTCCCAGTGTCAATGTGCATGAATGTTGTGGATTTCTATTTTACTTTACACTTTACTTTATTGAACTGGATCAGTAATCACAATATTAATTTATTGATACTCGGTAAACACTATTGATGAAATTTTAAAGAATACATTTTCACCGAGTTGAATTATATGTTTAATTTGTTTTGATATAGATCTGGAGAAATTTGGGACTGTAGGATAATTTGTGAGGAAACTGATTCTAATTGATTCACCCCACTCTTAGTTACTCTAACACATTTTTCTTACAAAAACCATAATTCCTTTATAATTGAAAACATACCTTAATGGTTTCATCCTCTAAAATATTAAAGAAGTGTGGATGCACAATCATCCAAGGTTTAAAAGCTCTTTTTGCAAGCTCCTTTTCTTTCCTTGCATTCTCTTGTTCACTTTGTGAAATGCAATCCTCTTTCACATAATAAGGATCCTTAACCTCCTTATCCTTATCCTCTTCACCCTGAAAGTTATCACTCCTCAACGCACTTGCTTTGCAAGTCAATTCAACTAGGTACTTTAGTTTCTACATAGATTTCACCTGACAGGTAAGGGTTCTTCCTTCTATAGTATTCTCTACCAGATTTATATCTATATCATAAGAAATCTCATCCTTCAATATTATTCATGTCAATCATGATTCCATATCACAAATTAAATGATTATTTAGGACTCTACAATTTGTTCCTTGAATAGTGTTTCCCACTGACAGGGTTTCTTCATTTTCTCCAGTCAGTAGATAAAATTCCTCATCTTGGGATGGCTCTTTATAGGGGTATTAGCTAAATAGCCAACTAAAACATCAAATATATGAAGGCATTTGAAAAAAATAACTAAGTGTCCCCCTTGGTAAGATGCGTGTTTTAGTTTTTTGTTTAGACATTTCTAATTTGTTGTTTAGACTTTGTTTGGCAATGTCTAAACAACAAACTAAAACATGTATCTTACCAAGGGTCTATTTAGTTGGCTTTTTAGCCAATAATATCTTTATATGGTGATCACAAATCCTTAAATCCATGTAACAATTCACTCTTTATGTCAACAAGGGTTTCTCACTTTTTATTGGATGTTCATTGTTCCACACTTGTAGCATATTCATCAATATCAAGAGCCTTTAACATATGGGTATATTTTTTGACATGTTCAACAACCATTTCTTGTGTTTCCTCATTCATATCATCTATATCATTTTTGTCATCTTCACAATATATATCCTTAGTCATTTTTTTGGCTAGTTCATATGACTCTGGATGAATTCTTGTATCATCCAATGGATCCATAACATGGTTTCTAGAAGCTTCTTGTCTAGTCCCTCTAACCCTTAAAAAACCAACAACATTAATAAGGACAATTCACTATGACTGTAAACCCTTCCAACCCTCAAAATATCCCTCTTTATAGAAATAGTTCATGTGAAATAGATATATAATATGGAATTCTTGTTGGATTTTCATATTTTTTCCTTTCATAGTGCATCATCAACCTTTTCTTTTGTTCCTCTTCTGAATTTCCCGTAATCAAGGTTTGCCTTCAAATTGCTAATGAGAATCTATCAATGCCTTGCATTTTCAAATTTACAAACTCAGTAAAAACATTCAAGACTTCAAAGTAAAATTTAAGCCATGAATTCAAAATTTCTGAGTCATGATATACTTAATATTGTGTTAAGAAAACCTCATCAAGATATTCAAATGTCTTCTCCCTAATTTAAAGTGTTTTCCCAAGTCGAAGGGAGCTAGAAAAATCCCTCTGGTCTTTTGCTCCCTCCACAATATCCTTGTGAGCATAAACTCCATCAAATATTTTCAGAGTTATCATCAAGTGGGTATGCCCTTTCAAGCGTGGATGGATAATACTCTCCTGTCTCTTTATCTGATAGGAACTATAAGAAATGGCAACCACCATATTATTTAAATGTCTTTGAAGAATTTCTATTGGTTTTTTTAATGGGTCAAAGGTCGTAGCCAATAATTTTTGTTAAATATATAAAATTATTACAACTTCATTCAGTGCAGTGCTATTGTTATAGAATAATATATGTCCTTGACCCTTTTTTTGGCTAGTTCATATGACTCTGGATGAATTCTAGTATCATCCAACAGATCCATAACATGGTTCCTAGAAGCTTCTTGTCTAGTCCCTCTAACCCTTAAAAAATAGAATCATTTATAAAGACAATTATCTATGACTATAGACCCTTCCAACCCTCAAAATAGCCCTTTGTATGGAAGCATATTTTATGGGTCCAAGGCCTTCTACAAATTGCAATGGAAAAATATCCATTCATGTGATGTTGATAGGTTTATGTCAACACCAACTTTGTTGGTTATTGCAACCATTACCTAATCAACAACTTCATGCTTTTCATTTGGACTAAGGAAATAAAATGTTGAAATACATACTGTAAGTATCTCCACATAATAAAATGTACCTCTAAGTATTATGATAACTAAAGGAAGATGTAGCTTGGTTGTTCATAGTGCCAATATCTAGAGAAACTAAATGATAAGCCATATCTCTACATGTGATACGAAAAATGAGGTAGCAATGCCAATGATACATCTAATTAACATACATCAGTGATATATGTCTGAGGAATGTATAAAGGTATGATCAACAAGACATTGGTGCAGTAAGCTAGGAACTGAGTACATTAGCTACAGAGAGGAAAAAGGGGAAAATAGACTTGGAAAGAAAAGATTCATTGGTTGCTCTATGTATACATTAAATGAAAGACAACATAGAAATAGAGTCATGTTGAAGTTACAGAAGTAAGCATATTATAAAAAATATGGTTGTCAAAAATATCAATTTTTAACATTCATTAAAATATTATAAAAAATATGGCTGTTAAAAATATGATTAGAATCACTTTTTTTTTATTCTTTTTTTACAGCTAAAGAAAGAACAATTGGAGCATCATTTTCTAAGTCACCATTCCCCCTTAAGTTTTTTTCCCTTTTCTCATGATCCTAATGTATGCCTAGTCAAGTACCCACGATGTGGAGGTCACTGCAAAGGGGTTCTGCTGCAATAAAAAAGAAATATTAAATTAATATTTTTTATTATTATTGTTACAAGTATTTCATTAATTAAAAGAACATTAGAGTGACTTTCTTTACCTGATGGGGCCACATCATGTTCCTGGTCTTGTCTTATAGCCTCATGCTCAACATGTTGAACACATTCTAAATCCTCTAGATTTGAAACATGAAAGTTACATTAATTAATACACCAATTCCAATTAAATACATTTAAAAGAACATTAGAGTGGTCCTGTTTACCTTATGGGGACACATCATGTTCCTGATTTTGTCTAGCCTGATCATGCTCAACATGTTGATCACACTCTACATGCTTTAAAGTTGAAACATGAAAGGTTACATTAATTAATACACCAATTGCAATTAAATATGTTTAAAATGACATTAGAGCGGACCTATTTACTTTATGGGGTCACATCATGTTCCTGATCTTGTCTAGCCTGATCATGCTCAACATGTTGATCACGCTCTACATGCTCTAAAGTTGAAGCATGAAAGGTTACATCAATTAACACACCAATTGAAATTAAATATGTTTAATTGTATTAATCCATATTGCATTTTGTATAGCACATGAATACATCTAGTACCAAGATGTACACCATGACCTTCATGTGTAGGCTGTGCTCCACCCTCACTAGGTTGCATTCCAATGTCATGCAACATTATCATTGCTTTCTTGTTTAAAACTAATAGGCACATAATTAATTTATGGTGGATATTAATTTTCAATGGATTCAACTAGAATTCAATGTTAAATAAACTTCATTGAGTTTATTTACCTACCTAGTCAAGAGTCTTAGGCATTCAGCCACGACTCCATAGCCTTGTTGGAAGGAAATATTCAGGTCCTCTTCTATGGGAACTATTTTGAATTCAGAGCCCTGCATTTTTGCATAAGATCATGAATTTTTCTTCTATGGTGTGATAAAACCAAAATTGTGTACAATGTATTATTTGCATGCAATATTTCATTTATTGATACTTACAATTCATGCGGATAATTTCACATAACCACCAAAGCCAAGTTTGTGGTTCCCATGTTTTTCTAGTCTTGCATTTTTTTCCTTTGATGTGTCAGGAAGCCTATGAAAGGTTTGAAATATGTTAGATTATATAAAAAACAAGAGTAATCAGTATATAATTATATTTTTTATGGTATGATGCAGGAGCATCTTGGGTCATTGGCAATCCTGCTCAACCAAAAAGATGTTTGTTTTTTGTTTAGAAGATCCTCAGGAAATACTCTGCTGCTCGGGTTCTGTTGTTTAGGCATGCTTATTCTTGTTTCTCAGTAATGCTTAGTTCTTTTGCTTGGGCGTGCCTATTTATTTTCTGTTTCACGGGTTTCTTTTTTGGCACTCGGGTTTTGTTCCCCGCTACTCTGTCATTCTTGTCTCTATCCCTCGGGTTGGTCTTCTATTGCTCGGTTATGCTCTTACTGACGGTTACTAATTTTTGGTGATCTCCCACCAAAGATGCTTATTTTGGGAG
The DNA here is from genome assembly GCA_018584345.1 of Thuja plicata. Lineage (NCBI taxonomy): Eukaryota > Viridiplantae > Streptophyta > Pinopsida > Cupressales > Cupressaceae > Thuja > Thuja plicata. Next base: position 688,793 of record MU226659.1, on the reverse strand, counting down.
TTGGATCTTTGGCCGACTTATTCAATTAATTTTTGTTTTTGAATTGATTTGGGGTCTCTAATTGGGATTTGTGTGGACCTAAATTTGGGTCTCTCTTATGGATTTGAGTGCCGACCTCTTTGGTGGACTCTTGTATATATTATTTTATATGTTCTTAGTTTAGGTATCAATCTTAGAGAAAGAAAGCATATGTTTAGATATTGAGATCAAAGGTCTATAATCTCTATTGTATGAAGATCTTATTTTAATTCATTAAATATATGGCCGAAACTGGGAAGGCCTTACATCCCAGCATGTAATGATTTTGATCAAGTTAATATAAATGATATTTATTTTTTCTTCTCACTGTGTTGTGTTTCCGCATTTATTCTCCAAGGTGGTTTGGTAGTTGGGAGTGCCTTGGGTCCCTTCTCCATTCCCTCCTTGAGTCAGGTGGTATCAAAGCGTGGTGAGATCTAGGTTCCTTCTTGAAACCCTAACCCTAGTTGGTATTATTCAGTGGTGACAGATTGCGATCTAACCTACAATTGCATAGAGATTCAAGATGGCGTTCGTGAGAGAGGAAATGCAAATCCATGTCTAGCTTATATGCTTAGACATATGGCTGCTAGATTGGAAGCTGTTGAGACAACCCAATGCAGGAAGACATCTTGATGATGTTAGTGATGATGAAATTGAAGATGTTCAAGGTGAAGCTGCACCTGCACCTGTGATGAATCGGGAAGAAGAGAGATTCCTGAGAGCTTTGACAAGTTTTAAATCCACACCTTGGTTTAATCCTCCTGAGTATAGTGGAAAATTGGATTTTGATGAGTTGATTGACTAGATAATAGAGATGGAAAAGTATTTTGAATATGAAAATGTGGCAGAGGATAAGAAGGTGAAGATTGCAAGCACAAAGCTGAAAGGTCATGCATCCCTATTGTGGGAACATCTGCAATTGGATCAGAAGAAGAAAGGTAAAGAAAAAATCAATTTATGGGAAAAGATGGTAAACAAATTAAAAGGAAAGTTTCTACCTTGTGATTATTAGATTAACCTAATCCGGCGAATGCAAAGTTTGAAGCAGAAAGACAAATTAGTAAAAGACTACACTAACGAATTCTATAGATTGGAGATCAGATCTGGACATGTTGAAGATGAAGTGGAAAGAGTAGCAAGATATTGGAATGGCTTGAGAATTCCTATACAAGATGAAATCTGTTTGGTTAAGATGGAAATTATTGAGGAGGCATACCAATTTTCCCTAAAAGGTGAGAAAAAGTTGAATAGAAGATATGAACAAAGACAAAGAGGTAGAGGTGGTAGATTTCCTAGAGGAAGAGGTAGATCTCATGGTGAGAACAATAGATTTGAACCAAAAAAGTTAGTTTCAGACACATCTCAAGACAAAGGAAAGACTGAATGGAAAGGTGGAAATTCATACCAAGGAAGAGGTAATTACTCCAAAGGTGGTTATAGCAGAAAATAATTCCAAGTTACTTGTTATAATTATGGTGAAGGACATAAATCCTTTGAATGTACACATGCAAGCAAGAAAGGTAGTAGTAGCAGAAATGCATTGGTGTAAGAGGAGTCACCAAATGAATCTGAAAAGGAAGGAAATTAAATGATCCAAAGGATACTATGGAGTAGGAAGGATAAGCAAGATCCTATCAGGAAAATTTTGTTCAAGACCAAATGTAGAGTTGCAGACAAAGTTTGGAAAGTGATTTTTGACAGTGGAAGCTCGGAGTATCTAGCATTTGAGGAAATTTTTGCAAATTTTCAATTGGAGAGGATGGAGCACTCGAAACCCTATCAGATCTCATGGATCAAGGATGATCATACATTAATGGTGAGCGAAAAATGTTTTGTGAATCTGGAAATTGGAAAGTACTATGATAAGGTGTTGTGTGATATTATGCCTATGGATTTTTGTCATATTTTGTTGGGTAAACCTTGGAAATATTATAGACATGCCATACATGATGGAAGATTGAATAGATATTATATTTGGGTTTATGGTAAGAAGAAAATATTGTTACCTTTGGTTGAAGAATCTGTTGGTGAGATATGTACATTTGTGAAAGTTTTTTTTATGGAAGGTAGACAGTTTGTTAAGGATTTGAAAAGAAATGATATTTGTTATGCATTGATTCCTAACAAACCAAGAAAGAATACAAAAGATGACATTCCTGCAGAAGTTGAGAAGTTACTCACTGAGTACAAGGAGATCATTTTAGATAATGTAACTGATGGTTTGCCACCAATGAGAGATATCAGTCATTGTATGGATTTAATTCTTGGAGCTAGTTTACCAAACAAAGCACCACATCGGTTAACACCTACCAAAAATGAAGAGCTTAACTGACAAGTTCGTGAATTGTTGAACAAGGGTTTGATCTGAGAAAGTTTGAGTCCATGTGCAATACCTATTGTGTTGGCACCTAAGAAGAATGGAGACTGGAGAATGTACACTAATTCTAGAGAAATTAACAAGATCACAGTAAAGTATAGGTTTCCTATACCGAGAATGGATGACATAATGGATTTTTTGAGTGGAGAAAGATATTTTACCAAAATTGATTTGAAAAGTGGATATCATCAGATCAAAATCAAAGAAGGAGATGAATGGAAGACTACTTTCAATAAAAATGAAGGTTTGCATAGTGGTTGGTTATGCCCTTTGGTTTAACTAATGCACCGAGTACATTTATGAGATTAATGAATGAAATTATGAAGAAATTCTTGAATAAGTGTGTGATTGTGTATTTGGATGACAACCTGATATTCAGTAAGACTAGAGAAGAGCATTTGATGCATGTAAGGAAAGTAATGCAGAGATTGAAAGAAGAAAAGTTGCTGATAAATTTGAAGAAGTGTTCCTTCATGAAAGAAGAACTTATGTATTTGGGTTTTGTGGTTTCAGCTAATGGTTTGAAGATGGATCTTGAGAAGGTTGAGGCTATATTGAGTTGGCCTACACCTAAGAATGTCACTAAGGTAAGATAATTTCATGGATTGGAAAGTTTTTACAAAATTTTTATCAGAAATTTCAGTTCTATTTGTAATACTATGACTCAGACAATGAGGGAGCTTATAAGAGTTTTGAAGCTTTGAAGCTGAAGGTTGTTGAATTACCTGTGTTAGCCTTACCTGATTTCAATAAGGTATTTCAAGTTGAATGTGATGTAAGTGGAAGTACAATTGGAGCTGTGTTGACTCAAGAAGGTAAACCTATTGCTTTCTTTAGTGAAAAGTTGAATGATGCAAAAAGGAAATATTTTGTCTATGATCAGGGGTTCTATGCTATTATGCAAGCTATGAAGAAGTGGAGACATTATTTGATGCCAAATGAATTTGTGTTGTATACTGATCATAAGGCTTTACAATATTTGGGTAGTCAAAATAAGTTGAATCAGAGATATATGAAATGGGTAGAGTATTTGCAGAGTTTTACATTTGTGATTAAGCATAAGAGTGGATTTTCTAACAGAGTTGTTGATGCATTGAGTAGAAGAAGATCTTTGTTGACTGAAATGAGAATTGAAGTTCTTGGTTTTGATGACATGAAGAATTTGTATGAAAGTGATCCTAATTTTTTAGAGTAGTGGAGAGTGTGCAGAGAACCTAATTCAAATCAATCAAGTAAGTATGAAGACTATTTTATTCAGGAAGATATGTTGTTCAAAGGTATTTTATTGTGTATACTGAGAGGTTCAATGAGAACTAATTTGGTAAAAGAGAAATATAGCAGTGGATTGGATGGACACTTTGGTGTTGATAAAACATTGAGTTTGATGAAGGAGAGGTATTTTTGGCCTCATTTTTATAAGGACATTCAAAAATTTGTAAGAAGTTGTGGAGTTTTTCAAGTTGCAAAGGGAGTAAGTCAAAATATTGGTTTGTATACACCGATTACTATTCCTGAGAAACCTTGGAGTGATATAAGCATGGATTTTGTTCTTGGCTTACCTAGAATAGAAAGAGGTAATGATTATATATTTGTTTTTATGGATATATTTTCTAAGATGACACATTTCATACCATGTAAGAAAACATCAGATGCAGTACACATAGCAGATCTTTTCTTTAAGGAAATTGTTAGAGTGCATGGATTACCAAGGAGTATCATCTCTGACCAAGACAATAAGTTTGTTAGATATTTTTGGAGAACACTTTGGAAGAAGTTTGATACTAAGTTGAATTTTAGTTCTACATTTCATCCAAAGACTGATGGACAAATAGAAGTTGTAAATCAAATTTTGGGTAATTTGTTGAGATGCCTAGTTGGAGACACACCAAGCAATTGGGATTTGAAGTTGGCACAAGAAGAATTTGCATACAATAGTTTAGTGAATAGAAGTACTGGAAAGATACCTTTTGAGATTGTTCATGGTACACAACCGAGAGGTATATTAGATTTGAGAGATATTGTTGGTGAAGAGAAAAGAAGTGCTAAAGCAGACGAATTTGCAAAATTTATGAAGACATTGCATGAAGATGTAAAATAGAAGCTGGAGAAAATTAACCAGAAATACAAAGACAATGCAGAAAGATCAAGAAGGCATAAAATATTTGAATTTGGTGATGTTGTAATGGTTCATTTGAAGAAAGGTAGATTTCCTATTGGAACATATGGTAAACTGAAAATGAAGAAATTTGGTCCTTGCAAAATACTGAGAAGATTTGACAGTGGAAATGCTTATGAAGTTGAATTACCTGATGACATGGATATATCACATATATTCAATATTTTAGACTTGTATGAATATCATGAACCTAAGGAAGAAGTAATAGTATCAAGTGATTATCCTGAGAAGAAGATAGAGGAAGTTGAAAAGATTTTGAAACAAAGAGTTGGTAGAAGCACAAGAGGAAAAGAATACATGGAGTATCTGGTAAAGTAGAAGAACAGACTGATTGAGGACTCATCTTGTATTTCTCAATCTAAGTTGGATCCATTTTAGGTTGGACCTGATATATGATTTGGGGAATCATTTCTATTTACCCCAAGTGTCTGATGTAGGAGCATCTTGGGTCATTGGCAATCCTGATCAACCAAAAAGATGTTTGTTTTTTGTTTACAAGCTCGTCAGGAAATACTTTGTTTCTCAGGTTCTGTTGCTCGAGCATGCTTATTCCTGTTGCTCGGTAATGCTTAGTTCTGCTACTCGGGTCCTATTTCTCGAGCATGCCTGTTAATTTTCTATTTCTCAGGTTTCTCTTCTGACACTCGGGTTTTGTTCCTTGTTGCTCAGTCATGCTTGTCTCTGTCGCTCGGGTTGGTTTTATGTTTCTCGGTTATGCTCTTACCAACAGTTACTAATTTTTGATGATCTCTCGCCTAAGATGCTTATTTTGGGAGTTGGATCTTTGGCTGACTTCTTCATTTAATTTATGTTGCTGAATTGATTTGGGATCTATCATTGGGATCTGTGTGGACCTATATCTAGGTCTCTCCTATGGATTTAAGCGCTGACCTCTTTGGTGGACTCTTGTATATATTATTTTATATGTTCTTAGTTTAGTTATCAATCTTAGAGAAAGAAAGAAAATTTTTAGATATTGAGATCAAAGGTCTATAATCTCTATTGTATGAAGATCTTATTGTAATTCATTGAATATATGTTTGAAACCAGGAAGGCCTTACAGCCTGACATGTAATGATTTTGATCAAGTTAATATAAAGGATATTTGTTGTTTCTTATCTCACTGTGTTTTTGTGTTTTCACATTGGTTCTGCAAGGTGGTTTGGTAGTTGGGAGTGCCTTGGGCCCCTTCTCCTTGCCCTCCTTGCATCAAATTATCACATACCTTCCCTCGCTTGATGGTGTATTTCCTTTTTTATTTTCAACCTTCTCCTTTCCATCTGACACCACATCCTTCCACTCCCTCTTCAGAAACATGGGGGGATTCTCCTACTTTTTTTTCTTCTCTATATGTGACCTATATTGGTCCCTCACATACTTTAGAAAGGTACCAACTTTCTTAAGGACGTTGGTTTGGTTGAATGCTTTACTACCAAAAAACACAACTAAATGGTTAATGAGATCATCTTTTAAATCTTGATTTTGGGTATTCCACCGTGTACGTATGGTGGGCCCAAAGATCTCAAATGAAATATCATTTAGATGTTTATTAAAAACATCATTTCCTGAAAAAATATCATGGGATCGTTAGTCTAAAAAGAGTGATCGATAAGTAAATTTCAATTAGATTATATATAATAAAAATTAAAACATTTTAAATTACCCATGACCTTTTCTATCTCTATGGGAATGAAATCCTTGGTCACCACAAATGTGAGTGGAAATGTTCTCGTACTAGTAATACGGGAAGATCTAGGAAATTTTGTTAAAACATCACCAGTACTAGTGGTCATTGCATCCCCAGGTACATATCCTAACATATGTTATGGCATGTGTTATCTGCCAGAGAGTGCACTACCCAATGGCTGCATGTGATGTGTTTTTTGGTCCCATTGAGAGGAGGTGGTGAATTAGGCAATTCAAAACTTAAACTCTTAAAACTAAACTCACTGATTCACTTGGTAAGTAGTGAATATAGTAAACAACCAATTCACCAAATAATATAAGAAAAAATTAATCATTCAAACTTAGAAACATTAGATAAACTCATTCACACGTGATATAACTCATTAACACAAGATTTAATGAGGAAATCCAATTTGGGAAAAGACTCTGTGGGAATTGTAACCCACAAAAAATAGGTACCCTTATGAAGTACACTTGGTTAAGAACTTATCCTGTTAAAGATTACAAACACATTTGCTAAATGTGAACCTGTTAGGCGATTTACCTCAGATATGTTAAGATCTTCACCTTTTTAGGAGTGGCCTTGTTAGAGGTCTTCAAACACTCTTTTGGAATGTAACCTAAGTCTAGGTTTTACATATAGGACAGTCAAATCCACTCAATTAAGAGATTTCTTTGTTACATATATTAATAAGAAACAATAAACTTTGTTTTGTATAAATTAGTAGCTCACTATGCTTGAATCGGATCCTTTATGCTCAAATGAATACTGGAATCATATACTCCATTGATCTCTTTCTCAGTCTCTAGATTCTTTGATCTATCTTTCTCTATTCTGCTTGGTAATGTTGTTCTTCAGCTTCTTTCCTTCTTTTCTCAATTCGGCATTACACTCTACTCTATGTAAATCTCATTCCTTATATAGATATACTTATGCCTCCTAAATTTTATTTTCCTTCCTTTGCGCTCAGCTATTTGATCATCTTCTTCAATTTCTTAACTCGGTAAACCAAATCACTTTTACCTCAGAACTTGTAACTTTTCTTGGAACTTTCACTTTTTTGTTTAACCACTTGATCTTCACCTTAGATCTTTATATTTAATTTTCCCACTTGTAGACCTTATAACAAACTTTACTTAATTCATTTCCTCATCTAGCTCATCATAGCTTCACATTAAATTATCATTTAATATATGTATATTGTACTCGGTAAAACTTGCTTTGAAACTTGGTAACTGACTTTATCATTGCTCGATGTCTAACTTTCTCTCAGTGCTTAGTAACTATAATAGACTCACATTACATTCTACCAACTAACTCAGTCTATCTCGGTAAAGTATCTCTTTCAGTCATAACTTAATTCATTGTAGTTCCTGACTTGATCAATCAAACACTGATTTGATAACATCAAATATCCAATAGAAAACAACTAAAACATCATTACTTCATCATTGTCTGATCTGTATTTGTCACCCATTTAACTTCTCCTCTTAAGATATGGTAACACAATAAAAATAAATTAATCAATTTGTTGACATCAATTAAAAAACAACTTATCTAACCATTTATATAATCATGAAACTCGATATCACTTGGTCTTCATCATCTTCATCAGATAAACATTAGTTAATCAATAATCTCCCTCTTTGGCATTGATGGAAACCACTATAACAGAGTTATAGAAATTGATGATGGAAACTCTCAAATATATAATTGTACTCCCTTTGAGTTGATATGTATGTTTCCACTTTGATATTTCTGATCTAAATCTCCTTCTTGGATAAATCTTCCATTTCTGTAACATACATTCTCAATCTCCTTCATGAGTAAATATTGTCATCAATTCGTTATTCTCCCTCTTTGACAACAATGTCAAAAATTCATACTCCTGAAAACTTGTTTCAGTAGTGGATTATACCTTACATGTACTCATAAAAAATTACATAAATAAATCTTTTCACAACTTCAGGCGTCACCTAAAGTGTGTCATACAAACATCAATTCAGAAATAGATATTCTAATAAACTATAGAATTGATGCAGCATGCCTCATTCTCCTTAGTGAACATTGGATAGATTAAGAACCCTTAATTTACCTCTTAGATACTCAAAAGCATCCTTAGGTAGTGGCTTTGTAAATATATCAGCCAATTATTCCTTTTAACTCACATATTCCAACTTCACATTCTTCTCTTGAACTTCTTCTCTCAAGTAGCGATACTTGATAGAAATGTGCTTGGTCTTTGAATGCATAACCATATTCTTTGATATGTTAATAACACTTGTGTTATTACAAAAAATATTAATTGCATATGTGACCTCTTCTTTCATACATTCAAGTAATTTCTTGATCCATACTATGTTTGCACAATTCATAGCAACAACATATTCAGTCTCGGCAGTAGACTGTGAAATACAACTTTGTTTCTTGCTCAACCATGTAATCAATCTTTCTCCTAGAAAGAATGCTCCTCCATTAGTAATTTTTCTTTCATCAACATTTCCAGCCCAATCTACATCGGTGTATACTTGCAAATCAAAATTACCTCCTTTCTTGTATAGTAAACCAAACTCTTATGTGCCTTTTAGGTATCTCAAAATCCTTTTTACAGCAAACATATGTGTTTCTTTTGGATTAGTAGAAAATCTTGTAACAATTCCAACATCATGTTCTATATCAAGTCTTCTTTGAACAACATACTACAATTTACCAATCATGGATTGGTAAAGAGTATTATCTTTATCCACCATCGGTGTTCCAACATGTTTGGAATCTTCCATACCATAATTTTTAAGAATCTATTTGATATACTTGGCTTGTGTAATATAGATTCCTCCATTAAATTTCTATATCTGTTGACCTAGAAAGAATTTAATCTCTCCAATCATTGACATCTCAAGCTCTTTTCTCATCTCATCAGCAAATACTTTACATAAAGTGTCATTGCCTCCGAGTACAATATCATCAACCAAAATTTCAGCAATCAAAACTTTATTATCACTATCACATTTCAAGTAAACATTACTATTATCACTTGTTATTTGAAATCCTATTTTGATTAGATAAGAGTACAGTCTCTCATACCATGCTCGGGGTTCTTGTTTCAATCCATCTAAAGCTTTATGTAACTTACATACCTTGTTCTTGTTTGTATTCTCAATGAATTCCTCTAGGTGCTCAATGTAGAATTCTTCCTCAAGTATCCCATTAAGAAATGCAGACTTAACATCCATCTAATAAACTTTGAATCCTATGTAAGCAACATATGCTAGAATTATTCTAACTCTTTCTAGTCTAGCAATAGGTGCAAAAGTCTCTCCATAGTCAATTCCTTCTTCTTATGCATAACCTTTGCAAACCAATATAGTATTATTTTTGATAACTTCTCCATGCTCATTCAGTTTGTTTCTAAAAATCCATTTAGTACCAATCACATTTTTATCTTTAGGCTTGGGTACTAAAGTCTGTGTCTTGTTCTTTTCAATTTGATCATACTCTTCTTTCATATATTTCATCTAATCCTCATTGTCCAGTGCTTTCATAACTTTCTTCAGCTCAAATGAAGATATCAAACATGTAGTCTTTGGCCTTGCTCCTTGTCATCACTCCAGATTCCTTATTTCCAATAATATTTCTCAAGGAATGGTGCCTTCTTACATACTTTTCCAAAATAGGCTCAGTAGGTCTCAGTTCATCAACATCAACATTCAGTTGTGGAACTTCTTGTACATTTTCCTCCTCAATAGGTGCTCCTGGTAAAGTTTTAGGTTCTTCATGTTGTACATATACAAACTTCTCATAATCATCAAGTTCCTTCTTACTATCTTCTTCATTCTTTTCTACAAATTCATCAATTCTTACAATTTCATTTTCCACCATTGTTTTAGTAACCTTGTTCAAACATTTGTAAGCTTTACTCTTTGTAGAATATCCCTTCATCTCCTTTTGAATCAAACTTTCCTTCTCTAGAATCTTTCAAAATATAACATTTTCTCCCAAATATTTGAAAGTAACTAACATTAGGTTTGTGATCATACCAAATTTCATAAGGTGTCTTGTTGGTACCTTTCATCATTTGTACTCGGTTAATTGTGTAGATAACAATACTCACAGCTTCCCTCTAGAAGTTATGTGAAACTCCTTTTGCAATCATCAGTGTCCTAGCACAATCAACAATGGATTTGTTCCTTCTCTCATTTATCTCATTCTGTTGTGGTGTCCTCAGTGCTAACAACTGTCTCTTTATACCATTCTCATTACAAAAAATGTAAACTCATCAAAAGTAAACTCACCTCCTCTATCAAATCTCAAACATTTCAACTGTCTTCTAGTTTCTTATTCAAATCAAACCTTATACCACTTAAACATTTGAAATGCATCATATTTTATTTTAAGAACATTACATACATCATTCTTGAATAATAATCCACAAATAAAATAAAATATTTCTCGATAATAACTTTGAGTTATCATCGGTCCACATAAATTAGTATGAACTAAACCCAAAATACCTTGTGTAACATAATTCTTACTTGCAAAAATATAATTAGTAATCTTACCCATATTACATTCTTTGGCCATAGCATTCTCTAGTTTTTCAAGTCTCGGTAGTCCTCTTACTCTATTCTTCTTTCTCACTTTGATTAAGTTGTCAAAATTAACATGACAAAGCCTTTTGTGCCATAACCAAACATCTTCAACTTTAGCAAATAGGAAAATCTTCATAGAAGTATCAAGATAAAATAGATTACCTTTAGATTGTTCTCCAGTAGCAATTAGATTGCTCTTCTCATAAAATACTTTCACTCTTCCATACTGAAATTCCAGTTGGTGACCTGTATTGTTAAGTTGTGCAAAACTCAAAAAATTATACTTTAATCCTTCAACCCAATAGACATCATCACATCTTGTGTTATTTATTATAATTATAGATCCTTTTCCTTTCATAGGGTATGGAACATCATTACCAAATCTAACATAACCTCCATCATTTTTTTCAAGGAAATAAACTTAAGTGTGTCACCAGTCATGTGATGTGAACAACCACTATCTATAATCCATGTGTCATTCTTACTTACTTATGATATCAGGAATCTAGGTGCTTCTTCATCAGAATCATCTTTTATAGAAACATAAAAAACTTCTTTTTCCTCATTGCTATCAATAGAATCATCACCACTCTATCCTTCATTAGCAAGATAACTAGATTTCTTATCTTTGTTATTGTAGTCTCTGTATCTCCTAAATTTGTTTTATCTCTTGTCCTTATCTTTATTTTCTTCCTTATCATTCTCTGGACAGTTAGATGCAAAGTGACCAATATTATCACAATTAAAACATTTCAAGGGTAACTTACCTTAGATTTGTCTTTGCCTCTTTGTAGCCTTCTAGCCAATAAAGCTTCAAATTCTCTTTCATTCTCCTCACATTCAGTAAATAGCTCATCAAGTCCTTTAGTGCAACTATAGAATTTCTCACTAGCACTACTCAAATAACCATCTCTAGTAGCAACTTCTCTATCCTTTCCAATCTTTAAAGTAGACTTAAATATGGATTCAACCTTAGAAATAGAAAACACACTATTGTCAAAATAATTAAGTTCAAATGAAGTTAACTTACCACTAGTGGCATCAAGTGAAACATTCATTTGGGGTATAGATCTCAGCTCTTGTATAGTAGATACACGAATAGCATAACTCAATAGCAAGGTTCTCATCATTTTTCTTGTCACATCATCCTCTGTTATGTTAACACTAGCTCTTCTGGTAGAATTAATAGTCTCCTTAAGTCTTGTACTATATTGTAATATTTTCTCTCCTTCCTTCATCCTCTTTGAGTCAAATTTTCTTCTCAAACTTTTTGCTTTAGCCTTCTGAACATGCTAATCTCCACCATAGGTCAAAATAATCTTATCCCACATCTATTTTGTCGTGGTACAACCATCAAGCTCATCATATTCCTGGTCGGTAAGTGTAGATGAAATCTCAATCATGACTTGTGTATGCTCAACTTTTTGTCTTTTCTCACTGATAGTCAAAGGTGTAATAGTCGGTGCTATATATTCATTCTCAAAATATTAAAGTGCATATTCTCCTACTCTAAACACATGCATGTTCATTCTACTTTTCTATGTAGAGAAATGATCCCTATTCATATTTGGTGCTTCCCTCTTATACATCTTTAGATCTTACACAAGCCCTTTAAACTTATCACTTCAGAGTAACAAAGCTTTGATATCAATTGTTGGTCCCATTGAGAGGGGGGCGAATTAGAAAATTCAAAACTTAAACTCTTAAAACTAAACTCCTGATTCACTCAGTAAGTACTGGATACAGTAAATAACCAATTCACCAAATAATAAAAGAAACAATTCATCATTCAAACTTAGCAACATCAGATAAACTCATTCACACATGATATAACTCATTAACATGGGATTTAACAAGGAACCCCAATTTGGGAAATCTTTGTGGGAATTGTAACCCGCAATAAAAATTGTACTCTTTTGAAGTACGCTTGGCTAAGAACTTATCTTGTTAAAGATTACAAACACATTTGCTAAATGTGAACCTGTTAAGGGATTTACCTCATATCTATTAAGATCTTCACCCTGTTAGGAGTGGCCTTGTTACAGGTCTTCAAACACTCTTTTGGAATGTCACCTAAGTCTAGGTTTTATATATAGGATGGTTAAATCCACTCGGTTAAAATATTTCTCTGTTACAAATATTAATAGGCAACATCAAACTTTGAACTGTAAAAAATAGAAATTCACTATGCTTGAATCAGATCCTTTATGCTCAAATGAATACTGGAATCATATACTCCATTGATCTCTTTCTCAGTATGTATATTCTCTGATCTGTATTTCTCTATTCTGCTCGGTAAATGTTGTTCTTCAGCTTCTTTCCTTCTTTTCTCAATTCACCAGTATACTCTACTCTATGTACAAATCTTATTCCTTATATAGACATACTTATACCTATTAATCTCTTTAATTTGATTTTCCTTCCTTTGCGCTCAACCGTTCGATCATCTTCTTCCATTTCTCAACTCAGTAAACCAAATCACTTTTACCTCAGAACTTGTAACCTTTCTTGGAACTTTCACTTTTTCGTTTAGCTGCTTGATCTTCACCTTAGATCTTCATATTGAATTTTCTTGCTCGTAGATCTTGTAAAAAACCTCATTTAATTCATTTCCTCATCCATCTTGTTGGGACATAAAAATGCAACAAGGGTATTTGAGTACCTTGATAAATTTTGCAATTTGAACTCCTATATTTGCTTTTTGTGCCTATTTTCCCAGATGAGGTTTTGAGGTCTACCACACATGTCAAGTTATCATTACACCTTTTTTGACATATGAAGACATCCCGGGTCGTTAGATTCAAGTTTCAAGTTATTTTGTGATGTCTTGTTTCGATCACTTGTTTAAATCTACATTTTCTGCTTAAGTGTCATTTTGTTATAACAGACCTAGTTTGTATTTAAATACTTGTGTCTTATTGATTTTCATGGATCACCACTTTGGGAATGTTTAATACATATATCAAAGAGCTTATGTTTCAAATCTCAAGTCATTTCGAGTCTATTTGATAGGTTTTTGGATCCCCCAAAGTTGGTTGTCCAGAATTTTCTTGTTTCTCTGTTTTGCCCAAAAATCAGAGTAGTCATGTTTGACCGATTATAAATTTTGAATATTTGACCTAGTTGAGAAAAATCTTTTTTACTGTGTTCTAAAGGTCAAATATTTCACGTGTCTTCTTTTTTAGGTCATGACAAATCCATTTGGGCAGTTTTTCAATCTGATTTTGTTTGTAGTTTCCAACATTTTAATGTAGATCAGTTGCACATTTTAGTTGGAGGCCCTATTCGTGATGTTATATCTTGAATACCATGATTGGTAATATTAGGAAAATGGTGCCCCTTCATCATTATAAACAAAATTTACTCCAAGTTTGCAAGGTTTCAGGTCCTGAGGGTTTCATATGTATGCTTTTCCAAATTCTTTTAAGTTGCAGAAATCATTATTTCTCATGTTTTCTTTTTTTTTTTGTAATTCCAAGTGGCTACCTTCAGAGGTTTTCCAAATGTGTCTAGTTGATCCTCATGAGCCACCTTTCTAGATTCATGCTGTCCATATAACATATTTTAAATATCCAGAAGCTCGGGTCTTCAGGAAGTCGCTTGATTTGTTTTCAAAGTCAAAACCATATTTATTTATTTATTTATTGATAGGGTAATTTGCAGAATAATTCTCAACAGGCGACTTGGATGATTAAAATATTTTGACCTATTTGGTTTTGTCAGGTGATCCTTTATTTCATATGGAAGAATTTTAACCATGGAACATGTGTTCCAAGCGCCACATTCTAGTTACTTGATTTTTTTAGTTTTTAAGGCCGTTTCGAGAGGCCATTTGTTGTTTGTGGGACCAGTTTGAAAGGGTATAAAGTTTGGTCCTAAGTGATCGCCAGTTAAGTGATTCGTGATCCAATTGCACCAAAGGCCATGTTTGGATAAATTGGAGGTGAAAATCAATTTCAAAATGCTGATGATGCAATCTGGGTGGAATGTAGTTACTGTGGGGTCATGAATCCAATGCATGAGCATGAATTCCATTTGTTGAGTCTTTCCTCTCCATTGGCACTAATGCCATGAATGGTTAGAAGAGTGATGGTGGCACACATTGGCCAGTTCCAATACACACTAGTTTTTCTCTCATAATTCCATTAGTTTCAGATGGACCATGACATAATAACATGCTTTGATCAAAATAAGGACATGTTTGCTCAAGAAAAGCTAGATAACATTGACAGGATTATGAAAGTAATACCGAATACAAATTTAAATGATTTTCCCTTTGTTGAATATGATGGGATAATAGATTTCTCCATTGGTAGCAACAAAGTAAAGTGGGATCAAGCTAAGGATACCTCAGAAAGTGAACCATTACTAAAACGCATGTGAGTCTCTTCAGAGAATGAAGCTATTGCTACATGCAATGTCATAAGACATTCTGAGTCAGAGACAAGCTGTATGTAGATGCCTAATTAGTTGGATACAATTAGTAGAAGTATGCATAGAGCTGACTGCACTTTAAGTAAGGTTGATATCAAAAAGAGTTCATATAAATGTGAAATTGATGTGGAAGGCTATGGATGCACAAGCACAATCCAATCTGTAATCAAGAGAATTTATGGAACATCAATTATATATATCAGTGGGCACCTTGTGGAAAGATACATTCATGGAAAGGGTCCAGGAAAGATGTAATACTTTCAGTAAACTATTAGAACCTTTCACAGGTACTTTGGACTAAATTAATGTACTTCTAAAGTTTTATTTTGAACAACTGGGAAGTCATTTTAAGGACCCATATTTGTTCCCTTTGCAACTTGAATCTGGGAGTAAATTTGATGGAGCTTACTACGTGGAGTAAGGGGAAAGGTTGCACATGGATTTAAAAGGGAAGCATGCACGTGAGTTTGGGAAATGCAAAGAGGTCTTTAAATAAACATTCAAAACAAATGCAGAGGAGGTTGGGCTGCCTACGCATGATGCCAAAGAAAAGGCATGTGAAGTTCAATGCAAACATGTGGGAGTAGAGACAGAACACATGAACCATTTCAATGCAAAGCAAAATATGGAAATTGGAGCATGTGAAATATAAAACCAAATAGGTTTTATGCATGGTATTGTGGAGTGTAGTGTTCCAATGAAATTTTAAAACAAAAAACAAATGTAAAGTGGCAGGGAGTTCCAAAGGAGCTGCATGGAATTGGGAATAGGAGTCTGCACAAGAAAATGACATTGGCAGGCTGCGTAGACATTTGAAAGGTGGAGCATGTGCAAAGAATGGGGAGGTGAGATAAAACATTTAAAAGGTTCATAACAAATCCAATGCATCCTCCCCATGTGGTTTGAAAGAGGGCATTTGAAACTTTAAGGTAAAATGCAAGACGCAAGTGGTAACATAGGAAGTGGAGGTGGCTTAGGAACCTTCATGTAAAATGTATATTGGCATATGGAGATAGGTAGTCATGTGATATTGCAATGTGTATGCATTAAAATGGGTGATACCTGCAAGCTACACAACAGACACACACACTTCAATAAAGTCTTTACGTGGTTAGTGGGTTAGATAATACGGAATTGAAATAAACCATCAACATTAATTGACAATGACCCATTGCCTTCTAGTAGGCAGGAGTATGAGCTTGCTCTCAGATCATCGCAAGCTCAGTGACTACACTGATAACCTAACAAAGGATTTAATCTAAATGATCTAAAATGATAATGCAAGATGCAGATTTGTTGTTAATCCAAGCTACTTAGAGATTTTGTTTTAGAGCACCAAATTGAAGTGTGTAAGATTCATTTTAAAACACCAAAATTAAAGTGTGCTCTAAGTTAGATTGTTTTTATGCATAAAACAAATTAAAAATTAAAGCTAAGATGATAAAAACTACAATAGAAGAAAACTAGAATGTGAAATCTAACATAATAACGATAATGCAAAATTTAGGATCCTTTGTGAAGGAAAAGAGTTTCTCTTTTATAGAAATCTCTCTCAAATCGACGGTCGAGATTGAAAGAAAAGAGTGGATCATATTTGATTGAAGAAGCACAATCCATGTGCAAGTGATGTGATTGGTTGACAGAGTCAATTGACTGAACTGATCAATCAGTCTTTTTGGAAACTTCTAGATGGATTTTCAGTTAACCGAAATGTTTCCAAGATGATAAACAGTGGAGAATCAGTTAACTGAGTGGAACTGGATTGTTTCCAAAATGATAAATTAGTTAACTGGATTTGATGATGTCATATGAATTTTTAATAAATTAAATGATTTGAATGCATATTTGTGTTTTTTTAATTAATTTAATTCCCCTTTTTTATTTAATTGACAATTTAGTAATTTTATTTAATTAATATATCAGAATATCAATTAAATAATTAGTATATAGTTTATTTGTCAATGTAATGTGATTTTAGGAGTTAATTAATTAATCAAGTGTGATGATTGATTAGGACCTAGGGTTTAGGCAAGATCAGTTTGAATTTGATAAATTGGCTGTTTGATTTAGGACTTAGAATAATCAAGAATAGGGTTTCTTGATTAATTTTTGTGATTGGGGGTCTAGGGTTTAGATGACCATTTTTAAGTGATTACATTTTCCCCTCTTTGAATTGATGTGTGATCAACACATTGATTCAAAGACTAGTTAGCGAGAAGACCCAGAATAGTTTGATTTGAAGCGATGAAACCATTCTTCTGAAGAAGAAGACCGACTTTGAGCTTGATTGGACAAAGATCGATCAAAAGATATAAAGCAGAATGCTTAGTTTGATTTGAAGAAATGAAACTGAACATCTATTGAGAAATCTTAAACCTTTTGATTAGTTTGAATGAATAATCAATTTGATTTGAAGTGATGAAATTGATTACTGTTAAGAGATTTGATTAGCAAGAAAATTGACTTGATTTGAAGCAATGAAGCCAATTTGATCAATGTATCTAGTTTCAATAATGAATAGCTCGTATAAGACTGATCTTGTTTGGTTTAAGTTGTATTAACCATTGTGTAAGACCATTGATTAGGTTGCCTTTGATTAAAGATGATCTCAACTTGAATTGATGTGATGAATCTGAGATGCCCCAAGCAATGGGGTTTTGATTGAGGATGTAATCACTGGAATGTTGATGTCCTGATCTTGCCTCCTTAGGAGAAAAATTGAAATATGGCTAGGTGCCCTGGTGATGAGAAGCAATTCGATTGATAACATGATACAAGAAGAAGCTGATCTAATTAAAAATAGGTCCCAAGTGGTTAGGACACAGTCTATACTTGATGAGAGGTCGTGTTTGACCGAGATTGACCAAAGGTAAGAGATTAGAAGAAAAGCATGAGAGATTTCTATTAGGTGTGCAAGTGGTCAATTTCAGATTTTGATTTCGATCCTGAAAATAGAATCAGGATACTCAAATTAACCAAGGGTGCCATGTTCACACAAAACTGACCACTTGGCGATGAGAAGATTGATCAATAAGAACCTCAGATCCTTCACATTGGAGATAGATACTGATATTATGCGGATTTTGACACCATGCAGATGTATATGTAGATGCAGGAGTAACATGAATGCAACCTAAGGTGTAGTCACTGAAGCTTTAGTGTTGCAAATTTTCATCATTGAGCATTTCTGGAACGTCTGAGTCAATACAATGCTTACTAGTGCCACTGCGACCATAAGAATATGAATATAAATTTCATTGGATAAGATATGGGAAACCAATGTAAGCATTGAGGCACAACAACCGAGATGACTTGAACATTGTTTCCAATTGATGTTTCAAGAGTACACCAGTATCGAGGCATTCAAAGCCAAGATAACCATGAGTGCAATCTTGCATAAAAAAGTAGAGAAATAACAGTCACAGAGATAATTCCAACCTCACCTTGGCATACAAATAAATAGGATCAAGGGATGTGAGGCTTTTTTGCCTTAATGCAGGAGATCTTATCACATACACCTAGTTTATTTGACGTTGTAGGATCATCGAGACCACACCAACAAGTAGTAGACAAAGAAAATATTGATGAAAATCAATGAGAACAGATAGCATACAAAGAGAAGTTCAGCATACTTAATCCAGTTTCAAAGTTTTCGGATGTGTGTATGTAGGAGGTGTTGAGAAACACTGTCATTCTTGTGAGTGTGATATGTTTGATTGTTATCAATTTGATGTTTACATTTGTGATATCCAATGTGTGTTAAGAAACCTAGATGTGTCCAAAGATAGTGTTAAGAAACACTTTTGATTAGGGTGTTGAGAAACACTTGTTTGTGTCAATAGTGAGTTGTCCTTCAAAAATGACAAGATTACCAAATCTAGTGTAATCCAAAGATGTGATCAAATTTGGGAGCCCATGCCCCTAGTAGAAAATGAAAAATGACTGACTTGACTCATACTACAAGGAAAAATCTAACTTGATTGCCTCCAGGTTATGACTCTAGTACGATTTCAAGCCAGGAGGGTTCTCAAAAGAACCAAAGTGTCACGAAAGTGACTAAAGATATGTACAAACTGAAGCAAAGGATTGATGCCAAGATTGAGCATTGATAGATGGAGTGCTGAGTACAAGAGGTGCTTGTTTACCAAGTTTTCACCTACTTGGTAGAGATGCTATTTAGCAAAAATTGACTTGATTTGAAGCAATGAAGCCAATTTGATCAATGTGCCTGGTTTCAGAAATGAATGACTCATCTAAGACTGATCTGTCTGGTTTCGAGTGTATCCATCACTATATAAGACAATTGATTGGGTTGCTTTTGATTTATGATGATCTCAACTTGATGTCATGTGAATAAGCTGAGATTCCCCAAGCGATGGGGTCTTGCCTGATGATGTGATCGTTGAAAACCTGGTAAGCATGTCTGTGTTGCCATCCTTTTTTTAATTTTTCTTTTTTTTTGTATTTTTTTGTATTTTTCCATTTTTGATTTTTTTTTTATTGATGCATCAAGGCACCTATTGCTAGGTTTTCACCAAGATGATCATTTTTTCAGGACTTTTTATGATTTTTATATTTTTTTGAGATTACTCATTCTCAAGAAAGATCACATTGGTTTTCCCCAATGTCTAGAAAGGTAGAGGAACATTGCAGATGGATTAGAAAGTTGATGGATGAGGAGAATAAACAATGATGGATGAAAAGGGTGAATGCAACCCTCAAAGTCAGTCTCCTCAAGATTACCCAACCTAGGGAAAAAACAATATAGCAATGTAGGCTCATGGAGCGGTGTTGAATAACATATAAGATAATGAATTTATGTCATGAAAATCATGTGGTCCAAAAGAATGAACATTTCAAGAGACTTATAATGAATTGTTTTTCTATTTTTGATCAAGACCAAGGGGTCAATTAAATAGGATATAGATATGATAGCGCAATCAGGATAAGAGGTGATGGGGGTATAAGTGAATGTTTTTGGATTATGGAAGGAATACTCAGAGATAGGAAGTATAGGCTTTGGATAAGCAGGGTCATGATAGGGTACCATGGATGAGAGAAATTGAATAGGTTGATTGAAAGGATAATGAATGTCAGGGTACATATGTGTTCATGGATAGGTTCAACCTTGTCAAGATCACTAGAAGGAACATGGATGTTTATGGGCTAGATAGATGTAAGATGTGATGGATAAGATGACTTGGAAGGAACTTGCCCCCAAGTGAAGAGTGCAAGTAGGGGGAATTATGCATGACGCCTGTTTGCTAGGTTTTCATCATGGTACTTATCCAAGGTGCCACAAGAAGTGGTTTTCACCATAGGATAGATTGATTTATCTTTACTTTTACTACCACAACGCCTGTTTATCAGATTTTCACCAATGCACTTTTTCTTCATTTTCTCTCTCTTTTTTTTTAAATTTTGATTTTATTGAGGAAATTAAGCTTCTTTCTCTTTGGATAGTGCTCCTTTGAAAGATGTGACATGATGGGCCAAGGCCGCTGAAAATATGCTCAAAGATGTTGATAGTGTGATGGTAGAGAAGAATGATATGGAGGATAATGAAGATGGTAGCCAAGGATTTATCTAATGGATTGGATAAGAGGGATAGAAGGATATGAGATGGATGGGTAAGAGGTAGGTGCAAGATATTGGATAGGGTATGGTGATAAGATCAACATTGATACACCCCTTGAAGGGTAGTGAACAAATGGATGAAAAGTGGATGGAATAGCTCGAGACTTTGATGTATGAGTGGATATGGATCTCGGTACATGAGGACCTAAGATGGAAGAAGTATTCAAGGTAATGGATTATGGGACATGAGGACCCAAAATAGAGTTAGAAGATGGGAGATGTTTAGATGGAGATGAAGTGGAAGACTTTGGAAGCTTAGATGCCAACTCCAAATTTTCCTTTTTGTTCAAGCCTTTTAAGAGAGACTTGGAAATCCACATAACTTTTGATTTTCTTTTTGTATCCAATTCATTTAGAAGAGACTCGGGAATCCACATAGATTTTGATTTTCCTTTGCTTTTGGATGGTTTAGAACATAGTTCTTCCATGATGGATCTAGGAACCCATATTTTCTTTGATTTTATTCTTTGCTTGGATTTAGAACACAATTATTCCATGATGGATTTAGGAACCCATATTTTCTTTGATTTTATTCTTTTCTCAGCGGACCTTTGTGGTCTCTTTGTAGTCACATGTTGATTAGATGGGACATAGTGATCTTCATATGTAAGTGGATTCTTATATTTCTAAATTCTTCATTGTCCATCCAAATTACTTCCAAAAGACTTGGGATTTATGGATGGATAGGGTTGATATGACTGGTTCATGTGGATTGGTTGATAGGGAGAGTTCAAGGATGTATGTATTTGTTGATCTTGATGGGGGAATAAGGTAAGTATATGACAAGTTAGTAGTGATAGGCATGGTGGATGGAGGGATATAAGGACCCAATATAGATGGAAGGTTTGAAGGTTTTAGCCTTGGAATATAAGGACCAAGGATGGATTTGGAGGATAGTGAAGGTGGATCTTACATTTGAATGGAGGGAGATAAGGTGTACAAGGGATATCAACATCTTTAGAGTGAGTTGAATTTCCAAGACTCTCATTTTTAAGATTTATCTTTATATCAATAGGTGCATGAGTGGCTTTGATAGGAGCAACTTGGATAGGAGCAGTTGAAGCTTGATGAGATTTATTATTCTACAAGGGATTTGGATGAATGATGTTTCCTGGATATGAAAAAATATGACAAGGGGATGATGGGATGCTCTGATCTTGACAAGGATCATTAGATGGTTCAGAAAGGGTACTTTTTTCTTGTTTTTTGATAAGCTCGGTAGAGATGGTGGAAAGGATATCTTGATCTTACTTGGGAGATGAATACGATATAGGAGATGTAAGAGTTTCTTATGGGAAGAAATGGAAGGGGATGATAAAATCATCCTAGGACTCTTGAGATATGCAACTTTGGCCAACTGTTGGATAAGGATGGATGGTGTCTTGATCTTGATCATTATTGATATTTATTTCATCACACTATGGATTTCCCTCTTGACATGGAGCCACTTCTAAGGATGAGGTAGGAGTGTTGATCTGTATGAAGGATTCTTGACACACTGATGGAAAATCATTTGGAATAGGCATGATAAGTGTTGAAGCACATGGATGCTTGGGGTATATGATTTTTGAAGTCTGAGAAAGACTTGCAGACGTATGTTGGTTAGCTTGGATTTATTTTAGAGGTATTCCTTGAGAGTAGACATAGTCACCATTAGGCCCATTTCTTGATAGAGATGGTGAAGCTTTAGGAGATGGAGGAATGGTGGATGAAGTAGACATAATATGGAACCATTGCTAGAAATGGATTCCTGATATTGATCATGCTTGAGATTAGTATCTTCACTAGATGATTCATTAGGATTTGTACTTCGATTATGCCATCATCTATGAGATCTTGTATTTTATGTTTCAACTCCATGCAAGATGAAGTTTTATGCTCATTTCTTTGATGATATGCACAATAGGTACTCAATAATCTTCGTCCATGTGATGTGGCTTGAGGTAATGTGATGAGATCATTCTCTAGAAGTTCTTCCAACGTTGATTCATAAGATTGTCCCAAAGAAGTGAAGTCCCTCTTGCGTTTAACCCAAGTTTTTTCTTTCATGAGGTTACTAATCCCTTTGGAGGTAGACTTCATGTTGTTTTCAGCAACTTTTAGGGCTTTGGAGCCACTCGCTTGATCATGATCAAATAGAAAAGGATAAATTGAGCTTGATGAGGATTTGTTGGATTATGTATCCTTTTCCGCCTTTAATTATTGGATTTCAGATTTCAAAGATTAAAGCTATTTTGATAAAGCTGCCATAAGAATCTCTTCTTGCACATTGTTAGGACCATAAGGTTTATCCCATTTACTTCTAGACATTGTAAGATTGTCTTGATGTGCTTGCTTAGAAGATTGAAGAGGAGGTATGTTGAATCGATTGATTGACTGTCAGGTGTTGAAGTGATATAAAAAGTGCTAATTAAGTCCAAGACCAAAGGACAAAGGAGATAGTCCAAATGAGAGAGAGAAGCAATGAATCCAATGTTGAGTCAAGGTTAACGAACCTGCTCTCACAACCTAGGATAAGGACAGCAGAGACAAAATGATTAAAGTAACAAGTCACTTGGACTAGCATAGAAAAATCAGATTTTGAAACAACAAGCAAGTCAGACTGCCAATAGAATGCAGTCAAAGATAGACTAGTGATGATGTTGGTGAGAACATAGATTTTGTGAAAATTTGGATAGAACCTTCATAGCAGAATACAGAATTGGACAACAAGTTGATAAATTTCTAGAGTTTTGATAGCAGATGCAGAAAACTCAGACAAGAGTTGACAGTTGACACTGAGAGTGCATATTTTGAATCGTTGATCGTTTTGATGTTTGATTTGATGTTTTGATGTTTGTGTTGATGTTTCACTCATCCAAGACACATCAAGAAGCCCTTAGCTATTCAAGCACATCAAGCAAACCCTATTCCTAGGTGGCGAGAAATGGACAATACTTATTTGAATCCTCTTACAATAAAATACCCATTCAAGATGGACAGTTAGAAGCTTGGAAGCACTGGCTCCCCTCCATGACACACACTTCTCAGGCCTACCAAACTATGAATTTCTCAAGATCTTAGGATCCTGATAAATTTACTATCTCAAGAAGAGGGGTACATGAGAGGTTTCTTAGGCATGCGTGTCTCACAACGCTCGTATCAACAACTATAAAAGGATTTGGCCACTATCTGAAAAGGGTTTTAGTAAGGGTCTTCATTTAAGTGTATCCTCTATGTCCGCACAAGCGCAATTTAGGATGCTAACCCCATAGAGCACCTTAGCACAAGAAGTTCATGATACATGAGTGAGACCTAGAGGCCCTGTTTGTGTTAGGTGAGAGTCGAGTATAAGCTCAAATGTCACATATCTTCTGAGGTTTTTACCTCAAGGAAGCATTTTTATTATAGTGAGTCGAAGAAGCTTGGTGTTATCTTGTTCTCACTTGGGTCATTCTCCATGGGTGAGTACTTTTTCCCACTTTGACAGGCCCTCTAAAGTTGTAGATCTCAAATGGAAAATGACAATAACGTTTCTAGATTTCTGATCATCCTAAAAGGGCTAGAGCATAGTTTCCTGACATTATTGTCATCCCTAAAACACCAGACATAAGTTCATTTTAAAAATTCTTGCATGTGCATTTTTGTTTTAATAAAAAAAAAACAATATGCAAGCACAATGTTTAGCATTCTATCGATCAAGGCAACCTGCAAGATGATTCAATAGTAGTCTGTGTTTTAGTCTTTTTTTTAACGTCCAACAAATCACTGTTAGGCTAAAACTAATAAGATAATCCAAAGAACACCAAAGCCCAAAAATTTTCAGCGTTAGAAAATCCAAAAAATAGAAAACTAATTACATATTCATAAACTATATGAGAAATCACGCACTTTCAAAAAAATGCACCCAAAAACAATACCGTATGAGCCCGTACGAAGCTCTGAAAGTTGAAAATGTGGGATTAGGCAGGTACAGTCATCAAGATCTACAATTTTTGAGAACTCAAGCAACCAAAATAGAAACAAACCCCTCCACAGTGATCCTTGGGAAAATATACCCAAAATAAAAAAACATTGGAGTCAATTTGGACCAAATATGAGCAAGTTATGTTCGTTCAAAGTCAGACTATAAAAACCAAAATGCATATGGTGAAGGCTAGGAAAATTCAAAAATCTTGCTAACATTAGAAGATAGGGGTTAAATTTGATGGTTTCAAGGTCGTCTGAAGAGAGCCAATATCCCTGTAATGTGACTTCTGGAAGGTCGTCAAATTTATTAAGGTTCAGTGACTTTCTTATACAAATAAGTGTGAACTAAAATTATGTAATTTATGCAAGAAATAAGGAATTGAGATTCTGATTCTTACTTCTCTGTCAGAAAACTATAGCCTAAAAAATACACACTTTGAAAGTTCTACAATCAAACACCTTTCATAAATTTGCTTTGACAATTCACATTAAAAAAAGTAACATATTCCATGAAATCAGTGAAATGATTATTCAGTTTCTTGTCTCAAATCAAAATTGAAAGAGGCTGTTATATTAAATTATAGATTTAGAACTGACAATATATATTTAATGTAAATATCTGCATATGAAAGGCACAAACATCAGATTAAGTATGGATATCTCCTTCCAAATATCTACACATATGTTGTGAACACAACACTGTAATCTCACTTAAGTACCATACCAATGTTTCATTCTTAGTCCATCGTCAATCCTTTTCCCCAATTCATCTCATCTCTTCTAAATGTGTTGCGGAAGTCGAGAGGAGGAGAAGTGATGATTTTGGTGTTGGAGTAGGCGGAAGCTAAAGCAGCTCGTGGGAGGTGAGTGGCAGTTTAAGGAGGTGGAGGTGGAGGAATGGTGGGCTGAGGGAGTGATAGCAGCAAAGAAGGCGGATTGTTGCACTGTGGAGGTGAGGAGAAAGGTGTTTGTAGTGGGAAGTGGTGAGGTAGGGAGTTGGTGCAGGAAGGATAGCTGCGGGGTTGAAGGAAGTGAGTAGGAAGGTAGCGCAGGGGTAGGTGCATAGGAAGCAGGAGGTGGGGAGGAGTTGGTGTGTGGAAGGAGTGGAGTTGTGGGTAGGTGGGGTGGAGAGAATGCACAGGGAGGGAAAGAGAAAGCTACATGGGGGAGGTAGGAGTGATGAAGGGAGGTGGTGTGGGTAAGTGGGAGGTTAGGGGAGGAAGCAGTAGGAGAGGTAGGGATAAATGCAGTGGGTTGTAGCATTTGAAAAGTAATGGAGGGATGGTGGTGCGACAGAGGGAGGAAGGGGTTAGGGAGAAGCTACACAGGGCTGCGGGTTGCGGTAGTGTGTGTCGCAGGGGAGGTAGGAAGAGGGTTCAGGAGTAGGTGGAGATTAGGAATAGAGAAAGGATGGAAGGGAGGTTGCATGGCGGGAGATAGATGTGGGTTTAGTCCCACATGCATGGGTTTCAAGATAATCTTTTTGTTTTTATACAAAGTTCAATGCTTATTTAGCAAAGTGAAAGAGATAAGTGGGAATTGGCCTTAGGCAAAGCACAATTAGTTGTAATGCAAAGGATTAAACACACATATGGAATAGTATGCAGAGGGTTAATAAGGGATTAGACCCTATTAAATTTTTTAAAATAATCTCTTCTTTCTGCCTTGATCTGTGTGCAAATAGAAAATCAAATATGTCTTGATTTGCATGCAGAGGCCATATGGACTCTATTTGCAATTTTTTTTGCCACAAATTTAATTTTGGGCTAGTATGGGTGTATTTATAGTCATTTCAAACTGAAACAACAGCTCAGACGAGGTGGTGGACTCATATTTAGCTAAAAATGAAGGTGTAGGTAGGGTTTGGCTCAAAGTAAGATTCAAGCCCCATGGTGGGCACCATAAATGTATGCATGAAAATGGCTGATACCTGCAAGTTGCACAACAGACACACATATTTCAATAAAGTCTTTACGTGGTTAGTGGGTTAGACAATACAAAATTGAAATAAACCATCTACACTAACCAACAACGACCCATTGCCTTCTAGTAGGCAGGAGTATGAGCTTGCTCTCAGGTCATCGCAAGCTCAGTGACTACATCGATAACCTAAATGAAGGATTTAATCTAAATGATCTAAAATGATAATGCAAGATGCAAATTTGTTGTTAATCCAAGCTACTTAGAGATTCAGTTTTAGAGCACCAAATTGAAGTGTGTAAGATTCATTTTAAAACACCAAAATTAAAGTGTGCTCTAAGTTAGATTGTTTTCATTCTTAAAATGAATTAACAATTAAATCTAAGATGATAAAATCTACAATGCAAGAAAACTAGAATGCAAAATGTAGCATAATAACGATAATGCAAAATTTAGGATCCTTTGTGAAGGAAAAGAGTTTCTCTTTTATAGAAATCTCTCTTCAATCGATGGTTGAGATCGAAAGAAAAGAGTGGATCAGATTCGATTGAAGAAGCATAATCCATGTGCAAGTGATGTGATTGGTCGACAGAGTTAGTTGACTAAATTGACTGATTAGTCTTTTTGAAAACTTCTAGATTGATTTTCAGTTAACCAAAATGTTTCCAAGATGATAAACAATGGAGAATTAGTTAACTGAGTGGAACAGGATTGTTTTCAAAATGATAAATCAGTTAATTGGATTTGATGATGTCATATGAATTTTTAATAAATTAAATGATTTTTAATGCATATTTGTGCTTTTATTAATTAATTTAATTTCCTTTTTTAATTTAATTGACAATTTAGTAATTTTTTTAATTAATATATCAGAATATCAATTAAATAATTAGTATATAGTTTATTTTTCAATGAATGTGATTTAAGGAATTAATTAATTAATAAAGTGCAATGATTGATTAGGACCTAAGGTTTAGGTTAGATAAGCTCAAATTTGATGAATTGTCTGTTTGATTTAGGACTTAGAATAATCAAGATTAGGGTTTCTTGATTAATTGTTGCGATTGGGGGTCTAGGGTTTAGATGACCATTTTTATGTGATTACACAATGAACTTGTGGTTAGCCCAAAGATTCAGAGATTCTGAGGTAGCAGACAGTTAACCATGCGCCAGGTTGTTGAATGCTGGCGGTTAGTGCCATAAGATTGCGAGATTTAGAGATAGTGCAGTCACGTGATCTCACAATTAAACTGCGGTCAATCAAAACATTTAGAGATTTGGAGACAATAGTTAGCTAACCATGGTGCCAGATCTCCAAATGCTAGCATTTAGTCCAAATCATTTCAAGATCATGCTCGAGCCATCAGATCAGATCAGAGATCAAGGGCTTTCTCACAACATCTATATAAACTCAAGGTTAAGAGAAAGATCTGGAGATTCAGAGACAAGGGCATTCTCTAGATCTTTTGTTGAACCTGGGGTTAGAGAAAAGATTCAGAGATCTAGAGATAAAGGGTAATCTCAAACTCAACTAGGTAAGCCTAGTTAAAGAGCAGCAAACCAACACCTGACACATGGCACAATCTGGTGAGTTCTAGGAATAAAAGTGAAAGAAAGAAGAAATACAAGACAGAGAAATGTGCAGAAATATGAAAGCGCAAAGTAAAGTCAAATTTTCATTGAAAAGAGATCAAATGCAAAAATTAAAGTAATGAGAAAATTAAAGCATTGAACATTATAATCTTTTGAAATATTTATATTTCAAACTTGAAATATGATTTCACAGGAGGTTTTTGAGAGCATGCCTAGAATCAAATTTGTTGAAGATGATGATTGCAAAGAAGAGGTAGTTACAAAATAAGAAGAAGGTCTAATCGAATTTCTTGAGAGGAGAAGATATTCTATAAAAGTTTCTCAGAAATAGATAGGTGTCAGTTAGGTTGAAACTGGTTTTTCAATTCTCTATATCTTTCTTCTTCTCAATTGTACATGGATGGTGAAATTAACACTGCAAGGCAATTTTCTGATTTTGGGAGTCTTATTTTCTAGGTTTCTTGTCTTGTAAATGTATTGAATCAGAAGTTTTTTAATGAAGAACAATGGAATCCCTTTCCATATTGGTGATTTCTTTGTGTGTTATGTCTTGAATTCTTGTATGTTTAATTTTTAAGGCATTTTGAATATACTGGTTATAAGGTAACTGTGAGTTTGTGTTCAAGTTTCTTTCAAGGGAAGAGTAAATATTAAATATAAGTTCAGAGGGTTCAAGGTTTTCACATGAATATGATGTTTGGGTATTGGAGTGAAAAGAGTGACTTGTGAGGCATTTCATTCGGTTTCTATGTGTTTGGAATTAGAGGGTTTTTTGGGGATGTATATTTATTTGACTCTATTTCCCAATAGATAAGGCACTGGTCTTTGTTGGTTATGCGTGTCTCATCATCAAATTCATAAAATAATAAATTTATTTTTCATTTCCTATTTGAGAGTATAATTGTATACAAATGCATTGAATAGTGTAAATATTTTTGTTGATTCATTAAAGAACTGAATCCTTTAGGTTAGCCTGCCTGAGTTTCAAACTCGAAGAGAAGAAGGATGAATATCCTTGTCACATTGCCCATTTTTCTACAATGTTATTTACTCTTGTCAAGATCATGGGTTGGCATTTGAAGCTCTACATCATTTATAGTAAAAGACATTGTGAGAATCCTTGAATCCATTGTCTGATTTATTGGAAAGCAATAAGTCAAGAGGTACACCTGCCTGAGTCTGTGGAGCTCAAAGTAGAAGGAGGATCTAATGCTCATTAATTAGTAATTTTACTTGCAATAATCATGAGTTGGGAGTAATAGAGTCAAGGATTGATGCTTATATAGATTTTGCAAGAAAAATTGCTAACAAAATGGTGACTCTACTGGGGATTTCGTAAAATATTTTGGAATTAACCCAAAAAATATATTCTACTGGAGAAGTGGAGGATATAATCTCATAAGAGCTAATCATTTGTTTCCCATTTCTTGACCAATTAATTAAATTTTACCACATCTTTGTGGGCTGCGACTCTAATGTCTTGTGTAGTCCAGTAGCATTGATTTACATGTAGAATTCCAAAGACTTTCAATATATTGTTTGCAAATTTGAGGCCTTTGACAATTGTTTTTGGAAAGGATGGAGAAAATATCAGTTGATTGTTTGAGTGTATTTAGTTCTATTGGCTGTGAAAGAGTATCTCAGCAACAAAAATGAAGGTATTCTACTTCTCATGTATTTTTCTTTTATGAGAAATGAGTGATTTAAACGTATTGCCTCTATTGAGTGTTTTCAGCACTAGGAGAGAGGTGTGTTCAAATTAGTGAATGATGTCAAATTTATTTCCACCTAAAGTGTAGAACAACAAGGGCTTTTTGAAATCCTTTCATACCAAGAGGTATGAGCCATTTAGTTTTGATGGCATTAAAGATTTCCCACATGATGTGCCTCATGACATCAGAGATTATTTGCCAAAATTTTGTGGAGATCAAGTTATTTCAGCAAGTCATCATGCTCAAATGTTCATTAATTTATTGGGTGACTTTGAAATTGAGTATGAAGATGTGTATATGAAGTTGTTTGTTCAAACTTTGAAGGATGATGCTATGGACTGGTTTTCTTTTTTACCAGCTTGTTTAATTTCTTCTTGGGATGAATTACATGTTTCTTTTAGGGAACAATTTGGTGAGAGAATAAATTTGCGTGATGTATTTACGGATTGGTTAAATCTTAGGATTGAAGAAGTTGAATTAGTTCCTGATTTTAATATCATATTTACAAGAGATTTACATGAAATACCTGAAGATAGTAGACCTCAATATCATGAGTGTGTTATGGTTTACTTTGATGCATTTGAAAGGAAGATGAGTTATGGGTTGAGAGACAAGGAACCTAGGACTTTGCATCAGGATTTTAGGACAACAATAGAGATTGAAAACAATGCCAAGTATAGATTGAAAAATGACCATTTATCTAGAGGTATTTTTTGGAAAAATGCATTTGAGAATGGAAAAGAGTGTTATGATAAATTTACATCTCCAAGTAGGTGTATTGATACCTCTACCTTGGTCTCTAATCAGGTCTTGAATTCAGATTTGAATAGATGTATTGTTAATGATCCTTTGTTGCATATGGAAGAAACTTCTAATGATGATAGCAACACATATGCCCGAAAAGTTGTAGCAATGAATGATGTTTCAAATACTTATGATGGTGACTTTCTGATGGGGAGATCCTCTCCTAGAGATTTCTTTCTCTCTCTAAGACCTTCTCTTGTTCTTCTTTAGGGTCACTATCACTACCATAACTATATAATTCCTCTCTAATCCTCCACCACACTAGGAGATCTCCAACAAATTCAAACTCTTCACTATACCCTTCTTCACGTCCTTACACAACCATGGCTCCTCTAGCCTCCAACTTCTCCAATGGTGTCAACTTCTTGAGGATTGAATTCCTGACTCCTCTTAAGTCCAATTCAACTTCTATGGATCCAAATTTGTGGTTATTTCACCCATTTCCCAATTGAGTTCTAAACTAGTATCATTTTAGGCCTTGTAGCCTTTTTAGGCCTATTAGCCCTCCTAGACACTGAAAATTTAGATTTTTTCCTAAAATACCTTAACAACCCTAGAAAAAAATTTCATATTCCTTGTGGGTTTTTCCTCCCCTTAAATATTTTCTAGGTCTCATATGTATAACTTATCTGTACAGTGGACTTTCACCAAACCCCTAAAAATAAGGGTTTTTAGGGCATGAAGACTGGTTTGGTTTCTTGAACTTCTTTAACTGATCTATTGAGTTCCTCTAAAATTATCCTTCCATAAAAATTTCTTCACTTCATGAACCCACACTCCTCTATCCTTGATTGGCACATACCAATCACTTAGCAATCACCATTGCCTCTGCACTTTTCAATTACCCTAGCCAGAATAACCAGTACTCGCCTAGGGCTTGAATGTTCTCTTGCTTCCCCTACACACACACGCACACCACACACCATATCTATAGTGTATATACAAGGATTTAATGGATTCCAAGTGGTCATGGTAATTTGAACCATGGGAATGCCAAGAAAAGCCATTTTCTACATGACTGGTCCAAAACTGGACAGTGAACTTGCAAAACCCAAAAGATTTACTAAAAGCTAACCAAAATGAACAAAAAAATAAAATAATGCCACATAGATCTAGGAAATTACATATTAAACACTCTCCATGCTTTTATTCAATCCATTCAATCCACAAAAGTGTTGGATGATGGCTCTGTATGCTAATTACAGTATTAATCAGTCCTTCCCAATAACCAGTCTGTACAAAATGAAGTCTAACTATCAAATTGCAGTTGTAGTTACATTATATACTCTCATCCCACATGTCTATACCCTCTGGTTAGGATTTTGGCATCATAAAGGATGATTCCTAAAATCTAGGAAATGTTGTCATGACAACTTTGACAACTTTTGTCAAAATGACAGTTTCTCAACTTTGATGGCCCTATTTGGTTTCAAAACTTACCAAATGACCTAAAATGACCTAGAAACATTTAAATCTTGAAAAAATCCCCATTTTGGATTTTTGGTCAACCCTTTGACCTTTTGGTTGACTTCTAGGTTCTAGACGCCTAGAATCAACTTGACTCAACAACTCACAAACCCTAATCTCTCATAACACTAAAACACAGCTAAAACACACTAGGGAATTTATAACATAGTCCTTATTCATGGATGGTTGGCCAAACCAAAATACAAGCCAAAATGACTAAAGATCTTCCTAAAGACCTTAGGGTGCTCCTGCTCTATCCTCCCCCTGCAACAAGCAAGTTAAGGTACCTATGGTGTCAGGAACTCCTCACTGATTCCATGCTTCTTGAAGTCACTCTTAGCTATCCAAGTGGCTTTTGACTCTGGTTT
This sequence comes from Thuja plicata, assembly GCA_018584345.1. Classification (NCBI taxonomy): domain Eukaryota; kingdom Viridiplantae; phylum Streptophyta; class Pinopsida; order Cupressales; family Cupressaceae; genus Thuja; species Thuja plicata. The sequence goes on along the minus strand of MU226659.1, from coordinate 656,060 downwards.
TTGTCTCTACTTCACTATATGCTCCATATAGACCTTGTGTCTTGTCTTCTTCTTTACCCTTGAATCCAATATCTTTTCAACTTGTGGCCTGACCTTTTCCAGAGTCTTGAACTCTCCCACATCTTTATGCACCTTTGTACTATATTGTAACTCATCCATATCTACCTCCTTATACTTTATCAAATCCTTCAAATTGAAAACTAGAGAAATGGACATCTCCTTGGGAAACTCCACCTTGTAAGCATTGGGTCCATACTTAGCCAATATCTTGTAAGGTCCAATCCTTTTCATCTGTAGCTTACTAGGTATCCCCTTTTTCAGTCTTGCATTATTTAGGATCACCATTACTAGGTCACCCACTTCAAACTTAAAATCTCTTCTCCCCTCATCTCTTTTGGCTTTCAACTTCTGATTGGCCTCCATTAAGGTCTTTTCACTTGTTCATGGACTTCCTTCATTGATTGTGCAAATTCATCATCATGTCCACTAACTCCCTCATATCCTTTGAGGTCTTTGAGCTCTATCACACCTCTTGGGTGTGCCCCATACACAATCTCAAATGGAATTTTCCCTGTAGTCCTATTTGTACTATCATTATAGGCAAATTCTTCCTATGGGATAACTTGCTCCCATCCTTTCCCATATTACTTTGTCAGACATCAAAGCAAGTTCCCAAGAACTCTATTGATTACTTCAGTCTTCCCATCTATTTGAGGATGATAGGAAGATCCATGAGATAAGTCTTTACCTAGTCTCTTCTATATGGTCTTCCAAAAGTGCCCCATGAACTTCACATCCATGTCTGCATCAATACTCATTGGTAGACCATGAATCCTCACTATCTCCTTGAAGAACAAGTAGGCAATATGACTTTCATCATGTTTTTTTTTACGTGGGATGAAGTGGCTCATCTTACTAAACCTGTCTACCACTACAAACACACTATCTAAACTAGTTGGAGTCCTAGGTAACCCCACTATGAAGTCCATACTTATGCACTCCCAAGATCTACTTGGGATGGGTAATGGCTGGTAAAGTCCTACATTTGATGAAGTACCTTTAGCCTTTTGACATATGTCACACTGTTCAACATATCTTCTCACTTCCTTCTACATTTTTGGCCACCAATAGAACCTTTCCACTAGGTCAAGTGTCTTGTTCAGTCCAAAGTGTCCACTTAGGCTCCCATTAAGTTTCTCGTGTATGAGGTTCTCCCTCATAGAGCCTTTTGGAACACAAATTTTATTGCCTTTGAATAGAAACCCATTCTTCAATGTATACTCTGCAAACTCACTATGAAAGTGATTCTCAAAATCTTTGCACACTTTGTAAATCTCTAAGAAATCTGAATCTCCCTCATATAGGTCTTTAAAACCTTCAATACCTGTAATCTACAATTGAATCTCTTGAATGGTGATTATTCTCCTACTAAGGGCATCTAGAACTTTGTTTTGCACCCCCTTCTTATGTTTTATAGTGAAGGTATATGACTGTAGGAACTCCATCCATTTAATGTGTCTCAAGCTAAGCTTGTCTTGAGTGTTTATGTAACTCAATTCTTGGTTGTCTGTAAAGACAAAAAAATCTTTAGGCAATAGATAATACCTCCATTTCTTTAAGGCATGTACAAGAGCATATAGCTCCAAGTCATAGGAAGAGTACCTAGACTTAGCCTCATTGCCTTTCACTGAAAAAGGCCACATGCATGCCTTCTTAGCTTAGGACAACTCCTATTACAATGATGCTTGCATCACACTCCATAATGAATGGTTTTTCAAAGCTAGGTAACAACAATATAGGTTGAGTGGCTACTTCTCTTTTCAACCTTTTGAACCCCTCATTAGCTTCCTTGGTCCATATGAATTTAGTATTCAATCCTCCTTTGATAGTCTCTAGGACTGGAGCACAAATCTCACTGAATCTCTTAATGAACTTCCTATATAATTGGGCTAACCCATGGAAGCTCCTAACTTTAGTCCTTGTTTTAGGATTAAGCCAGTTCAATATGGCCTCTACTTTCTCTTTATCCATTTTAAAGTCACCCTTGGAAACTACAAAGCCAAGGTAGACTAGTTCTTCCTTCATGAACTCACTCTTCTCAAGGTTTATGGTGAGTTTCTCCTCCTACAACTTCTTCAACTCTAACTCCAAGTGTTTCATATGATCCTTTTTTTTTTTACTAAATATGAGGATTTCATCTAAATAGACAACTAGAAAACCTCCTATATAGTCCTTCAAGACCTCATTCATCACCCTCATAAAGGTGCTTGGTGCATTGGTAAGCCCAAAGGGAATAACTAACCATTCATATAACCCCTTTGTAGTCTTTAATGTAGACTTCCACTCATCACCTTCCTTCATCCTAATTTGGTAATACCCACTCTCCAAGTCAATTTTAGATAAGTACTTAACACCCCCCAAGAAATCCATCAAGTCTTCTATTCTAGGAATTGGAAATCTATACCTGATAGTTATTCTATTTATTTCCCTAGAATTAGTACACATCCTCCACTTACCTCCCTTCTTAGGAGCCAACACCACTGGGATAGCACAAGGTCTTATGCTCTTCCTAATCAGTCCTTGATCCAACAATTCTTGCACTTGCCTGGCTATCTCCTTGTTTTTCTCTAGTGGCATCTTGTATGCAACTTTGTTTGGTAAGGATTCTCCTGGTATGAAGTCAATTTGATGACTTATCTCCCTCTTTGGTGGTAGCGAAGCTAGTGTCCCATCACATATTATGTCCTTGAACTGATCCAACATTTCTCTCACTTCTTTTGGTGTAAGTGCTTGCTTATGAGTCTCCTCCTCCTTTGGCTTTAACAAGATTGCATAGCCAACTTCCTCATCCTTCATATCCTTTAAGAATTCTTTCCCACTCATCAACAAGGTACTAGATTCTTCCTTCTCCACTATGTCTTCCTCTATTAAGGACAATATCTTGAATGTTACCCCATTTTTCTTGAAGGAGTACTTATTATCTTTCCCATTATGGATAGCTTATTTGTCATAGTGCCATGGTCTGCCAAGAAACACATGGAAAGCATCCATTGGAAACACATAACATAATATCCTATCTTGATACTTTCCAATGGAAAATTCTATCTACTCTTGTTCATTCACTAAGATGGTTTGGCCCTTATTAAACCATGTAACTTTATAAGGACACACATGTGGAATTTTGGTGAGCTTCAACTTCTCTACTGCCTCCTCAGATATAACATTATCTGTAGACCCTGAATCACTGATCACCTTGCATACCTTTCCCAATATCTTGCATCTTACTCTGAAAAGAGCTCATCTCTTCTTGTGCTCATCTTTGGTGGGTGTCTTAATTAGTATTCTTCTCAACATGAGGTGTTCTCCTTTCTCTGAATCTAGACTCACCTTTGATTATTTAGAGCAATATTCTTCTTGGACATAAGCTATCTTCTTCTCCCCTTGTGAGGATGTTGGTTTATCTAGGAACCTATATGTAGGGTGTCCCAACTATCCACAGTTGTAGAATTTCATGGAAGAAAAGTGAGAGATTATCCCAAAACCTCCTTATCTTCCTCTGCCACTATTATAAGAACTTCTTCCTCTATTGTTGTATCCACCCCTATTGCTTGATTCCTATCCTTTCTCTATATATATGGAGTCACTTTGACCTCTACTATCACTGCCTCTTCCACTTGAACCTCCTCTATGGCCACCTCTATTGTCTCTACCCCTTCCTCTACCTCTGGAGCTAGAATCTTGTCTCTTCTTGAGTTTCTCTTCCACTTTAAAAGCCATTTGAAAACAACTATGAATGGAAGTTAGGGTAAAAAGACTAAGTTCTTCTTGAATGTTCCACCTTAATCCATTAAGGTACCTTGCAACTTTGATACTCTTTATCTCCTAAACTCTTGATCTAAGATAAGGCTTCTGAAATTCTTCAGTATAGGCTAGCACATCTAGGTCTTTTTGCCTAAGGTTTTGCCTCTTCTTATGCAGTTGAATGTCATAATCTTCTGGAAGGTAATTCTCCTTTACCTTTTCCATCATTGTCTTCCAATTTTCTATGGGCTTATTTCCCTCTTTCTCTCTTTCTTCCTGCAATAATTTCTGCCATGTGAGTGCTTGCCCTCTTAGCCTTGACTTGGCTATCTTTACCTTTTGTGCCTCTATGATCCCATCACACTCGAAGTGATTCTCCATCCCTTCAAGCCATTCCATAACCATTTCTATATCCATCTTACCAAAGAATACTGCTATTCCCTCTAGAGCCTTTCCACTCAATGCCTTGAGTGCCTTGAGGAATGGTTCCTCAAGTAGAAGAGGATTAGGCTCTAGTTCTACCTCCTCTTCTACTGGTTTCTTTCCTTTATCTATCCCTTCATGCATTTATTCTCTCAATTTGCTAGTAGTCTCTACCACCTCTGCCATCTTTATCCTCATCTCTTCCATTGCTTCTTCAAGAATCCTATTCTTGATTTGTTGTTCTCACAAATCCTTGCCCAACTCTGCATTGGTTACCATGATGTTCTCACCTATGGATTCACTCCACTCTAACATGCACTAATACACTCCCAAACCTTTCAATAGCTTTGATACCAATTTGATGGGGAGCTCCTCTCCTAGAGATTTATTTCTCTCTCTAAGACCTTCTCTTGGTCTTCTTTAGGGTCTTTATCACTACCCTAACTAGAGGATTCCTGTGTGATCCTCCAACACACTAGGAGATCTCTAACAACTTCAAACTCTTCACTAAACCCTTCTTCATGTCCTTACACAACCATGGCTCCTCTAGCCTCCTACTTCTCCAATGGTTTCAACTTCTTGAGGATTGAATTTCTAACTCCTCTTAGGTCCAATTCAACTTCTATGGATCCAAATTTGTGGTTCTTTCACCCATTTCCCAATCGGGTTCTAAACTATTAGCCTTTTAGGCCTTGTAGCCTTTTTAGGCCTATTAGCCCTCCTATACACTAGAAAGTTGGATTTTCTCCTAAAATCCCTTAACACCCCTAGAAACAAAATTGCATATTCCTTGTGGGTTTTTCCTCCCCTTAAATATTTTCTAGGTCTTAGATGTCTAACCTGTCTGTATAGTGGACTTTCACCAAACCCCTAAAAATAAGGATTTTTAGGGCATGAAGACTGGTTTGGTTTCTTGAACTTCTTTAACTGATCTATTGAGTTCCTTTGAATTTCTCCTTCCCTAAAAAGGTATGCACTTCATGTCCCCACACTCCTCTATCTTTGATTGGCACATACCAATCACTTAGCAATCACCATTGCCTCTACACTTTTCAATTACCCTAGCCAGAATAACCAGTGCTCACCTAGGGCTTGAATGTTCTCTTTCTTCCCCTACACACACACACCACACACCATATCTACAATGTATATACAAATCTTTAATGGATTCCAAGTGGTCATCTGAATTTGAACCACGGGAATGCCAAGAAAATCCATTTTCTACATGACTGGTTCAAAACTGGACAATGAACTTGTAAAACCTAAAAGAAATACTAAAAGCTAACCAGAATGAACAAAAGACTAAACTAATTCCATAGATATCTAGTAAATTACATATTAAACACTCTCCATGCTTTCAATCAATCCATTCAATCCCCAAAAGTGTTGGATGATGGCTATGTATGCTAATTACAGTGTTAATTAGTCCTTCCCAATAACCAATCCATAAAAAATGAAGTCTAACTATAAAATTAGGGTTTTAGTCACCTTATATACTCTCATCCCACATGTCTAGACCCCCTGGTCAGGATTTGGTCATCATAAAGGCCGATTCCTAAAATCTAGGAAATGTTGTCATAACAACTTTGACAACTTTTGTCAAAATGACACTTTCTCAACTTTGATGGCCCTATTTGGTTTCAAAACTTATTAAATGACCTCAAATGACTTGGAAACATTAAAATCTTTAAAAAATCCCCATTTTGGAGTTTTGGTCAACCCTTTGACCTTTTGGTTGACTTCTAGGTTCTAAACCCCTAGAATCAACTTGACTGAACAACTCACAAACCCTAATCTCTCCTAACACTAAAATACACCTAAAACAAACTAGGGACTTTATAACATAGTCCTTATTCATGGATGTTTGGACAAACCAACCTACAAGCCAAAATGACTAAAGATCTTCCTAAAGACCTTAGGGTACTTTTGCACCAATTTCTCAATAGATCTTTGCCTTACAAAGTTATATCATAAATACCCTTTCATTTTGATCCTAGATGCAATGATACTAACAATGTTTTGAGTGTTGAAGAGGATGTATATGTTTTACGCTCTTATGAGGATCAAGAGGATGCTGAAACCTATGTTTCATAAGAGAATGATATGTTGGAAAATTTTGATGAGTTGTTGTAATGTGAGCCTAGTATAGAACGGGAAGATAAGAGAATTCGTGGAAGTGAATGTGAATCAGCATGTGAAGGTAAGGGTATCTCCACCAATTCTGAAAATAATCTTTTACATCAGTGTGATACAAATGAGTTTGATTTTAAGAGCTTTGAGTTTGATTGTGTTGTTGAAAAGTGCTAGATGAGTGTGTTGTTGAAATCCCTTCATTTAATGATGATCAACTTCAGCATATGAATTGTTTTTGTTATGATAATCCTACACTTAATGAGAAGTTTGAGGATTATTGGTGGCCTTTCCCATCTCCTCCGTTTGAAGAAGGTAGTATAAATTTTTCATATACTTCTTTTCCTAATGATAAAGGTGTTGAATATACTCATAGTGATGTCTCTGATTTTGAGTCATATGTTGAAAGTGATTATGATAGAAGGGGTATTAATGTCTTCAAAGTTTTTACTAATGATGCATATGATGAGGACATTGATACAGATCAGCCATATCTTTGCTACCATATTCATAAGGGAGAAAAACACGGTGTTGTTAATCCCTTATTTGAGGAATGCATTGAGTTTTAAGATTTGATTCATTATGATTTTGATGTTGAAAATATGTCAATATGCAGTAAGAAATCAAATTGTATCTCTTCCCGGGCTAAAAGTGATTGTGAGTTTGAATTTCCTTTTGATGAGTTCATTGTTCCATGTAGTGAGCATGATTATGATATTGATCAACTAGCTCCTTGTGATCATGTTGGTAATTTTCAAATAGAGGAGGTTTCCAATCCGTATTTTGAGGAACATGCTGATATGTCATTGCATTGTGAAGTTTTTCCAAACTTTGTTTTCAAGGCTTATGTTAGTATGAGTCATTTAGCTTCTTTGCAGATCAGCCAGCTAATGAGGAGGTAATGCAAGTGGAGTATAATGGTTTTTATGGTGATGCATTTCCTCATTGTCATGATTGATATTTTATAATACTTTCTGTTGTGAAGAATGCGTTTCATACTTTTGGTTGTGCTGATTCAAATGGAAGAAGTTTGAAAGGTATGAATGGAATTGCAAGCAAGGTATTCTTCATTTTTATGACTCCTTGTGAGTTTGAACAGAAGTTGTACAAGTACATTTTCATTTTGATATTTGTATGCCAAGATGAAAATTTGATTTATGATAAAGGAAAGTATAAATGGCATGTGTTTGGTGGTCTGGGACCACCAAACAAGGTGTAATTTTTGCAGGTTTCAAGAGTGAGATTTGAATTTTGGGGTGGTCTTATTCTACCAATGATTTTGAATTATTTTCATGCCCACAAGGGGCATGCATCCACAGTTAGAGCCGTTGTTGGGACTTAAAAATGCAACAAGGGTATTTGAGTACCTTGTTAAATTTTGCAATTTGAACCCCTATAATTGCTTTTTGTGCCTATTTTCTTGGATGAATTTTTTGAGGTCTACGAAACATGTCAAGTGTTTATTACCCTTTTTTTGACATATGAAGACATCCTAGGTCATCATATTCAAGTTATTTCGTGATGTCTTGTTTTGAGCACTTGTCTAAATCTACATTTTTTGCGTAAGTGTCATTTTGTTATAACAGGCCCAGTTTGCATTTTAATAACTTGTCTCCTATTGAGTTTCATGGATCGAAACTTTGGAAATTTTTAATATGTATATCAAAGCTTATGTTTTAAATCTCAATCCATTTCGAGTCTATTTGATAGGTGTAGACACCCTAAAATGGACAGGCTTGCGACTTTACATTAAAAACACTAATTTTTCATTTATTAATTAATGGTTTTTTAATCACTAATTAATCATCTATTTTTTTATAAATTCATTCCCCAAATCATCTAATCCAATTTCCAAAATTAATTAAATAATTAATTTTATTTAATTAATTAGCTTTAATTGATTAATTATCATTAATTAATTAAATAAACTCAATTCCCTATAGTTTAAATCCAAATATTTAAACTTACTAATTGAATTCTTCCAATTAAATTAATTTAATTTCATCAAATAAAGAAATTCTTAATAAAAAAGAATTCAATTATCTCACATGTTGAAAACAATTATTAAATAAATGAATTAAATATTCATTTATCTTCAAAG
>MU226659.1:571542-627664 GCA_018584345.1 Thuja plicata | reverse complement strand
GGGGTTTGCATTTATTTGTCTTCCTTTCTCTTGCTTGTACATTTTATTGCTCACATTTTTGTTATTCATTTAGTAGTCATTATATACTTGATTTGCATTCATTTGTGAAACCTTTGCTACTAACCCTTGCCTTTGTAAAGCTATGGGAATCAAAGAGAGAGGCGTACAATAGGTTTTCAGATCCCCCAAAGTTGGTTGTCCAGAATTGTCTTATTTCTCTGTTTTAACCAGAAATTTGAAGAGTCCTGTGTGACCGATTATAACTTTTGACCATTTGAGATATTTGAGAAAAAAAAAATTGTACTATGTTCTAGAGCTCAAATAATTCATGTTTCTCCATTTTCAGGTCATGACGAATCCGTTTGGGTAGTTTTCTAATCTGATTTCGTTTGCAATTTCCAACATTTTAATGCAGATCAATTGCACATTTCAGTTGGAGACCCTATTTGTGATGTTATATCTTGAATACCATGATTAATTATATAAGGAAAATGGTTCCCCTACATTATAGACCAAATTTACTCCAATTTTTCAAGGTTTTAGGTCCTGAGGATTTCATATGCATGCTTTTCCAAATTATTTTCAGTTGCAGAAATTGTTATTTATCATGTTTAATTTTTCTATAATTCCAAGTGGCTACCTTTAAGGGTCTACCAAACATGTCTAGTTGATCGTCATGAGCTATCTTTATGGATTCATGCTCTCCATATAATATATTTCCAATATCCAGAAGCTCAGGTCTTGAGGAGGTCGCTTGATTTGTTTTCAAAGTCAAAACCAGATGTATTTTATTGTTTTTTGATAGGGTAATTTATAGAATAATTCTCAAGAGGCGACTTGGATGATTAAAATATTTTGACCAGTTTGTTTCTGTTAGGTGAGCCTTTGTTGCATATGGAATAATTTTAACCATGGAACATGTGTGCCAAGTGCCATGTTTTAGTTACTTGATTTTGTCAAATTTTTAAGGCTGTTTCCAGAGGCCATTTGTTGTTTGCGGGACCAGTTTGCAAGGGTATAAAGTTTGGTTCTAAGTGATCACCAGTTAAGTGATTCATGATCCAATTTCACCAAAGGCCATGTTTGGATAAATTGGAGGTGAAAATAAATTTCAAAATGTTGATGATGCAATCTGGGTGGAATGTAGTTACTGTGGGGTTGTGACTGCAATGAATGAGCACAAATGCCATTTGTTGAGTCTTCCCTCTCCATTGGAACTAATATCATCAATGGTTAAAAGAGTGATGGTGGAACACATTGGCCAATGCGAGTACACATTAGCTTTGCTCTCACAATTCCATCAGTTTCAGATGGACCATGACATAATAACATGCTCTGATCAAAATAAGGACATGTTTTTTCAAGAAAAGTTTGATAACACTGATTCGGTTATGAAATTAATACTGAATAAAAATTTAAATAATTTTCCCTTTGGTGAATATGATGAGATAATATCTTTTTCCATTGTTATAGACAAAGTAAACTAGCCTCAAGCTAAGGATACGTCAAAAAGTGAACCATTACTAAAACACATGTGAGTCTCTTCAGAGAATGAAGCTATTGCTACATCTAATTGTTAGGAACACTGAGAGGGGGGGTGAATCAGTATTCATCTATTTATCTTTATTTGAAAAATTTGAAACTTAAATCAAATAGATAACAATTGAATCATAACACAATAACACATAACACAAGATGTGATTATGGGGAAACCTTGATCAAAGGAAAAACTTGGTGGGAATTAGTACCCACAAATGATTGTACTAGTCTAATGAACTTGTTAGAGTTCCTTTGCCCTATTAGGAGCAATCTTTACAATGCAAGTACAATGACCCTATTAGGAATCTTTACAAAACCTTGTTAAAGGTGGTTGGCTCACTGCCAGAGCTCACTTCTCAATAGGATGAAGGCTACAACCTTCAGATAATAGATATACACTATATCAAAAAGATGAACTGTTGTTCTAACATTGTTGTCTGATCAGTTCCATTTATTCTCTGATGCTTTAATCTCTTGAAGAATTCTACTTCATAATTATTTTTTTGTGTTTCTCTTTTGAATATCTTCTCTTCTTATTTTCCATTCACACACTTAATACATGTCTAGTATATATACATGCCTGATTAGATGCGACCAAAAACATGACCTTAGTCGGCCCAAAAATAACATACACAATGCTTCTAAAAAAATTGGCTTAAGCATGTTTACATGAGTGTTAAAGAAATATTTACAAACATACTACAGTAGGTGCATGGCCATTACAAAATAAAATATTATACACTAATCCAAAATCTGAAGTTGGCTTCATACTCTATTTTCTGAACTTCTAGTGGCACTTTAACCTACTGTAACTTCTCTGTACTGTCATACCGTACCATGCTTGTATATTCTAATATTAATAACATATCAGCAAGCTTAAATATAAAGGAACATAGTCTGGCTTGATCATACACACGTGCGCTGATGCTCTGATCAACTGCATATCTCTGTATTACTCTGTTTTCTATACTTAGCCAATTTTGATCTTCAAATTTTACTGTCAAAACTTCATGTGACTTTGTTTCCATAATGACAACAAAAAATATGTCATATTCACCCTGAGTGTCAACTTGCCAACAATCTCCCCCTTTGTAATTAATGGCAACAAAGGAATGTGGCCAAGTTACTTAATCTTTGACTTAACAACAAAAATTTGTACATCATAACTTTGGTTATATATATCATACTCCTTATATACATACACTACTCCCCCTTTGAAATTAATGACAAAGGTGTCAAAATTTGTAAGTCTTTAGGTACTTACTCGGAGTACACATTTGGATACGCAATCTCAAGAGTCTTGATCTCTTGCTGCCAAAATGCCTTCAGTACATCAACAATGTGAAGATGAGCACATAAGGCATATGTAAGCTTCTTCATCTTTGTTAGATCCATGTAGGGGCCTTGATCATATTTATCAATTTTTGCATCTATCTATTTTATGTTCTTATTCAAGATAGCTAAGGAGGGCGCAAGTGCATTTATTAGTTGTTTTTGCCTGGTCCTTATCTTGTTGATCTCTACCTTGGCCTTTTCAATATATTCTATTTGCCCTTGATAGATGTTGTTGCAGATGTTGATGTCTTGGGAGGATGTTTCAACTGATTTCCTAATGTTTTCCACCAATATGTCTGCTTCTTCAATCTTCTTGATGTGCTCAGAAGTGAATTTTCCTCCGTCCATACAATTTTCTATCACCTTCCTGCCTTTTGCTGCCAACTCTTTCAGAATTGTTTAACCAATCTTCAAGGAGTTGAGATCTAATTGGAAGTTCTTTGTCATTTCATCCAATCTTTCCCTTTTGTACTTCTCCTCTGTAGTTTTAGTTGTTGAATCTACTAAAATTGATAAGTTTGCTTTGAAGAAAGTTAATATGCTGTCAACATCATCCACTGATTGGATATTTGCCAATTTCTTATCTGCTGGTACTAAATCATTCAAAATGTTCACTGACTCTAGAAAGAGAGGGTTTCTCATAACTTGTTTCTCTTTGTCTTTCTCCATGGCTAATACAATGATTTTAATCAGGTCTTCTTCTCCCCAAGAATCTATGTTTGCTGAGTTAGGGGTCAATAATGACACCAATGATGCTGATGGTTTGATGGATGGAGTGAATATAGCATTTTGACTATCCATATATTCACCTTTCACTGGGATCTCCATAGAGGGTGGATCATTATGTTCATCCTTTCTCTCTTCATCTTTCCATGTTGCATGAACTTGTTCTTACTGCAAATAAGTGTTATCAGTGCATACCTTCTCAACATCTTTAGTACTTACAAATGCTTCCCCAAAATTATTTAAATAATTTTCTGAGGCTGACATGGTTATCTCAACATCATTTATCACAATGGTCTCATCTAATTCCTTGAATCTATCAGAGGGTGATGTAACTTTGGGCACTGAATCTAGTGGACCTGTCATAGGAACATTTGGAATCACTGATTCTTTATCCTATTTGGGAGGGATTGGAGTCACTTTAGATATAGGTGCCATTGATGGATACATGTGTCTATCCAAAAATACTTGCTCAAATGCTCTTTCAGTCTCTTTTCCAACCAACTCATACTCTTTGTTCATGATGTGAAGAGCTCTTGTTTTGGTTCTTAGATGAGGTTTTACCAAATATAACTGAATTGCTTTCTCATCATGTGAGAAAATAGGGAGAAGAATGTATAATGTTTCTTCTCTAATCCTCATATCTTCCTATATTGCTTGTCTTTTCAATAGGTCTAATATGTTCCATACTTTGTCTAGAATGAATGTCTTGAGTTCCAATACTAACCTTTTAAACTTGATCATGTGAGAGATAATCATAGAATGTATCTCTGATTTATCTATCTCTTGGTACTTGTCATAAACATTTGAAATTGAGTCGAGTCTTCCTTCATTAATGATTTTGTTCCTTAAGACTTCAAGACTAGGTATCAATCCAACCTTAGGAGGGGCTTGAGTATTCTTAACTTTTATCCATGTTGTCCTGAGGATGAGTGACTTGTGGGAACTTTTTTCCTTCTTCTAGTTAGTTTGCTTGGTACCGAAGGTGGAGAGGATTCCAAGTCAATAGTAGATGAAGGCGTAGATGTACCTTCATTAGATTTCTTCTTCTTCTTCTTGTGGATATCATCTGATTTCTCTATCTTGACTTTTGTAGGTGTTTGTTTAATCTCTCTTGCAATTTTAGCTTCCCTAGCTTTATCTAGGACTTCTTGTGTAATCCCATGAACCTTTAGGATGTTATATGTAATCCTTGATGCCTTTTTTTTATTATCTACACTATATAAGATAAAATAAACTTGATTTTTCTTCTCTCTGTATGTACCCCATCTTGGCTCTTTTGGATCTTTAGGCACAGACAAAAGAACTTGTGCATAACCTTCCAACATGTGTTCTTCAACTTCATAACCAAGTGGGTGGATCCATTTGGTTCTTGGCTCAACTACTTCTATGCATGCACTGTCAGTTTCCACCATGAAACATATGGTGTCTTTATACTTTTCAACTATCTTCTCTGGTATTCTGAACCTCTTCTGCATCTTGATCCTAAATTTTTTGATCTCCATGTCCATAGAATCCTTTACACTGCTTTATGATGTTGCCTTTAATGAAATTTGTGATATAGTAGGTTTTCTCCTGTCTAGGTAAATATTAGAGACTTTACCAACAATGTGGAAGTATAGGTAGATAATCAAAGAGCCAAGTCTAAATATTTTTCTCTTGTCATGCTTGATAGCTCTAATGTTCTCAATCATTTATGTGCACAATATCTCAAAGAGATTATATTGTTTTTTTATTTCTTGCCATTCTTATTGTTGCCAGAATAGTAGCCGCAGACACACTACTTAGTCTTCTTGCGTGATGAAACTTGTAACCAAGTATCATGGTGAGGAGTTTGATGTATTCTTCCATAATGGGATCAACAGCCATCTCGTGCCTATCACTTCTAGATAAGAAAGCCTACTCAACCTGTTTCTTTACATCCTTTCTAGAAGCAAGAACTGGTCCAACCTTGGAGAGTTCAGTCATCTCATAAATGAGGTCAGCAGTAATGTAGACAGGAACTTCACCAATCCAATATAGATCATCATGTATCCTACTAAGTCAAATTTTAACCCATTCTGGTTCATAAAAATCATGCGTATTTGTATACTCAAAGATAGGGTTATCAGTGAGATGTTTGTATTCATCCTTGAATGAATAATCTGGTTTCATCATTGATGCCATGAGAGTTGTTATGCTATTGTCACCAATAGAATCATTCTTACAATATATGTAAGCACAAATGTCCTCTACATGCATGAATCCTAGCGGAGTCTTGGAGAATTCCCCTTCTACATCATCTAGCACAGACTTGAATGGATGCTTCTTAAACACATGTCTCTTTTTCTCAGAGATGTCAAAAATAGGAGTAGCCATTACTTACTTGTAACTTGCTTAAGTAGGGTTTCACAAGATTTTGAAATGATGCATCTGCTAGGGTTACCTTTCAACTTTGATTCATCTTGTTGACCAACCAATGGTTTATTCTTCAGCACTTCGATGCTAACTACTGTTGTGCTCTCTAAATTCTCAATCTCAAATACAAAGTGAGGATAAAAGATCTTTTACTGACTTATATAAAATGTTATTGCATTTAACATTTATTGCCGTAACATGTTTTTCACTGAGAATTTTAATCTTTGATTCATTCAAAGTTCAATCTATGCATCTATGCATACTTCCTCATTTCATCATCAGTTACATGAATCCATAGGCACATACTCAAAGGTAAGTATACCAGCCACGCAGGGGTCTAGAGCTATAATAGCTCCTCCTAAGACCAAGAAGGTAAACTTAACCAAAAGTAGAAGTTGCATCCCCTATGGATGCATATACTACTTTTTTCTCATCATTATATTTCTTTTCTTCAACCCATATTTTACCTGAATCTTCTGTACCTTTTAAAAAATTGACTTCACCAAATTCTTCAAATAATGATTCTTTAGGATTTTCTTGTTTTTGAGTTCTTGACCTACAAAACCTTGATATATGTCCTTCTTTGTTACATGAGTGATAGATGATTGGAGGTCTATTGATATTGTTTATCATGCTACACTTCTTAGTTGTGTGTCCATTATAATTACATATCTAACATTTAATGTTCTAATAGTTTCTCTGAGGTTGATTTCTCTGATTGTATTGATTCATATTTCTTTGGTTCTGTTGTGACTGATTTCTTTGAATTGTTCTGCAATGTATAGCCCTATGACCAAATTTATTATAGGAGTAACAGTATCCATTGAAAGGTCTTACCTCTTTACAATCTATTTCCCTGTGTTCATGTTTGTTACAAGCATAATAAGTTCGGTTAACTAGCTTGTGTTCATCTTTAGGAGGTTCTGCATTACCCTCTGCAAGATTCTCAATTTTCTTTGCTTCTATGGATTCCTCTTGTGCTTTCTTTCTTTCTTTCATTGTATTTATTTCAATTTGAGCTACACTATGTCCAAAACTAGTAGTATCACCTTTTAGCTTCTATGCATAAAGTTGTGATTTAATTAGGTTAGAACTTGTGTGTAATTTTTCAATTTTATCTTTTGCTTCTATTAATTCAGATTCAATATTTTTCTTGATGTTCTCCAACTCCAAGATCTTCATATTTTCTTGCATAAGTTCATCATCTAATTGTTTACTTTATTTGGTCTTTTCTTCAATAGCATTTAGGCTATCAATAATCTGTTCATTCAGATCATCAATCTTATCTTTCAGAGACATGCTTTCTTCATTCATCTTTTTGACCATTTTTCCCAAATCATTTGTAAAGCAATCTTTCAGATCTTTCCTTAATTTTTTGATAAGCATTTGGGAGCCATCAACTTTTAGTTTAAGTTCTTCATTTTCTTTTTTAGATCTATCAAGATCATCAGGGGCTGCTTCAAGATTCTTTTTCAGATGTTTCTCTATTGCTGAATCCATGATCTCCTCAAGTGGTTAAACTTTCTTTTAGAGGACCAGAGCTCTGATACCAATTGTTAGGAACATTGAGAGGGGGGGTGAATCAGTGTTCGTCTATTTATCTTTATTTCAAAAATTTGAAACTTAAATCAAATAGATAACAATTGAAGCATAACACAATACCACATAACACAAGATGTGACTACGGGGAAACCTTGATCAGAGGAAAACCCCGGTCGGAATTAGTACCCATAAATGCTTGTACTAGTCTAATGAACTTGTTAGAGTTCCTTTGCCCTATTAGGAGTAGTCTTTACAATGCAGGTACAATGACCCTGTTAAGAGTCTTTACAAAACCCTATTGAAGGTGTTTGGCTCACTACCAGAGCTCACTACTCAATAGGATGAAGGCTACAACCTTCAGATAATAGATATACACTATATCAAAAAGATGAACTATTGTTCTGACACTGTTGTTTGATCAGTTTTGTTTATGCTCTGATGCTTTAATCTCTTGAAGAATTCTACTTCATACTTATTTTCTTATATTTATCTTTTGAATATCTTCTCTGCTTATTTTCCATTCACACACTTAATACAAAAGTGCATGTCTAGTATATATACATGCCTGAATAGACGTGACCAAAAATATGACCTTAGTCGGCCCAAAAAAAACATACACAACGCTTCCAAAAAAATTGGCTTAAGCATGTTTACATGAGTGTTAAAGACATATTTACAAACATACTACAATAGGCGCATGGCCATTACAAAATAAAATATTATACGCTAATCCAAAATCTAAATTCGGCTTCATACTCTATTTTCTGAACTGCTAGTGACACTTTAACCTGTTGTAACTTCTCCGTATTGTCATACTGTACCATGTATGTATAGTCTAAGCTTAATAATATATCAGAAAGCTTAAATATAAAGGTGCATAGTCTGACTCGATCGTACACATGTGTGCTAGTGCTCTAATCAACTACATATCTCTGTACTGCTCTGTTTTCTATACTTAGCCAATTTTGATCTTCAAAGTTTACTGTCAAAACTTCATATGAATTTTTTGCCATAATGAAAACACAAAATAAGTCATATTCACCCTGAGTGTCAACTTTCCAAAAGCAATTTTATAAGACATTCTGAGTCAGAGAAAATTTGTATGCAGATGCCTGATCAGTTGGATGCAATAAGTAGAATTATGCACAAATATGACTGTACTTCAAGTAAGGTTGATATCAACAAGAGTTCAGATAAATTTGAAATTGATGTGGAAGGTTATGGATGTACAAGCACAATCCAATCTGGATTCAATAGAATTTTTGGAACATCAATTATATATATTAGCGGGCACCTTGTGGAAAAATATATTCATGGAAAGGATCCAAGAAAGATGTAATACTTTTAGTAAATTGTTAGAACCTTTCATAGGTACTTTGGGCCAAATTAATATACTTCTGAAGTTTTGTTTTGAACAACTGGGAAGTCATTTTAAGGACCCATATTTTTTCCCTTTGAAACTTGAATCTGGGAGTAAATCTGATGGAGCCTGCTGTGTGGAGTAAGGGAAAAGGTTGCACGTGGTTTTAAAAGGGAAGCATGCATGGTGAATTTGGGAAATGCAAAGAGGTCTTTAAATAAAAATTCAAAACAAATGCAGAGGAGGTTGGGATTCATGCACATAATGCCAAATCAAAGGCATGTGAACTTAAATGCAAACATGTGGGAGCAGAGACAGAACACATGATATGTTTCAATGCAAAGTAGAATATGGAAATTTGATCATGTGCAATATAAACCCAAAGAGGTGTTGCACATGTTATTGTGAAGTTTTTTGTTCCAAAGAAATTTTAAAACAACAAAAAAATGTAATGTGGCAGTGAGTTCCAAAGGAGCTGTGTGGAACTGACAATAGGAGTCTGCACAAGCAAATGACATTGGCAAGCTGCGCAGGCATTTGAAAGGTGGAGCATGCGCAGACAATCGGGAGATGAGATAAAAAATTTAAAAGTTTTATATCAAATCCAATGCATCCTCCCCACGTGGTTTGAATGAGGGAATTTGAAACTTCAAGGTAAAATGCAAGAGGTAGGTGATAACATAGGAAGTGGAGCTAGCTTAGGAACCTTCATGTAAAATGTATATTAGCATATGGAAATCCAAGTATTGCACATTGCTTAAATCTACGCATTGACTTGAAGAAGGCATGTACAGTGCAAAACATAAAGAATTGCGCATTATATTGAAGGACGTGTGCATGGTGTTGACTAAGAGAAACCAATGCAATGTGACAAAGAACATGGAAAATACAAGAAAGGTCTACACAGGTAAAGGAGACCAAGTTTTAAGGAAAACATGCAAGATACATTATCCCACATGCATTGGGAATGGAAATTTTGAAGTGTTTATATATGAAAAGATAGATTTTGGTTTGAAGTAAAGAGCTTAGGCTCATTGGCGGGCCCCAGCAATGGGATGCTATGCTTGGCTAAGGGTAAGCATAAAACATGTTTTGGCAAACAACAAAAGTAAAATCCTTTAAAAAACTTGAAAATATATATCCCACATTGATGGGAAAATGGAACTTTCCAGTGTATAAAAGGAAGAACGCACACATATTGATTTGAAGAAAGAACATGAGGCTCTCGATGCTCACATGTGGGTGGTGCCTTGGGAAGCATGTCGAGTCGGTCGGTTACTAAATTTTGTAGGTGAGGTGGCATGTAGGTGTTAGTTGTATATTGGATGTTATTTGGGTATGCGCCGACAGTACTTAGTTACTACCATCAGTTAGTTACTTTCGTCGGTTAATTACTTTCGTCGGTTGGGAATGGGTGACAATGTTTGGTCACACCGTTTCAAGTTTTATATAAACATAGTACTTGCTAGTTGAAGGCATCATGATCTTGTGGCTAATGTAAATGTACTACACTTATGAATGATCAATAAAGACTCTGTTATTATATATTTGTATTTCCTGTAACGTCTATGCACCAGTAAACTAGGTTACTCCAGTGGGTAAACATTTGGCACCACTGCCTAGACGGACTTAGAAGATAGGAATTGGATGGCGTACGGAGACAATGGGCTTATATGTTGATGAAATAAACCCTAAGGCATATGATGCACGTACAGAATTGTATGAAGGGGAAGACAACCAGACACAGGAATTCAGAATTTTGTTTCAGGCAGCGATAGAAACTTATGTCCATCAGGAGGCATACGAAATAGAAGTCCTACATAGTGCAGTGTGGTCTACCATCAAGGCTAATCCTATAGCCAACCATCTATTAAATCATCTTCTTGGGTTGTTGGCACAAGTCTCACTGGCACAACATGCTCATCTGGAGGAGAGTGCTCGCGAGGAACGATGACAGGCAGTCCTCTGAGAGTATCATGAGGGGGAGATAAAATGACTGGAAGAGGAGCGTGATGGAAATTCCATCGAGAATAGGAATATCTAAAGGTGACCAAATGAAGAAGGGACATAGTGGAAAATAAGAATGACAAGGTTATTCTATTGAGATATTATAATAAAACATGAATAAATAAAAGTGTCCTTTTATTTTACAAACTTTGTGTTGATTATTGGAGTAAAGAAAGCATTTATGCCCAATCAATTAAATAAGAATAGGAATTTAAAAAGGGATCTTGAAGGAGAACAAGCTCTCCAAAAGATAGTTCTCGATAAACAACAAGCTAAGCGAAGGGAGAGGTTTAGGAGATGTGCCGAAAGAATGCCAGAAGGGGAAAGTGAAGGCAACAGTCTAGAGGAACCTAACCAGGAGGACAGAAGAAGTGACAATGAGTAGTTGTTAGAAGAAACAAAAAGCTTTTTTGGGACCCTAACACTAACCCCAAGGATAGAAGCCTGAAGGAAGGCAGAAGAGGAAGCCGAGCAGAGGGAGTACAAGTGTGGAGTTTCCGTAGAAAGTGTTGAAGTGATAGAAAGGCACGAGGATCACACCACTCTGAGTAGTTTGGAAACATCAGTGAACCTGAAACACAAATTTGGAGGACCCACACTGGAAAAACTATCCCAGCCTATCATACAGCTAGTACAACAAACACCTCCAGGAACCCAACCAGTGACACAGCAATTGGTATAGACCAATTGCCCACCACCAAAGGTGACTATGGCTGGTAAAAAGGAGAAGTTACCAAAGTTCCATGGTGATTGAAAAGAAGATCCTGTTCGGCATTGCCACACATGTAGGATTATTTGGTCAGTGAATGGAGTCGCTGACTAGGATGAATGGATGAAATAGTTTCCTGCAACCCTCTGAGGGGTAGCAATTGACAGGTACTTTAACTTAGACAAAATTGGAGTGACCACGTGGGACTTGTTATAGAAGGCATTTGCAAAAGAATTTAGACTCCTTCGAGACGACAACAAAATTATCTATGAAATATATGGAACTAAGCAGGGAAAGAAGGAGACCGTACAGACCTATGGTCGATAGCTAAAAGAACTTGTTGGAAAAATGGAAAGTCAGCCAGCCGATGGCTTAAAGAAAAGATGGTTCGTCAAAGGGCTGAAATCAAACCTATGAAGGAAGATGAAAATAGTTCCCTCCACCTCTTACAATGATGCATATAACCATGCAATGGACATGGAAAGTGAGCAAAAGACATCAAAGAAAAAGAAGAAAAACCAGTCCTCTTTGTTGGAGGAGGATGAGGATGACACTTTAGGAAATGAGAGTGAAAGTGACAGAGAAGAAAAGAAAAAAGTCACTGCACTACAAAAGAACATGGAAGGAATGCTTAAAGAATTAAAAAATATGAAGGGTAGCACCGGTAGAAATGAAGAAGGAGACTTGTGGTGCATGGACTGCAAGGAGGCCAGTCATACAAAGGGTGTGTGCCCCAAGAAAATATTCTACAATATTTTCCAAATGGTGGGCCATTCCACAAAGGAATGTCCATTCAACATGAAGACATGAGGCAACCAGCAAGTCTTGTTCACGTAAGAACTGTCAACCTCAACAGCCACCGGGAACACACAAAACACAACATCGTCGAGTGGCTACAGGAATAATAACCATCATGGAGGAAGAGGGAATGACAATAATAACACTGACAGAGGTAGGAGTCACATCCAATATGATGCCACGGGGAGGCCAATGATTCAATTTTTGGCATGTAGCCAATGGAAACATTTTGTGAGGGAGTACCCGAAGGGGAAAAATCTACAATTCCTTTGCAAATGGTGCAGGCCCAGAGACCACGATGAGAAAAAATGTCTGAAACCTGGTGTAAACCTCTTGAATATCAAAGGAAATGAAGAGGAGGTGTTGGCAGTTACCTTAGGGCAAGAAAAGAAGGATACCTATCCACACCCCAAAATGAAGAAGAAAAGAGTTGGAGAGGCCAAAGAAGACATCGACATAATGATGGTTTAATGAAAAGAGACACACGACGCCACGAGAACCTCTCACGGTGGCCAGGCTAAACACAACATTCTAAAGCAAGTAATGAAGATGGAAATCCCAGTACAACTGGGAGACCTCCTTATAGCCATGCCATAGTTAAGAACAACCCTCCTTAACATGGTACCATCTCTTAATGCACCGAAGGTGACCAAGAAGGAAAAACCCCTTGGGAAGGGAAATTATGTTGAGGACCTAATGTTGTTGGCACTCAACATGGGAAGGCACCCTATGATAGTTGAGATGGGAATTCTCGGCAAAATACTTATAGACACAATCATCGATGGGGGATCGGGTGTCAATGTTCTACCCAAGGAAACATGGAAGACTCTTGGGTGACTGACACTATGGCCACCGACCTTCACTCTGGTAGGAGCAAACCAGCATGGGATCAAACCCATAGGAACATTAATGGCACAAAGGGTCATGATTGGAACCCAACCATTCTTAATGGAATTTGTGGTCATTCTTGTAAAGAAGAAGGGATACGATGCCCTCCTAGGGAGAGGATGGCTTGTACAAGAAAAAGCCAAGCATGACTGGAAATGGAATGTAATTTTGATGGAGAGAGATGGTCGGAAGTTTATAATTGATTTGATGAATCAATTGGTTAGTGAAGACCTAGCATCTTCATCAAGATTAGACAACGAGGAAGACATGGATGAAGGGAGACAATGCATGGAGCCCAACAAGGAAGGGGTGCTCGAACTTGAAAAGTACTCATAAGATGACCTAGATTCATTAAATGGGCTCTTCCATTGGCAGATGGATGATTACAAAGTGTTTCTATGCAACATGTTACAGGTAGAGGAAGACCCCAACCAGTTCCCCCAGAATACAAAGAATATAAAGACGGAGAAGCTCAAATAGAGGAGAATCCTGCACGTGAATTTTCCAAGGATGAACCAATCCAAGACAAAGAAGCAAAGTTGAAGGAGATAAACTTGGGGGATGAAAAAAACCCAAAAATCATCCTGATGGGAAACGAATGGAACCCAGTATTGAAGACAATAACATTTAAAATCTTCATAGAATACAAAGATGTGTTCACCTAGACCTACAGAGACTTGAAGGGTGTCCGTCCAGAGCTATGCATGCATAGGATCCCCTTGGTTCTAGGAGCCCAACCTATGCGAAAGAGACTATACAAGATGAACAAGAATTATGTGGCAAGGGTGGAGACAAAAATTGAATGGATGTTGGAAGCTAGTATTATCTTTCGAGTTGAGACAAGTGAGTGGGTCTCCCCCATAGTAATCTCTTTAAAGAAGGAGGATGATCAGATCCACATTTGTGTAGATTTTTGATGCCTCAATGCAGTGAAAATTAAGGATCCCTTCCGCATTCTATTCACTGATAGCATATTGGATGAAGTAGCAGGTCACGAGATCTATTCATTTATGGATGGGTTATTGGGATATAACCAGATATCCATTGTGAAGAAAGATAAATTGAAAAACTTTGTAGTGGAGGATGGTGTATACGCATACAATCAAATGCCCTTTGGCCTTTGCAATGCACCGGCTACCTTCGAGCAGATTATCTTGCATATTTTTGACAAGATGTTGAAGGGGAACTTTAAAGCATTTCTGGATGATTGGTCCATATTTAGCAGGCAGGACAAGCACATTGCGGCACTGGGGGAGTGTATGGAGCGATGTAGGTGAGCCCGTCTGGCACTTAACCCATAGAAGTGTCAATTTATGGTACCCCAAGTGAAGTTGCTCAGACACATCGTATGCAAAGAGGGATTAAAAATAGACCTAGACAAGGTATGGGTAATCGTCGAAATGGAGGCCCCAATGGATGTAACCGGTGTCAAATATTTTTTGGGCCATATCAGATACTACCGCTAATTCATCAAGAAATTTGCACAAATATCATATCTGATGGATAGGCTCACGAGGAAGGGGGAGCCATACGTTTGGAAGGAGCAGGAAGAAGCTTTCCAAAATTTGAAAACAAGATTGTTGGGTGCCCCGATTCTTGCATTCCCCAATTGGGACAAAGAATTTCATGTACATGTGGACGCATCAAATTATGTCATCAGAGCCACCTTGGCTTAGGAAGGAGGGCATGGACTAGATCATCCTATATATTTTGCAAGAAGATTATTGTCCAATGCTGAGAAGAATTACAACACCATAGAAAGGGAGGCCCTTAGGACGGTCTATTCTGTTCAGAAATTTAGGCACTATTTACTAGCCACACCATTCATCTTTTATGTGGATCACCAGGCTCTCATGTACCTGGTCAAAAAAACTATTATTCAGGGAAGAGTGAGATGATGGCTCCTCTTACTTTAGGAGTTCACATTTTAGATTATGGTACGGCCAGGACGTAGCCACGTGATTGCCGACCAATTGTCACAAATCAAGTCTGGCGAGCCACTGGTGGGAGTAAACGATGATTTTCTAGATGCACATATATTCCATATTTCCATACTCCCTAAGTAGTATACAAGTATAGGAGAATATTATTCCATAGCTGGGTTCCCTCCCGACATGCTCCCAGGAAAATGAAGGAAGTTAGTCCTTAGAAGCAGGACCTTTCAATTAATCAATGGATTGCTCTATAAAATGGGGCTAGATCAAGTACTGAGGAGATGAGTGATGAAGGAGGAAGTACCAAGTGTACTAAGGGAATCCCACAAAGGACCAGCTGGAGGGCACATGGGTCCTGATACGACAGCAAGGAAGGTACTCTTAGCTGGCTTATGGTGGCCAACAATGTACAATGATGCTAGAGAATGGGTGGTGGGATGTGATGCTTGTCAGTGTGCAGGAAAACATCTCAAACAAGATTTTATGCCTCTTAATCACTCTCATTCCCAAGAGCTATTCAAAAGATGGGGGTTCGACTTTGTTGGACCTCTAAAAATGAGTTGTGCCCAATGATTCCGATATATTGTGGTGGCCACCGAATACTTAACCAAATGGGTCAAAGCACACGCCTTGGCAGATAAGTCAGCATTAAGCACTACAAAGTTCATCTATGAACAAATAATAACCAGGTATGACATTCCAATTTAATTGACAAGCGATAGAGGTGGGTATTTTGTAAATCACATTATTAAACTCCTAACCACTGAGTTCATAATTTTCCATACACTCTCAAGTTTGTATTGACCTTGGGTGAATGGTCAGGCAAGGGAAACTAATAAGATTTTGGTGGGAGTTATTTATAAGTCTTGTGGAGTTGAAGGTGAGGACTGAGAGGAAAGGTTACCATTAGCCTTATGGGCCTACCGTACTTCATACAAATTAGCCACCGGTAAGACACCCTTCCATCTTATGTACGGACAGGAAGCAATGGTACCTGCAAAATTCATGGTTCCTAGCCTGCGGATAGCTATTGACAATAAACTAGGTGACATGGATAGTCTGAGGGAGAGACTTTATGCCATGAATAAGCTTGATGAGAAAAGAGCCATGGCATAGTGGGCAATAGACATAGCGCAGCAGTGAAGGAAACTCTAGCATGACAAACACCTTTGAAAGATGCAGTTTACACCTGGCCAGTTGGTGTTGAAGTTTAATTGGCAGAATGAAATTAAACCCAAAAAATTTAAAGTTAAATGGCTAGGGCCATATAAATTTTGGGAAGTGGTAGCAAATGGAGCAGTGAATCTATGGACACTCGATGGAAGAGAGATCCCCAATGTCATCAATGACTCCAAACTGAAAGTCTACCATCAGAGGCATGTAGGCCAGGATCGTGAAACTTGCCTCTTTGATTTAACTTTTAAAATTAATTAATTAATTAATTAAATAAATTTAAAAAAAATTAAAAATTAAAAAAAATTAAAATTTAAAAATTAAATATTTAAAAAATTTAAAAACAAAAAAAACTGCACGGTGGGCTTGTCACCATACGGTGAGCAAGTCACTAGATGGTGAGCTTGTCACCGAATGGTGGCAAGTCACCACACAATGTGCTTGTCACCGAATGGTGAGAAATTCACTGTCCGATGACTTTCTCACCCAAGTCACTGCATGGTGAGAAAGTCACCAGACGGTGAGCTTGTCACCGAACGGTGGTAAGTCACTGCACAATATGCTTGTCATTGAATGGTGAACAAGTCACTGAATGGTGAGCTTTCCACCAAAAGGTGAGAAAGTCACCAGACGATGAACAAGTCACCATCGGCCATAGGTGGCTAGTAGAAGATAAAAAGGCCCCATCATCGAAAGGAAGGGAGAACAAAACAAAACGTAGAGGGTAAGGAAAAAAACAAGCCGACTGTAATCAAGAATACCTTCGAGGCTGTAATGAAGAATATATTCGAGGCTGTAATGAAGAATACCTTTGAGTCCTAATTCCCACATGTGCTACAGTGTGACCAACGCCTCCATCCGTGGTCGGTCCCTTGTGGCGTGTTGCTTTACTGTGAAGTTTGTAAGAATGAGCGCATGGGTGCGAACTCGGTCATAGAGGGAAGAAGGTAGAAGGAAGGAAGAAAAAAATGTAGATTTGTGGAGCATCTACAGCCGAAGGGAAACATTGAGGGTTCTGAAAATATTGCTAGAAGAATTTCAAGTGTGACGTTACATAAAACAACAAAGTAGTGGAGACAACGGTAAATTTCTCAGAATTTTCTGTGGTAGTTATATTTTTTCAGTTAAGCAAACCCTAACCATTTTTGGCCAAGTAGTTATGGAATCCATGGGGAAAAGAAGGTGGAAGAACCAGTTGGCTGAAAATTTGAAAAAAGAGGTGAGGGTTCTACCCTCAGGAATACAGGTAGTTGGAACAATGGGAAAAGGAAAAGCTATACAGAAGGAACAAGTCACTCATGAGTTGGTGGTGTTCAAGGGCCTTAATGGGTTAGAGTGCCAGAAATGGTGGCATGAAACACCAGACATAGATGAAGTTAAAAATCTCTTGCGACATGCTAGTGTGCATTGGGTGATTCAGATGCCATTATTTTCTGTCAAAAATTTTGAGCCCACATTGCGGATAATGGTGAATACCTTTGACAGGCACATGCAGAAGAGCATGTTTCAATACAAGAAACATGTGGTTATAGTTTCCTTTGCTCCAACGGATTTCACCCATATTTTTAGCATTCCTAGATGGAATGGGCAAAAGATAGAAATTAAAAAGCATAAGATGACGAAAGAGTGGAAAGAATTTTGGATTCACCGCATTTCCCACACCCTCACCCAAGACGAGTTGGATTCTATAGTATGGGCAACAAAGAGCCGTGGCATCAAGAAAGAGTTCATTGTCGAGGGTCTATGGTGATGCATCTTGGATGTTATGAAAAGCAGACTCACTAGGGCTAGAAGGGAATTAGACATAGCCCTCCCACAGATTGTCCACATGAACAGTGTGATGAACGGTGTGGTCTATGATTGGGCAACCATGTTATTAGATAGGATGTACGAGTTCATGACTTTGGAGCACCACATATTCTACATGCCGCACCATGCCATTAGGTTGTTTCTTGAGGCTACATTGTGCATCCCCTTGAATAAATTGGAATTGGCACCTTAAGGGAAGCTGGAAACCAGCAAGCCTCCAATTTTTTACTAGAAATACTTGCACATGGGTGGGATGACAGCAGGCCAAAAGAGGCTACGATGAGTCATAGAATCTAATCATGAGGATAGTGGTCGAGTGCCCATCATGGAGGGCAGTGACTTGGAATCCATGGAGAGTGATTTGATGGGGGAGGAGCCCATAGTGAGGTTTACGGTACCTCTCCTATCATCTTCCACAAAACTGATTCCTTCAGCCGCACCCTTTGAGGAGGTAGTTGTCAAGTTCGTGGTTGCCGAGTTCATGGTTGTCGAGAGCATGGACAGAGACTAGCACATTGCACTGGGATAGATTGGGGTAGAGGTAGCTTAGGTTCACACCATTATTACTATGGATAGGGATCCCTTGGAGGATCCACCACCACTAGCCAGTCCTTCAAAGAAGACTATGAGTTCCTGGCTACAGAAGAAATTTTCCATGACAGCTACAGAAGCCACAGGGGTGGTCATCCTATCTCCCCGATGGGAGGTATTGTAGGAGGAGGTGCCTCAGAAGGTATATAATTTGGGGGTTATAGTGGCATAAGACTTACAACCCACCAATCCATAAGGTGGGGATACCACTAGAGAAGTAGCGTATGTGCATGAGGAAGACACAATAGGTGAGCTAGGTAGGGCAGGGCATGACACCATTGATGTTTTGATGGTGGATAGGGCTGAGCATTTGGCTGACCATAGGACAGAGCTAGAGGATGGTGATGTGGAGGCATCATTGGTTGACTTAGTAGTATGAGGGCATCAGATGGTAGCCTTAGGAGAGGCTCAGGACATAAAGGTCGTGACTTTCAAGTTGCAACATCTTTTGATTTTTATACAGCACAAGTACCCACATGTCTCTGGAGAATGTTTTGGACAGGGGTCATGGCCTAGTGTAGAGAAATTGGAGATTCTATAGGTGTGGTCTCTTCTTGTGCCAGTGACCAAGAGTGAGGTCCAGGGTCTCACTCGCTAGATTGAGTAGGCATTTTGGTAGGGTTACTATGTCTCGATTAGAAGAGAAACTACATTGGTGGCTTCAGAGAGAGCTGGGGAGGAGCTGGCTGCCAGGTTGGCAATAGTGGAGTGAGACTTAGTACATCACACATAGGAGATGGAAGAAAAGAAAGAATCT
The DNA here is from genome assembly GCA_018584345.1 of Thuja plicata. NCBI lineage: Eukaryota > Viridiplantae > Streptophyta > Pinopsida > Cupressales > Cupressaceae > Thuja > Thuja plicata. The sequence continues at coordinate 608,102 of MU226659.1, read as the reverse complement.
TGAGTGGCCTTGGATGGTACCTTGGTGCGGGCAACAGAGACATTTGAGCAGCAACTAGCTACATCTACTTGTGAGAGATAGCTTGTGGAGACTAGCTTTGTTGTGTCTCGACAGGTAGTTGAAGAGTAGCTGAAGGACCTTCAGGAGGCTATAGTGATGGTCAAATCCACACTTGAACTTTAGTTAGTCACAAAAACAATATTTGGCAACAAGGATGGCACAGGTGTACGAGTTTCATTCTTAGTTGGTACAGTCAACCTCCTCTGTTGCGGGTCACCCAACCTCTTCAGGGACACTTCCTTAGCCCCCTACTTCTACTTTTTAGTTGTCCCTTTTTGTATTTCTCTCCTTAGTTTTGATTTCTCCCAGACATTTTGTATGTTTTCATCTGGAGATGACTTTTCTTTAGGTGGGGATGGTGTTAGCCTATATCGGATGTTAGTTGGGTATGCGCCGACGGTATTTAGTTACTACCGTCAGTTAGTTACTTTCATTGGTTGGGAATGGGTGACAACATTTGGTCACACTATTTTAGGTTTTATATAAATATTGTACTTGCTATTTGAAGGCATCATGATCTTGTGGCTAATGTAAATGTACTGCAGTTATGAATGATCAATAAAGACTCTGTTATTATATACTTGTATTTCCTGTAACATCTATGCATCAGTAAACTAGGTTACCCCAGTAGGTAAACAATAGGTGGTGATGATGTGTCAATAGGTTGGTTTAAATGTGGTGGTGTTCGATGCAATGGACACATGGCGGTCAGGCTCATGATTGCCAGATGAAATTGCGGTTAAGGAAAACTTTCAACAACTTAGAGGTGGAGATTGGTTAACCGCATCGCGTGATCGCTAAATGTTAGTTGTTAGGCCTCAAACATCCAGCAATTTAGAGATAGGTAGTCACGTGATCTTGTAATGAACCCATGATTAGCCCAAAGATTCAGAGATTCAAAGGTAGCAGTCAGTTAACCACACACCAAGTTGTTGAATGTTGGCGGTTAGTGCCAGAAGATTATGAGATCAGAGATAGTGCAGTCACGTGATATTGTAGTTAAACCATGGTCAACCAAAATGTAAAGAGATTTGGAGACAATAGTTAGCTAATCATGGTGCCAGATCTCTAGATTCTGGTAGGTAAGTCCAAATCATTCTGAGATCACACCCGAGCCATCAGATCAGATCAGAGATCAAGGGCTTTCTCACAGTCTCTAAATAAACTCAGGGTTAAGAGAAAGATCTAGAGATTCAGAGACAAGGGAATTCTCCAGATCTCTAGATAAAATTAGGGTTAGAGTAAAGATTTAGAGATCTAGAGATAAAGGGTAATCTCCAACTCAACAAGACAAATTTAGTTAAAGAGAAGCGAACTAGCACCTAACACATGGCACAATCTAGTGAGTTTTGGGAATAAAAGTGCAGAAAAGAAGAAATACAAGATAGAGAAATGTGCAAAAATATCAAAGGGAAAAGTAAATTCAAATTTGAATGGAAAAGAGATCAAATGCAAAAATTAAAGTAATGAGAAAATTAAAGAATTGAACATTATAATCTTTTGAAATATTTATATTTCAAACTTGAAATATTCTTTCATGGTAGTTTTTTGAGAGCATGCCTAGAATCAAATTTGTTGAAGATGATGATTGCAAAGAAGTGGAAATTACAAAATAAGAAGGTCAGATCAAATTTCTTGAGAGGAAAAGATATTTTGTAGAAGTTTCTCAGAAATAGACAGGTGTCAGTTAGGTTGAAACTGGTTTTTCAATTCTCTATATCTTTCTTCTTCTCTATTGTATACGGATGGTAAAATGAACACTACAAGGTAGTTTTCTGATTTTAGGAGTCTTATTTTCTAGGTTTATTGTCTTGTAAATGTACTGAATCAGAATTTTTTTAATGAATAACAATGTAATCTTTTTCCATTTGGGTATGTCTTTGTGTGTTATGTCTTGAATTCTTGTATGTTTAATTTGTAAGGCATTTTGAATATACTGGTTACAAGGTAACTGTGAGTTTGTGTTCAAGTTTCTTTCAAGGGAAGAGTAAATCTTAAATATAAGTTCAGAGGGTTCAAGGTTTTCACATGAATATGATGTCTGGGTATTGGAGTGAAAAGAGTGACTTGTAAGGCATTTCATTCAGTTTCTATGTGTTTGGAATTAGAGGGTTTTCTGGGGATGTATATTTTTGAATCTATTGTCCAATAGATAAGGCACTGGTCTTTGTTGGTTATGCATGTCTCATCATCAAATTCATAAAATAATCAATTCATTTTTCATTTCCTGTTTGAGAGTATTAATGTATACAAATTGCATTGAATAGTAAAAATACTTTTGTTGAATCATTAAAGAGCTAAATCCTTTAGGTTAGCCTGCTTGAGTTTTAAACTCAAAGAGAAGAAGGATGAATATCCTTGTCACATTGGCCATTTTTCTGCAATGTTATTTAATCTTGTCAAGATCATGGGCTGGCTTTTGAAGCTTTGCATCAGTTGCAATAAAAGACATTAGCAAATCATTGTGATAATCCTTGAATCCACTGTCTAATTTATTGGAAAGCAATAAGTCAATAAGTACACCTGCCTGAGTCTGTGGAGCTCGAAGTAGAAGGAGGATCAAATCCTCATTAATTAGTAATTTTACTTGCAAGAATCATGATTTGGGAGTCATAGAGTCAAGCATTGATGCTTATACAGATTCTACAAGAAAAATTGCTAACACATCTCATCATAGCTTCACATTAAATCATCATTTAATATCTATATACTATACTCGGTAAAACTTTCTTTGCAACTCGGTAACTGACTTCATCACTGTTTGGTGTCTAACTTTCTCTTGGTGCTCAAATCTTGGTAACTATAACCAAATCACATTAAATTCTGATGACTGACTCAGTCTAGCTCAGTAAAGTATCTCTTTCAGTCATAACTTAATCCATTGTAGTTTCTGACTTAATCAATCAAATATACTGATTTGATAACATCAAATATAGAGTAGAAAATAATGAAAAAACATCATTACATCATCATTTTTTGATCTGTATTTGTCACCCATTTAACTTCTCCTCTTAATTTATAGTAACACAATAAAAATCAATTGATTAATTTCTTGACATCAATGAAAAAACAACAACTGATCTAACCATTTCTATAATGATGAAACTCGGTATCACTCAGTCCTCATCATCTCCATCAAATAAACATCAGTTAATCAATAGTGTTGTCGATATTTCAATCAAAAATATAGGTATGGATGATGGGGTTGGATGATGTGATATATGTGCTAGAAGATCAAGATTGACACTTGTACCAACCCCTACTCCCCGGGAAGCATCTGCAGTACCCTAATTATAGCCAATAACATCATGAGGATTCAAGAAATCCTATAAAAATAACACATATTTTAGTTCATGACATAAAAGAGTAAAAAATATAAAACCATGAATAAAATTATGTTATAATTAAAGATCTCATTACATCTTACTTGCAAGTTTTATGCTCTCTCAGTCAATATTTTAACCCTTTTCTCTTATCTCATTTGTTTGAGGCACTATTAATAACAACTAAAGGATTTCTTCATTGAATTTTTTTGGGTTTTCCTTATCATATCTAGAGGGTTTGTAGAATATGCGACGTCATAATTGCATAATAGTAATTGCACCTCCCTATGGATTCTCTCCTCTATTGCTGTTGCCTTTTCTTGATCATTCAACTACGACAAGAATATTAAAAAAATTATCAAAATTAACCCAATAAACTTACGAAAAAAACATACTAATAAAACATTTTTCTCATATATAATTTTAACAATTACAATGAGGTAAACCTGTTGGGAAGAAATACATGAAGATGCATCACAATCTATTCTCTGGGTTGGAGCCTTCCCCCTATGATCAATGTCCCACTGTGACAAAAGTTAAATATAAAAAACATTGTCAAAATTAAACCAATTGACTTGTGAAAAAAAACATAATAATAAAATGATATATTGGAGTCATTAATTGAAGGTTGGGTAAAATGGTATTTAATAGGTACACCCCCATAGTAACTATGTTTGTATCTATGTGATTCAAATTGTGATCAATTAGAAACTCTTCCTTTGCAGTTGTTGATTTTATCGTTGTAACATATAAAATATTACATATGTATTTTTGTGTATGAAATATGTGGTGTTATGAATGTGTGTGAAGAAGGTGAGATTGTCCTCTTAATCCCAAATTTCATAAAGGGAAGATCTAAATTTATTAACCCTAAAGAAAGGATTAATGCATAAATGAATCAACCTATTAAGGATAGGGATAAAGAGAAACCCTAATTCTTCTTTTATAGAAGAGAGTGTGTGCTATATTTAGATAGATGAAGAACTTTAATTGAATTGAATAGAAGAAAACTACTAATCCTGAAATGTTGCAGATTTGAAGAATGCTATTTTTGGGGGTCTGCACTCAATTTCTAGAAAATCCAAGACCGAATCTGGAATAGAAATGTAGAGATGAACAAAACCTAGAAATATTTTTCTATTCTGACACAGTTCCGATTTGTACCATCAAGTCAATGTCACCATTGAACCAGGATTTCCAATTTCAACCTAGGGAAGAATTGACCTAAAAAGACTTAGACTGAAAATCTATTTTTGGTTCCTGAAAGTTTGTCAAAAAAGGTGTCCAAATCTACACTCCAATCTGCTGTTCCAAACCTGTACCTGCAAGAAAAATGGATTTGTTTATTGGGGAGGGGTTTGCCTTAGTCAAACCCCAATTTAGGAATTAACCTTGAAATCAGTAATTAAAATAAAGAATGCTAGCAAGTATAAGAAGTAAATCTAATAATGAAGCTATGATATTCAAATAGATATGCAATTGTATTTCGAATGTAAACAAGTATGAAATATGAAAGCTTGGACTCAATTTGAAACCATAAACCTCCATGATTGTATGCTTGGAATCCAGATTGAAGAGAGAATGAATGAATGTTTGAGGATGCACAAAGGATCTTGAAGGAAGATCACACCACCATGATGGTTAGATCTAGGGCTTTGAATGATGAATCTTGAATGTTTGAACCAAATCCCTTCAAAGGCTTGAAAGCTTGAATCCTTGATATTCAATGGAGAACTTGAATGCTTGAGAAGAGTACTTGAACACTTTTAAATATTGAAAACATGTAGAACAATGGATGCTTGAACTTTTTGCTTGATGATAGTTGTTCTTCTTTCTTAGAGATACTTCACTTAGAGCTTGAGATTATCCTTCTTATCACTTAGTTCCTGGTTAGAGAAAATGAGAGGATAAAACTTCCTTATATATGAAACTAGGGAAAAATATTCTAGAGAGGCCTACATAGGAGAATTAAATTCCAATTAGGCCTATACCCCTAGGAGAGGACCTATATTAAATATAATTTTAGAATCGTCACTTCGGAACCCAAAATAGTCAACCCAGATGTGGGAAATGAATTTTTGATGACCTCTGGTAGCTGACAGACTTCCAGATTTGAAAGGGGGACCCAAGTCAAGGTTGAGGTTGACCTTGACCTAGGGATTCAGGACCCATAGAAAACATGCCAGATGGGAGGGATGGTGCCCGGAGAGGCCCAATCAGGGTCCTAAACAGACACAGAAGTAAGAGAGGATGTGGCACTGAGGGGACAATATGATGGTGGTAAAAAAAACCCCCCTAAGGAGGGATAAATGGTCTTAACATGGAAGTGATTCCATTTTAAGATGATACAATCGCACATACGAATACACAGTTTCCCTCGCATGCCTCGAATATGTAATTGGTTTGCTTATTTTTTGACTCAGGTCATGTACTGTTTATAAACCCTATAATATTCCCTGATGCTTTAGGCCTTTTGTCAATGTACACAACCACTCCTTTATTTTGATCCTTATCTTTTATTTGTATATAATTTGATGGTAATGAATACCTATCCATACTTTGTGTATATCAAACTAGTTGCATCTCATCTTTGTAACTATAACAAGGTCTGACATACTGCATCGATTTAGTAACTTTTTCATAACAACCCTTTAATCCATCCATGAAAAATAGGACCAAACCATGTAATGATGATGGTGTTATGAAATATATCCTCTCGTTGACACAAAAATAAATGTTTATTGGAGGAAGTTCCTTGGGTACCCATTATTTCCGTAGATATTTCTACCTGAAGTGCACCTTGATGTCAGATATGCTCTAATCATCATTAGAACATGACCCCCCTTCAACAAGAAAAAATCCATACATTTATAGAGTTTTATTATAATATTTTGACCTCTATTTTATCTCCCTCTTTTATACCTACTACATTTATCACTTTCCTCTTCTCTTCCTGAATTTCCCTTGCTCGAGGAAGATAGATCTGACAAATACCTGTTTGGTGGTATCTACACTAGTCTTGAATAGGTCAAACATTGGTGAATGCCTCCAGAGGTAGAAAAAAGTGATGAAATTTATGTAATTCATGGTTTTATGTTATATTTAGCATGTTTGAGTATTCCTATGTTGATAGGAGATCATTTGGTGGAAAATTGTAAAAGTTGTAAAAAATGCTCAAAAGTTGTTATGAGTAACTTTGCAATTTTGGTGTAAAAAGTTGCATTTTGTTTCCCAAATGACCAAATAATTTGAAATTTGGTTAAAATAGTTTGTGAGGGTCTATAATGACTATATAAATCCTCTTTGGGTAGAGGATGGAGGTTGTTGTTGAATTTTGAAGGAAAAATCAATAAAGAACGTTGTTATTTCTGAGAATTTTACTATTTTCTCAACTTCCAGAGCCTTGTTCTTTTCCATATAGAATTTTGGTGCCAAAAATTACACATATTTGGAAGAGCCTTTGATCCTAATCTCAAATGAATCAATTTTGAGATAATTTCATGTTGTTTTGGAAAAGTTTTCCTAGTTTTTGTGATTGCAAGTCCAAACCCTTGTTAGGGTATCCAGTGGACATTAAAAATTGCATAAATTTCAATCCCTCCATTGAAAAACCTTAAAATTGGTACATTATAAATCTCATTCTTTCATGGTGATGTGATCCCAAGGTATGGGGTTGGAATATTAAAAACCAAGGTTGTCATTACTAGTCAAATGCATGTGGAGGTAACAATGGTTGTGAATGTATCAATAAACCTTTTAAGGGTCTGACAATCAGAGATCACGTGGTAAGAATTGGAATGGTTTTTAGGGTCACCAACCTTTTTTTTGAAGCCTTGGGTTTCAGGAACATCTAGAGGAGTCATTGTCTTGTTTCTTGGATGTTGATTGGGTTGGCTAGTGGAAGGTTGTTATTACTTTCTGTACATATCTATGAAATTTTTCGGACCACCTTCCTTGAAGAAAATAGTTCCTCTATGGTAGTACCAGTGTTTGGTTAGTTATTCTATGAAATTTTTTAGACCACCTTTGATGTGAAATAGTCCCTCATGCAACCATCCTTTTAGTCTATTTGTAAATGGACAAACTAATTGGGTCCCTGCCAATTAGTATAATTCAGTCTATTTCTAAATAGATAGACTAATCTAGTTAAAGGGGATAATTGGGTCCCTCCCTATCCAGCATCCCCTCTAATTTATACTCTTTTTTAACATGAAAAAAAAGTCCACCTTCATTAGTGTTCTCTTTCAGGATTTCCCTAATGTTGGCATCTGTACTATTCTTTTGGAGGTTTGGTTGAGTTGGTGAAATATTTGGAATTTTTTAATGGCTCTTTGTCTTTTATCATCTCTTGTACTTCTATATGTTCTCGTATGGATAGGCACTATGCATTTTTCATTTCACTCACAAACTGTATATTATTTTCAATTCCTTTGATCATTTGTGGGCATCAATATGTGAATTTATTTCATCAAAGTTTAGAAATTTGAACCCTAGTGAACTTCATATGTTTTTATGTGACAGGAATTCCTTTCAATCTTATAGTATAAAAACAATGCTAAGATAAATACAAAAAATGCAATTCACAGGCAAAAAATGGCCACCCAACTAATTGAACATCTCAAAGCTTGCTTTTTAAAACTAACCAAACACTAATACTAGGTAGATCTTGTGTTTTTCAATGGGACGTTGACTCAAATTGACCAAAATATATCATGCAACACCTTAATGGGAACAAATAGATTATAAATCATTGTACTTGTAACAAGATTTCTAAATGTGGGGGAAAAATCATTTACAGTCATTGTCCCTTGGTCGATTTTCCCTTTCTGAGTACCCTCACGTCTCCCTCTAGATTTCCTCCTACCAATTGGTTCATATTCTTCCTCCTTGACTCAATGATCTTTCAACACTCATCTAGTGAAGTCTCGCAACTCTCTATTCTGGGGTTGGATGCAGTGGTTCTTGGTGAAACTCTCTAGTTAGGGTCTCAGTACAGTATGCTATGTCATGCTCTTGTGTCCACACAAAAATTCAAAATATATATGAAGGAATGACTTAGAAAATTTCTCCTTAATCCAAATGATTCATTTTCTTATCATGGAATGTGTTAAGAGATGTTAAAAATATATTCACTCTATTTGATGTTGACACATATAAAGAAAGCCAAAGGCACTTCAGAGATATGTTATGACATAAAGAAGATTATTAAGGTGATGTCAAGTCTTGATCCATGAGGGTAGGAAATCATAGATGCATTGGTACAAAAGTTTCCATTCAACTTGGAGGAAATGGATAATTACCTAAGGGCTTAATGTGAGATTGGACCAAGTTTATATTATGATACAAATAGATTTGGAAAAGTGATGATGAAATGGTTAAGTATGGGAAATTGTATAGATAGATATAACACCAAGGTAAGAACACTAGAACTAATTTTAGCACTATGGATTAACCCAAAACTCAAAATTTCACTAACAGGCATCCCTTACCTCTTAAATTAATTCCATATGTGGGTTTATCCTCCAATATGGTACCATTGGTTAGCTTATCATGTGAACTTCCTCTATAAGTAGGATTACCATACGCTTTCATAACATGTATGTGTTGTTTCAAAAGGTTTATACAGTCTTGTAAATTTGAAAGAAAGAAATATTTTTACTTTTCCATTATGTGTTAGGGGATAATTTGACTTGGTTTTAGCATTAGAATGAAAAACCTTATGGTTTAGGTTCCATAAAAAAAATACTCATTTTTTTAGCTTCCTATTATCATCTTTATATTCATTGATATTTTTAAATATTATCTAAATATTCATTTCTAATGAAAATGCACAAACTAATGTCTAATAGATCCAAGGTGAGGCTCAAAGAGCCTCGTCTTTTGAAACCATTAACCAAATAAATGATAAGAAAAATATATTAAAGAGATGAAGAATAAGGCAACTTGTATTATTAGGAAGGATGAGATACCTTTATATAGCATGACCTCATGTTTGAGTCTCCAAACCCTCCCATATTTTCAACGCATGCGTCTAGGCTAACCATGTCAATTTTCACTCCATACATGCACAAATTGAAAAAATTTCAACATTGGCCCCATTCACATGTCACTATGTGGGGTCAAGATGAGGAAACACTAATTTTTTAGGAATTAAATAACCAAAGATATGATCAAAAAATATCTAATAATAAATAGTCGTAGAGTAATTATGATTTGATCATATGGAAATTTCTAGGAGAGCTACAATAGTTGTAACATCATGAAATAACAACATTAAAGAGTACATCATGAATTAATTATGTAATGAAATAAAAATTAAAAACATCATGAATGAATTATGTAACCATATAAGTCAAATATAATTCTATCAAAAAATCAATATCAAATAGATAATATAATCGCATAACTCATACATTTCAATTTCATTGATCTTATTCTTCATCCAATTATTTGTCTATGTCATCTAATCTAGATTTGAAATTGTAAGTATTGGTCATATCATCATCATCATCATCATCATCATCAATATTAGTTTTGATAATTTTATCATCCACATGGATATCATCTTCATGAACATTAACTCCTACATCATCATGATCTAGTTCCTCTTCTTCGACATATTCATAAGGCACATCATCAACTAACTTTTGATCTTGATCATCATCTACATCATCTTCTAGTTCTTTGGTATCTTCTTCTTCCACCAATAGGTGTTAGGGGTTAATTTGAATTGGTTTTAGCATTAGAGTGATAAACCTTGTGGTTTAGGTTCTGTAAATAAAATATACTCATTTTTCTAACTTCCTATTATCATCTTTATATTCATTGATCTTTTAAAAGATCATCTAAACTTTTGTTTCTAATGAAAAATGCAAAAATTGATGTGTCATAGATCCAAGGCGAGGCTCAGAGAGCCTCATCTTTTGAAACCATTAACCAAATAAATTCTAAAAAAAAATATGAAAGAGATGAAGAATAAGGCAACTTGTATTATTGGGAAGGACGAGATGCCTTTATCTAGTATGACCTCGAGTTTGAGTCTCCAAACCCTACCATATCATATATGCATGCTTCTAGGCTAAGCATGTCAAGTTTCACTCCATACATGCACAAATTGAAAAATTATAATGTTGTCCCCATTCACATGTCACTATACGGGTTCAACATGAGAAAACACTAATCTTTTGGGAATGAAATATCCAAAGATATGATCAAATAATATTTAATAATAAATAGTCGTAGAGTAATTAGGATTTGATCATATGGAAATTTCTAGGAGAACTACAATAGTTGTAATACAATGAATTAAGAACATTAAAGATTACATCATGAATTAATTATGTAATGACATAAACATTAAAAACATCATGAACTAATTATGTAATGGAATAAAAATTAAAAACATCATAAATTAATTATGTAACCATATAATTCAAATATAATTCTATCAAGAAATCAATATCAAATGGATAATATAATCACATAACTCATACATTTCAATTTCATTGATCTTCTTCTTCATCAAACTTTGTGTCTGTATCATCCTATCCAGATTCAATATTGTAAGGATTGGTCATTTCGTCATCATCATCACTGATATCAATTTTGATAATTTTATCATCCACATGTATATCATCTTCATGAATATTAAATCCTACATCATCATGATCTATCTCCTCTTCTTTGACATCTTCATCAGGCACATCATCAACTAACTGTTGATCCTAATCATCAACTACATCATCTTCTAGTTCTTCAGTATATTCTTCTTCCACCACGTTATACTTTACCATAATTCCTCTTGGATCATTTCTAACAACAAATGACCAACCCGGTTTACATGGAACCTCTGAGAAAAATACCTACTCACATTGGATTGGAAGAACATAGGGCTCATTTCCAGCTCGATTGATCGAACTTGTATTAACAATGGTAAATCTGTTATCATGTTCAATAACATGTCTCTCCAGATCATTTTCATTCAATTATAGCCTGTACCATTGGATGAAAAAAAAAACTAATTTGAAGGACTTAAAGGAACACTCAAGTATATCATCCAAAATCCCATAGTATCAATTTTCTAAGTCTTCTAGATGTATATTGCTTCTAGATGAAACAATAGTCACCTGAAAGAATGTAGTTATTTCCATAATCAAAAGTTTTCTTCTTCTCATCCAAATTTTGTATTTTAAATTTATGACCATTGTACCACATAAACTTGTGGTGTTTCATTTGCAATATATCAAACATGTAAAAATTATTGCATCATCAGTTGCTAAACATATTTATTCTTGGCCAAATGTATGCAAAGAAAAAAACTCAACATATATATACATCAACATAATTGAAAATAATTAAATAATTTGGGTGATTAATATATTTATACGTACCTGTTTATCTCTTAAACCATATGCTAAAACAATTTTCATCTTAATGCACAATGAAATTGTTTACATTGTTCAATCCATATCATCATATGATCAAGATTGCTTGCAATGTACACATGTAGTGCATACCACTCTCGACCAACTATATAAAAAAATGAAATTCAAAAATGAGGTATAATTAGTTAATTACCATGGTATACGACCTTAATTTATAATTGACGTACCTAAAAACCTAACATCCCACCACCATGATCTTATTATCTTTTGTAAGAAACCTCTGAACTATATATATCCAAGACCCATTATTCACACATTTAAAATTCAATAGATAGAATTAAATCATATATACAGGAGCAAAGAATCGGTAGAGGAGAAAGTAACAAAAGGAAGATAGAGTAAAGAAAATAGATAAGGAAAATAGGAGTAAGCAAGTAATAAATAGAGTAGTCATTCTATTTTAGATATATGTCACTTTGAAGTAGAGATTAGAAGCAGAAGAAATATTTCATTTACTATAAAAAGATTCAACTTGGAGATATAGTTTGTGAACAGACCTCTACCTGCCTAGGTACTACAGAGTTTGAAGAGCAGGGGATTTCAATCATAATTCAGTTGATCCCATTTGTTGGCCAAGTCACTTGGAGATTTTAAGCAAAAATCTTGGCATACTTTGAGAATTCTCCAATATTTTTATTGGAACCTCATAATCTTGACATAATTTTGACCATATATATGAATTGTAAGACCTTTTTCTAGTGAACCATGTTAATCATCACCAATATTTTGTAAAGTTACTAAAGTTTTCTTTTGAAGTTTCACCTCAACAATAGCCCGAATAGAATGCTTATCTTTGCCCAAAATATTTACATACATTAGAACATGAATGTTGTGAAGCCTATTTATTCTAATATCAGATTACAAGTTATATAAAAATACCTTATAAATACTAAGGAAAATACCTAAAAAAAAATTTCCATAATCCATAAGAAAATCAAGAGAGGCACATATAATCTTGGTTCATAAATTTTTCACTATTTTGCAAAGACAGAAAAAAAAGGTTGCAAAATAGAGAAGCCATAGCTATTTCGCAAAGATAGAAAACAAGAGTTGTGAAATAGAAAATTCATCGCTATTTCTCAAAGACAAAAAACAATGGTTGCAAAATAGTGAGCCCATCCTTGTTCTGCAAAGAGAGAAAACAAGAGTTGTGAAATAACAAACCCATCCTTTTTTTGCAAATGACATAAAGTAAAGGTTGTGAAACAATGAAGGCATCTCTATTTCACAAAAAGATTGTAAGAAGGGGTTGCAAAATAGAAGACCTAGCGCTACTTCGCAAAGTTCATATTTTCCACTTGTGAATTGGCGAAATGGTCACCATTTTGTTGATATGATTAAAAGACATTTGCAAAGTAACAAAAGAGGTACTAAAATGAATTGACCATCACTTTTCCAGAGTGATAGAACACACATGTGGAAGTGCGATGGGAATTAAATGCTTATGAGCTCATAATTAAAAGAGCCAGTGCATGAATTAAAAAAATACAAGTGATAATAAAACTTTGAGAATTTTCTAAGACAAAAAAAAAGTGGTGAGAAGAAGTTCACCGTCAGTTGCAGAAGGCTTGGAAGAAATCAATAAGTTAACCTTTCTACTTGCAGCTCAAATTTGATTTCTAAAATTCCTAAGAGAAAGGTTAAAGAGGAAGAAAAGGGTGAGGTACAGAAATTCCCTTTACAAAAATCCCTCCTAGATGCGTTGCATGGGTCTATTGATATTGGAATCAAGGTCATTTTCTAGGATTTCTAGTATGAATGTAAAGATGCTAATATACCACATACCGATAGGTCCATATTTTTGTATTTCTACAATAATAGGGATGAGAAAGTTCCTAGGTCTAATCCCTGGAAGCTTGACCTAGAAAATATTATTGTACCAAATGTTTTCATAGATGTTGAGCTTATTAATCAGTTGGTCGGTAATTACAAACAACAAACCAGAACAGTTAGAGGGGTATACAAAAACCTAATTCTTGTTGTTTCTAAATCATGTAGCAATGAATGTTTTTGTTTGAACAAGAAAGCACTTACCAGAATTGACAGGCAGGGATACCTAGTGGAGTATGAAAGGATGGTAAGGAGTATGGGGTTGTAGGAGGAAGCCTATTTCAAGAAAAGGGGACATAATAACAAACCAATGATGGTGACTTGTAAGGCTCCATTTCCTAAACTAGAATTTATAGATTTATTTTAGAAAACATATCACGAGTGGTGCCAATTTTATGGCGATGATCATAGATCCAAAATACTAATAGATTTTATGTATTTGTCAATGATAATTTAGAATCCCAATTTCAACCTAGAATTTTATATCACTACTAATATTGAAAGTATTTTACACAACCAGTTAGTCTACTAGAAGACTAGTAGAGCTTTTAAAAATTATTCTCTATTGTGCCATCTAATGTTGTTCCAAAATAGCAATGTGTCCAGACACTCCATGAAATTGAACATGGTGGATGATCAAGGAAGTAGACTCCCAGTTAAGTGATGGTATAGGGTGTGGGATAAGAACAATAGAGATTGTAATTACAACACTTTACATGACTCTTTTTTTGTGTGGATATTGAGGGAAATTGAGCTGTATATGGAAAGGCTCTCTTAAGATAAGTGTTGTGTTGAGACCATTGGAACATAATCCTGAGAAGCGTTACACCCATAATTTTTCTAACTATATTTATAAGAGTGATCATTTTTAGAGTTTATGGGTGCAAGTAGGCCCCTCATAAAATACCAATTTTTTTTCTAATATAATTGATTTTCTAGAGTTTATTTGGAAGTTGATGTGGATCGAAAGGGAAGTAAATGGACCAAGGAAAATGAGAACTTTCAATCCCCATGTGGTCACATTTTCAGGGTTTTCTATTGGTTCTAGCTCTATTGAATAAGTTCAAAGTTATTTAAAGGGAGCATTTCAATTTAAAGATGGAAAGGAAAGGGCCTATGACCCTCAAGGTCACATTAAGTTCTTTATCAAATAGACATAACTAAAGATATTGCTCAAAATTGTATGGATCCTTCATATTTCATGCAAAAATGGAAAAAATGGAATATATTGAAGAAGTTAGAAGATGAAAGAAAACAAAAGGGATTGCCACAGTTTTACCATGATCAAACCAATGAGATAATAAGAATGGAATTGTGTTTGAGAGATTTTGAAAAATTATTTGGAAAATCTACAAGTGATGTTCCACTAGAGGTTAAGCCTTCTCCTCCTAAAAGGAATAAAAAGTTAATTATTCATGATTCAGATTCTGATGATATGAAAAAATCCCCCACTAAAAATAAAAATTAAGAAGAAGTGGCACCTATTGTACCCAATGATGAATCACAAGGAGAAGGAGATATTGAAGAGGCTGCTAGTGCACTCAGAGCACTTGATAATGATGAAGAGTGGATGGGCATGGTTCTCCATTGGTATTTCAGGAGGAAGTTCATGGTTATAATTCTCAGCTTCAGGAAGAAGAGGAACCTATTAATTTCATGGATGAAAGGGAAGCTATATCAGCAAGATTTAATGAGGATGAAAAATTTATTGAAACTCAGGAATTCAAGGATTTTTAGATACATATGGAAATGAATTTTTTTTAAGAAAGGAAGAAATTAAATCTCATGGGAGTGGAAGAGTCAAAGAATGAGGAATTCATTCATCAAACATTCAAGGAGCTTAACCTTGATGAGATAAATTGCACATTGGAGGAGGCCATAGAGATGGTAAAGAAGAGTGACACGTTGATTGTTCCAGGACTTACCCTTAAACATTTACTTATTTTAGACCAATTCATAAAAAAAGATGACCTCACATTTGTTGTTGAACTTGATAAAAATGAAAAGATAGTTGGATTAGTGTATAACCCCAAGGCTGAGAATTTAGCCACATGGGTGAGTTTCAATGACCATGATAAGCCTAAAATTATTGATATTGTGAAGGGAAAAGATGGAATGGAAATAGTTAAAACAATAAAGAGCACTAATCCCTTGGTATCCTCTTCAAATTTAATGCATAGGGAAATATTTAACAAAGATCAGGTCAAGCACATGCAAGAGCAATAGAGAAGGCTCAGAATAGGGAAATGGAAATTAATAAAGTTATCAATGATTTATACCTTGAAAGGGAAATATTTCAAAAGGAGATAAAAGAATTGAAATGTAATGACCAAAGTAAAGATTTGGTACTGCATAAAGATGCACCTTCCACACCTGTAGACATGACACATGATGAAGTGTCAAAAGAAAAGATAAAAAAATATTAAGGGGAAAAGGAAAACTGAGAAGCACAAATGAGATATTTTTATAGGAAATTCCCATATAAATACTAAATACTTTGGAACAAGTATTTGCACATGGGTTTGATCGAGTGATCAATAAATGTGATGAAGTATATGATAGGTATCAGGTTTTATTGGACATGTTTCCAATATTTGAGAAACATAAGCCACAATTGAAAGAGCTTTCTAGGAGATGGAAGCCTTCTCATTTTGATTTGATCAAGATTAGTGAAATTACTCAAAGAGATCCTGATGCACCTAAAGAGATAAAGGAAACACAGGAAATGATTGATGCATTCATAAAAGAAATTGGATATATAGAGAAAGAGGAAGGGAGAATGAAGGATAAAATATATTCCTTCCATACCATTAAACATTGGTCAATTCCTGAAATTGTTGATAAATACAGTCATATAAAGAGTCTAGAGGAATGGAAGATAGAATCTAAAGACATGGTTCCCAAAGTCATATCTCATTTGAAAGAGGATAATGATTTTAGCATCAAGAGTTTCAACATGTTCCTAGATGTAGTCATGGTATTAGAAAATAGATTATCATAGTTTGTGATTGAAGTCAAAGCTATAACTAGTAAGAAATGGAAAGATCACTTACTCAACATGTTAGACATCATCACCAATGGCCAAGTCATTTTTAGATTTTGGAATGGGATGATCAGTATTTGAAGCCTATCAGCAAGGGGTCCCAGAGGAAAGAACAAACATCTGAAGAAAAAGAGCAAGTTGGTGAAGGATTGTTAGGTTTGTTGAAATTTTTTCCAAAGCAATGGGTCCATGGTCTGTATCTAAAATAGGGTCTTGTATAAATCTTTGAAAGCCTTGTTTTCATGTTTCTAAGTGTAAAATTTGGTCCTAAAACCCTATGCATCGAAATGGTTTCTAATACTATGTTACTTTTTTCCACTTTAGTCATGTCTTGCATGTGTTCTTTTAAAATGATGTTCACATTCAATAGATTGTATTTTTCCTAACATTGTGGTCCTTTATTATTTCCTAAGTTCAAAGTCCACAAGATTTTATTAAACTATTATCTATCGAGCTAATGTGTTTTCATCCAATGGTTTGATCATTCCCATGATGAGAATATGACTAAAATCTAAGCATCAAGGCAACGCACCGTGATGCCACTTGTCTTTGGCAGGACCGGCTATAGTGAAGATACATATCAAAGGATATTCATAGATGTTTCTAAATCCAACGGCTCGTGCATACCTCTATATCAAAGATGTGGGTGAGTTAACTTCAAGGGATTGTGTCATGGTGACATGTGTCCTTAGTGGGCCCAAACATGAATGAATAGATGAGGTTAAATAAAGTATATGTTAGATCTAATCCGACGGTTGGCACGAAGGCTTATGATGAATATGCACATACAATAGCCATAAAGGGAAAGTGCCATGCTACCATGTGGTTTCTAGTGGGTCTGGCAGGTGATTAAAGATTCAGTTATACAAAACATCTTTGGAAAGATCTGATGGTTGGCGTTAACCCGCAATGCGAAGATGATTGAAGGATAATCTTTGAGGGATTGCACCATAATGACACGTGTCCGTCCAGGCAAGTTGCAGACTGCAATTTGTATAAAGTAAGTTGGGTAAAGATATGACAGGTTAAGGAATATCTGATGGCTAACATAAAGCCTCCAATAAAAGGTGTGGTGACTTTAACCATTAAGGCATTGCGACATGCTGCCATGTGTTTCAGGAGATCAAAGCTGCGGGTCATAAGATTGGTTAAAAGGAGTAGAGATCATACAAGATCAGATGAATGGTGTAAAGACTCAAGAATAAAGTGATTGACATTTATTCATCAAGGGAATGCATCATTGTGACATGTGTCCTAACTGTTGGGACCCTCTATTAGCATTAATTAAGATAAAGTGTTAACATCTTTAGAAAGATCTAACGGTGTGCACAAAGCCTCAGATGGAAAGTGATTGGAGGATAATCTTTGAGGGATTGCGTCGTGATGATACATGTCTGTGAATATGAAAATTGTAAAGGATTTACTGTGAGTCATCTGATACAAAGAAACATTGTCAGGATCGATGGTCATATTCAAATGAGTTATTTTAGCAATTCTAAAATGTTAGTCGTGAGAGTTTGAACTCATGTGAAGTAATGGAAAATGTGTGCTTTCCACAGTAAGAATTTAATGCTCAGGTTTGATAGGATTTATATGTAATTGATCATTCAAATCTTTCTTGTCATAATTTTCAAATTTTTGGAGTGAAATAAAGCTGCAGTGATCACATTTTAACTCTTAGGCTGTTTGCAAAATGGGTAAATTTTTTATGCAAGTTTTGTCTAAATTCTAAAATCTGAAGAATTATTAGGGCTTGCAGTCACTAGACTCTGTCAAGATTTTGTTGAATCATTAGATTATAAAGATCCTAAATTCAAGAGGCTACCTAGGAGAGAGTTCAAGGGCCATGTAAATTATAAAGACAGAAATGTTTGTGATGACCTATTGCGGCAACTAACTAGGTCAATAAATGATTCTACAAAAATCAAAGAACTGGTCTGTAAAAAGTCCATGTTTAAAAATTGGTAAGGGTTTGTAAGATCTACGATAGTGGGCTAGAGATGCCAATATAGGAATGACTGGTTTGGCTTTATTTAGAGTACTTTTTAGCCAGATAAATGCTTTTTCCCTGAACATTAATGTATGAAAATTTGATGTGGGAAAATTAGTAGTACTTGGGGTTTTCATGGATATTGATATGCTTATGCAAATAGCTGACAAATATGAAAAAATATCCAGGGTAGTTAGAGATAAGGATGGACAAATTATGGTCAACATAACTGCAGAGGAAATCAGGGAAGTCTTTAAATTGAGTGATGAGGAAACCCCTATGGAAAAATACCAGGGAACCTTTAAAGTTAGATTACTTCACCCCAAAGGCCAAAAGAGTATATAGGGCTTTATGTCAGATCTATGGGGATGTTGAAGAGAAGGAAATGCCAATTCATTATATGTTCATGATGGTACAAAGTTTTCACCCCCATTTGGCTATAATTTTTTATTTTGCTCCATATCTTGCAGACTTGATACATGAAGGTTTGATAGACATCTAGGAAAAAATGGTGACTAGACCTTTCACATGGTATTCTCTACTGATGCACATGTTTCTATTCAAAGGGGTAGATTATTTTGAAAGGGAGATAGAATTGACAAGGGTCAAAGATGATGAGGATATGCCAATATATTTGTGGAATGCAGACATGTCATGGGACAACAAAGAGGCAAGCTAGTACATTAATTTTGATAGATGTTTTGCTGCTAGAGTTAAGGCATTATTGGTAACTGATGATCCCACAATTCCTTTAACTCTTTTGTAACTATTGATGCCTAAATAATATAGTCAAGAATTAAAAATAGTGCATAATTGGGGAGATGTTATTCTCTATCCAGGGTCAATAGTTTCTATAATTTATGGTTTCAGGAGAATCCCAAATATATTAGCTTATAGAGTACCTATCATGTTAGGGTTGGCATAAATAATAAGGCAAATTGGAGGTTTGCAAGAGGAAGCATTAACAGGAAGAGGATAAGGAACTAATTTTCCCACAATCACAATAGCCCATTAGTTCATTATTACAAAGGGAGGGTGGAAACACCTAGATACATATATGGCCCCTTACCATTTGAGTACTGCAGTGTCGAGATGTGTTGATCCTGAATCTTTTATTAAAGATATGTTCAATGAAAAAACAAAATGCCTAGTACTGAACCACCAATTCAATTTACCTGAGGATATAATTAGAAATAAATTTGATATGATAGAGCAGGAGATAAAAAACTAAAAATGGATAGCATAAAAGAAGAGCCTGGATTTTGTGCAACATTTTGATAAGTTGTATGACCCATTAAAGGATTTTCAGCCTTGGGCTAAAAAGATAGAATCTTTAATGGAGATTTTTGAGGACATTATGCAAGCATTAAATCAGAAAAGGGATAATATTTTACAAACAGAACCAGAAAGAGCTAAAGAAATGATGAGCAGGCTAGCTCCTATTAGAAATGTTCCCCCAGGGAAATATATGGTTTACCAAAGAAGAGGGTATAGTACAGTCTTGCCACAAGTTGAGAAGACCCTGGATCCAAAGGGGAGAGGCCATTAGACTAACATAATAAATCATTTCCATCCCCAAAATGGCAAAGAATAGAAGGAGAACAACAACAACAACAACAATAATAGGTAGATGTATACTCTGCTTCTCAGTCTCCTCTCTGTATTGATGAGTAAGCAGTAGCAGAACAATTGCTACAAATGGGAGGTGCTGGACAAATCTTTGCCATAGCCCAAGAATTACAGGAAGGGATTTCATAGGTTCCAAAGCATGCTTCATTAGATTTGATTGTTGCTGAATGTGATGGAAAGGAATTGGATCCCTTGACACAACAAGCCAGTAATGAGTTTCTTTCTTATGATAATTTTATCAAGGCTAGGGCATTTTTTTTAGTTTTTATGGAGAACCCACATGAATGAGTTCAAGGAAAAATGCCAACAAAAACATAAGGAACAACCTACAAGGAGTGAGGAAGAAATTGAAAATGAAAAAAAACAAGAAATGATATACAAAATTGAAAAGATAACTCCTGAGGAAGGAAGGGAATTGGTCAAGAAGGAAGGGGTATTGATACTTCCTGAGTGGGATCTTGCAGATGCCATTGTTTTTGATGCTATGAGAAAGGAGACAAAGACTATCTATGCTACTGAGACAGAGGCTAGAAAAGCATATAAGGGAGTAAAATTTAGTGAAGATCATGCTGCCCTTGTTATGTGGAATATAAAAAGGAAGAGCCATAAGGTATCTGATGAAAGTAATCAGGCTGAGCATGTAGGTAGCCTTATTGTACAAAGAGTATCAGATACATCAAGTGTGGACACAGCTGACCTCTCTCTGCAAACAACAAAATTGAGTTTAAAGGTGGCTAAGAAATAAGAAGAGGCATTCAAAAGCCTAACATAAAAGTATGAGATTATCATGAAGGCTTATAATGATGAGAAGATTAAATCTATTGAAAAGGACAATAGGATTGCACAAGAAAAGGCAAGGTTGATTGCTAAGAGAATTGAGCTAGAGAAATCAAATAAGGAATGGGTTGAACAATCTGTAGCTTTTAGGGAAGCAGAGGCATGGGTGAAACAAAAGTATGCTGAAAAAATACATAACACCCTCATGCATTGTACTCGTGAATTAGTTCCTACTACCATTTATTCACAAGGAAAGAAAATTGTCAACATATTGAATGAATATTTTGAAGAAAAGGACAATATATTGAAGAAAAGGACAACTGGGATCAAATGGTGAACAGATGGAAGGGAAAAAGAGGAGAATTGAAATTCTTCCATACCATGTGTAAAGAAGAAAATAATGTTGACATTGTTTTAACTGGTACTCATAAATGTGTCAAACTAATGAAGGACATGGATATAAGAAGGAGCATTGTCATCAGGAAATTAATGGCCTTAAGAAAGGAATATTCAAAGGACCAGTATGAGATGTTTCTAAATATTTTTAAGAAGAATGGGGATATAAAAGATGAAGCATTATGGCATAGGAAAACAAATGAGACACTGGCAGTAAGAACAAATAGCATAATTACTCTGGAAAGTAGATTGTTGTTTATTCAAATAGTTGAGATAGTCGGTAAGGCTAGAGCATTTTTTTATTTTTGTCAGATGAGATTGAGATTGAAAGTGTCGATTGGAAGGAGATCAACAATAGAAAGGATGAGGTCATTAGCTTTGCTTAGCCAAGTGATGAGGTGTATACCTCTTGGAAGGAAAGGTACACTATAGTTGATCCAAGAGAAGGTGACGACATGCAAGTGGACAATAAGGCCTAACAGATTGGATGATATAGGTAAAGAGTGAAGATCCTACATCACCAACATCAAAGACAAGAGACTCCCGGTGGCTCATTTTGAACAACTTTGAAGAAGATGCAAGTACCAAGCGGTCAAAAGACAAAATATATCAAATATCTATTATAACAAGAGTGGTTATCACTCCATTATCTATTTTGTCTTTTTATTGAGTCATTGATTTTGTCCTTATTCCAAATGATCCATAGCTTGTTGCAATACTATTCTATAAAAAGGAATCCCAAGATCATTGGAAGGGGCTAGAAAATTTGTCTTGTAAAAAATTTGTAAATTTTTCAGTCAAGAGGGAAAAGATAGTATAATTTATGCTAGATAGTGTAAGAAGTCAGAAATAAAGTTGAGAGATCTTTTGTAGGTTATTGAAGAGGTTATCTTTGAGTACTTTTTGTATACTGGAATAAGATTTTCTGAATTTAATACAAAGATCTAGATTCCAATCTCTCCTGTGTTATGTGTCATATGAGTTATGAATTTTCTGATTCATTAGCATAGTTTTATGTATGTTTATGTACTTGTTTGAGAGTTATGATATAGGATCAGATTAAATTAGGCTCTGATTAATGCATAGATTCATTTGACACATGCTAGGATTCTATTAGTAGTAGGGGTTTTGGGATAGTTGTATTATGATTTGAAATATTTGGTGAATATTAATTTCAGTATATTGTATCTGAGTTAGAATATAGCCCAATGGATAAAGCACTGATCTAAATCGGGTAAGTTTTGTATTATTGCATATCTAGTTGCACATTGGTTGTGTTTTCCTATTAACAAACATTTAAAATCCATTAAGTCTACATTTGTTTAATTTTGTTACGATTTTCTATCTCATGCTCCATTTCATGGTTGATGTTCAATGGGTAATTAGCTAATTATCTAGTATCTGCTAGTTATGTTGAGTCATTGTGATATTACTTCTTGATAGTACCAGATTAGATATATCAATATGTATTACAGGGTATCCCCCCTTATTGGCGAAGGACCTAAAGAGTAGAAGTATTAATATAGTGCTTGTTAGTTGGTCCTTTTCTTGCATGAACAAATATTTGGAGGTGGCTCCTCTATAAAACAATCACAAAGGGAAGAGGTTATTGTTGTTTTTATTGAAACATAAAAAGAAACCAACAAAATGGTGACTCTTCTAGGGAATTAGTCTTTCATTGCAATAAGCATGTAAGGTTTCTCAAGTTGAGCTAGACACTTGACCTACTTACTTATCAATACTAGTCAGTTGACCATTGTACTATAGATTTGTATCTTCACATATCCCAGTGATCTGTATTAACATGGAAAATATGTCAGGATAAGTTCTTAGAATTTCTTGATATCTGTGACCCATGAGAACTTTCCATAACAAATTTATTTCTCAAGTTAGTGTGTATTGTCCCAGCTATTTTTTGGGTGGTGACTCAAAGAAATATCTGCATCAGTGTTGAGTTACAATTAATCTGATACACCAATGTCTAGCTATGAGTTACAAAAATACCAGATCCAGGATGAACAGTCGTCCTTAGAATGAATTGGAAAGTGAGATTCCATCCACTTCGAGAGATGGGAAATCAGTGAGCAGAAATGTTGCTAGAGTTACTCCCCAAGCCTAGAGACAAAGAAGGAACATAAGAATGGATACTCCCATTCCTCCTAATCATGAAGAAGAAAATGTAGAATTTGAATAAGAAACACAACCAGGAATGGGAGTCTATGGGGAGTATTACTCTCAGAGTGAAAGGGTTGATGATGTTCCTAGATATACTAGAAAATGTGGCTCGTGGTAAGTCTCAGGGACATGAGACAAGGTACAGATCTAAGAGTAGAGGTGAAGAGAATAGGAATGCTCCAAGTGATCCAAGCTCTCCCTCATCTGAAAGACCACATGCCCATCATCATAGAAGAGAGAGAACCATCATGGAAGAAAAATCAGAATCTAACATGACTCTTGTGGATTCTGAAGAGATTTTTGAAGAAGTGGGTGAGTTGGAGAGGAAGATTCAAGAGAAAAATGCCTTGAGAAAAAAAAGAGAAAGAGAAAAGGAAGAAAGAATCAGACATGCTCAGATTCAATCTGACCAATTGAAAAGGCAATTGCGAGATTTGGAGGCAATAAATGCTACTGTTATACTTGAGAAAATTGAACATGAACCTATTGTTCAATAGTTGTATGAAATACCAAAGCCCAAGGATAAAGGTAAACAAAAGGTAGCAGATATTGAAATAAATGAGCTAGTGAGAAAAGGGAGTATAGTGGATCCCATGGTCAAGCTGGATACTGAGTTGGAGAGAGCCGAGAGAGAGAGAGAGAGAGAGAGAGAGAGAGAGAGAGAATATCCAAGGAATTTGAGAAGGCTGAGTTGGAAGCCTCTACTCTTGAAATGAAAAATAAAATTGAATTTCTTAGGCAAACCTCTGGTCCTCATCCTGCTGGTGCTGATCCTAAATTGTCTCTAAATTTTAGAATGAATTTACCACCACTTGTTGATTCTAGAAATGCTACCACTTCAAGTAATCAAAGTAACATTTCATTTCAAAAAACTCCTGTCTATACTGAAAGGTACAGACAATTTATTTTTCTTGGCATTCCTGGTTATCCAAATGATATTCCTAAAAATATTAGGGATAAAATTCCTAAATTTGCTGGGAATAATGTTATAACATGTGAGGAACATCTAAAACATTTTATGGATATGGTTGATGACTATGAAGTCACACATGATTATGTTATGATGAAATTATTTGTGCAATCATTAATTGAGCATGCTAGGGACTGATTTAGAGGATTTCCCCACGAATGTATTAGGTCCATGGATGAGATGAAGGAATGTTTCAGGGACCAATATGGGGATAAGACTAATGAAGGGTTCATGTTGAATGAGTTCAACAACATAAGAAGAACCCAAATGAATAATTGGTGGAATTCAATATAAGGTTTCAAAGGGTAATGCACAAGTTGCTACAAGTGATTAGACTAGATGACAAGGTATGTCTTGCTACCTATCTTAATGCTTTTGACGCAAAAATGGGTTATTGTTAAGAGATAAGAACCCTATAAATATTAGGGAAGCATATAAGGTAGCAATCAACATTGAGACAAACATAAGAGTTTTTGGGAAAGTGGGAAGGAGAGAAGATTGGAAACCCACCAGGTATAATAAGAAAGAATCAAATAAACCCTTGAGTTTTAAACCTAAGGAGGATGATAACCTTAATTTGATTCTGAATGCTTTAAAAAATTTAAAGCCTAGAGAGAATAGTCACAATAGGGTTTCAAATAATGATAAACCTTCCTATGGAAATTTCAATAGACAGCCTAGGATACAAAACTATCCTTATACTACTCAGTGGAAATATGGGAAACCTATTGTCCCACAGAAAAAGGATAAATCTGATGAAAAAACTCCTGATCCCCTGCACAAGACCTCTGTAAATATGTGCAATGATAATCCCTGGTGTGTAGCTTGTCAGTCTCCACATAATAATGAGTATTGTGTTATTGCTGCCAGAATTTCTGCCACTAAAGAAAATGAAGAAGATGAAGAGGAAGAATATGATGACAGTGGTTGTGCTATGACCTCCTCACTTGTTAATGATGAAAAATATTATCAGCCTGATGATTCTAACATACAAGATTGGGAGATTGATGATATGAGATGTAATTCTAAAGGATGTGATGAAACCCCTATTCTGAGAAGGCCATCTAATGAAGAAATTGCTGAGAGCACAACAAATATGGTTGCACAAGCAAGGGATAATTATGTTTTGAGAAATAGAGTAGTTGGAAATGCATATGGAAAACTTGCTGGTATCTTTATCAAGGATACCCCAAATAGTACCAAAAGGCCACAAGAAAAAGAGAAACAGGCTAAAGGTACAAACAAAATTTTGATCAAAAAGGGTAACAAACCTACTGGTCCAAGTGTATATAAAGAAAATATGAAAACACCAGAAAGTTCCATACCTCATTCCAAAAAAAGAGGATAAACCACATAAGGGAGATGAAGCTAAACTGGCTACTCAAGAAAAATATGTGGATTACACAAATCAAAGATCAGACATTTCTGATATGAAATACACCCCTGTGGATATGGGGAAACTTTTGTCTCAGATAACTATTAATTTACCTCTACTAGAAATGATGAGGATAGGATAGCATAAAGAAAAATCTTTGATATGGGTAAAGGGTGTTATCTCTATCAAGATTATGGGGCCAGAGAAAAATAAGAAAGTGTTTGAAAATAAGGAAAAATCAACAAAGGAATCTGATGAGCTTGTGTCAAAGATTCCTCAAATCTCCTTGGATACCAATATTGTTAACACTACTGTAGAAATTGTTCATCCTTTTTTCTTGACATTGTTAATAAATGGTAAAATGCTAAAAAACTGCATGATTGACTCTGGGGCATCTAACACTGTCATGCCTGCAGAAGTCATGAGATATATGGGATTGAAAGTGGACACATCACATGGGAGATACCATGTTATTGATTCCAGAGAAGTGCCTGTCATAGGCACTATTAAGGCTTTGCCTTATAAATTGGTAGCTTTCCCAGACAAAGTGCTAACAATGAGTGTGTTGGTTGTAGAAAACCCCCAATATGGAATGTTATTGTCAAGAATATGGAGTGCATATATGGGGGAAGCATTCAATGTGATTTTTCATTTTCCACCTTCAACATTAATGGTGAAAACATCAAAGTATCAAGGGAAACCATAACTCCTCATATGATTGAGGAGCAAGATGATAACAACATGAATTATTTCTTGGATACTAAGATGGGGTCGTTTCAAGTGCAGGAAAGTCAATTTGCTAGAAAATCACAACCTGCATTGTTTTTAGAAGATATAAATAATTTATCTGAACAAACTAAGTTATGGATAATATATTTTGATGGTGCCAGTTCTAAGGAGGGGGCTGGTGTTGGAGTTTTGTTAATATCTCCCTCTGGAAAAACCTTCAAATTTTCATTTTCTTTATTGTTTACTTGTACAAATAATGTGGCAAAATATGAGGCTCTATTGATAGGTCTGAGACTAGCTGCAAGACATGGAATCAAATGCATCAAAGCTATTGGAGGCTCTGAGTTAGTGGTATCTCAGATCAAATCCAAATATGCATCCAAGAACCATAGATTGAAGCAGTACCAAAATATAGTCTGGGATGAGTTAGAAAGTTTTGATGCATTTGGTATTGACTAGATGGATAGGAGCCAAAACAAAATGGCAGATTTGTTGGCTAACATTGCTTTAAGGCCAGAAGACATTAATTTTGTTGGAATTTCTGAAATAGAAGTTCAGACTAGGCCTTCAATACCAGACAATGTAGATAGCTGGCAAGTATTTGATGATGATGTAGATATTATGAGATTCTTGTATTGTGAGGAAGGTCTTGAAAACAAAGAGATAGATTTCACTAAGTATGTGAAAAACATTGATGGAAAAGATAATGTCTTAGGAAAAGAGATATTGCATTTGAAGTCAAATAAAGTCCCAAAGGGACTAGTTGTTTTGGAGAGGGCCTTTGATAGTAAGGATAGACCATACTCTGTTACATGTGTAAATAGATCTGAATATTTGGAGGAGGTTAATGTGTAAAAGGAAGAAATTCCTAAGAACTTATTTATTGGTAAAAAAAAATGTCACCCAAAACCAAGGAGGATCTGACTAATCTTTTAAAGAAATAAAAAAGGGTCTTTTGTTGGACATATGATGACATAAAGGCATATAATGAGGAACTGTTTCAACATGAAATTCCATTGAAGGAAGATGCCAATCCCTTTAGGCAAAAGCAAAGGCCCATAAATCCCACCCTAAGTCCTAAGATGGAATAGGAATTAAAAAAGATGAAAGATGCTAGGATAATCAAACCCATTAGGCATTCTTCCTGGGTTTCCAATCTAGTCCCGGTCAGAAAGAAGAATGGGGATGTGAGGCTGTGTGTGGATTTCAAAAATTTGAACATATCTTCCTTAAAAGACAACTATGATCTCCCCAACATGGAGAATATGTTGCAAAGAGTCACTAGATGTGAACTCATGTCCATGATGGATGGATTCTCTAGGTATAACCAGATTATGATCAAAGAGTCAGAGCAGTTTAAGACTTCTTTTACCACACCATGGGGAACATGTGTATATGTGAGGATGCCTTTTGGTTTAATGAATGCTAGGGATACTTTCCAGAGGGCCATGGATGTTGCATTCTCAGACTTCATGCAAAAATTTCTTGAGGTCTATCAGGATGATCTCACAGTTTATTCAAAGAAGGAAGAACAACATTGTGAGCACCTGGAAAAGATTTTTGAAAGAACCTTAGAATTTGAGATTTCTCTCAATCCCAAGAAATGCATTTTTGGAGTGACAGAAGGTAAGTTATTGGGTCACTTTGTTTCAAAGGAAGGGGTTATAATTGACCTAGATAGGGTAGCTACTATTGATAGAGTGCCCATCCCAAGAAATGTTAAGGGAATTCAATCCTTCTTCGGATAGGTAAATTTTCTCAGAAGATTTGTCACTAACTTTGCTGAGAAAAGTAGACCAATTTAAAAAATGTTGAAGAAGGATGCTAAAATGGAATGGGATGGGGAGGCCACCCAATCTTTTCAAGAGATTAAGAAATCTATTAAAGATGCCCCTATCCTAACAACTCATGATTATTCAAAGCCCATGAATATTTTTTCATTTGCACCTTGTCATACTATTTTTGTTGTATTGTTGTACAAAAATGAAGAGTGGTTTGAGCAGCCTATTGCCTTTTTTAGAAAATCATTACAGGCTATAGAGCTCAAGTATGATATAACCAAGAAGAAGACCTATGAATTGGTGAAGGTTGTGAAATATTTTAGGTGTTATTTAATAGGTGCTATTGTAGTAGCTTATGTCCCCTCAGCAATAGTTAAGGACATCTTTACTCAACAAGAGGTGTCAGGAAAAATATGTAGATGGATTAATAGGATTTGGGAGTTTAATATAGAAATCCAAATCACTAAGTTGGTTAGAGGGATGGTTTTATCCAAATTGATGGCTAGTGCAAATTTGGATGCTAATCACATCAATACCCTAGAAGAAGAACAGAGACCTTTCATCTGTAACCTTGACAATTGTGATTGGTACAACAACATTATTTATTATTTACAGAGAATGAACTATCCACAGGGCATGAATGAGAATAAGAAAAGGACATTAAAACTACAAGAAATCTATTTTTCTCTGATTAGAGATGAGCTATGGTGGAGGAAACCTGAAGGAATTTTACTGAAATGTGTTGACAAAGAACAAGCAGACATGATCCTACAAGAGATGCATAATGGAGTGTGTGGTGGCCATTATATGGCCAAGACTACTGCACATAATATTTTAAGAGTAGGATTCTGGTGGTCGAGTATCTTCAAGGATTCTCATCAACTGGTTAGGAAATGTGATGCTTGCCAACATTTCTCTGGTAAGCTAAAGTTCTCAGGTAATGTACCCCTTACACCAGTGGAAGTTCAAGCCCCTTTTCAGCAATAGGGTATTGATTTTATAGGAGAAATAGCCACTAAGTCCAGTGGTGGACATTCATGGATTATTGTAGCTACTAAGTACTTTACTAAGTGGGTTGAAGAAATCCCCACTAAGAGAGCAACCAGTAAAGTGGTAATTGATTTTTTATTGAAAAACATAATTACTAGATTTGGATGCCTGGAGAAGATAATCTCAGATAATGCCATGTGTTTTGAATCTGAGGAGTGTGTCAATTTTTGTGTTGAATATGGTATTCAGACATCTTACTCTGCACCTTACCACCCACAAGGAAATGGCCAAGCTAAGTCCACTAATAATAGCCTCCTCAAGATTATTAAAAGAATTTTGGATACAAACAAGAAGGCCTAGGATTCAAAGTTAACATTGGCAGTCTAGGCAGATAGGGTGACATCAAAAAAGGCCATAGGATGTGCACCTTTTGATCTAGTCTATGGTATCCAAGAAAGATTGCCCCAAAATAATTTGATGTAGATGTACAAGTTTTTTCAAATCTATGATGATGATATTGAAAATGACATGCAATTGAGAATTAATGATCTAGTGAAATTAGATGAAGCCAGGAGGGAGGCTTCTACGAAGAATGCAAAACTTCAATTGTAGGTGAAGAAATTGTATGATAAGAAGGAATTCTCAAGATAGTTTGATGTGGGAGATTATGTTCTCATGTGGAATGCCAGGTTGGTAGACAAAGGGAAGCCTGGGAAATTTGAACCAATTTGATAGGGAGCCTATATTTTCCATAAAAGGTATGGGAAAAATTCATATTTATTGAAAAATCTTACTGGAATCATTTTAGAACTGTCATTTCATGGATAGTTCTTGAAGCTATACTTCTCTTGAAGTCTAATTATCCATGAACATTAGGATTGTGTATATAGTGTGTCTCTGCAAGTGTGTTCCTTCTGTCTTATTTTAGTTTTCTTTCCTATTGTGTGAGTAGTTTTGTTTTCTAGTAGTTTGGTCTGCTCCCCCTGAGATTCTGAATTCTTGTAATGCCTACAAGAGGTATTCATCCCTAGAAAGAGCCACTGTTAGGTCTATTGAATTTTTTTTCCAAAGCAATGGCTCCATGGTCTGTATCTAAAATAGGGTCTTGTATAAATCTTTGAAACCCTTGTTTTCATGTTTCTAAGTGTAGAAGTTGGTCCTAAAACCCTATGTGTCGAAATGGTTTCTAATTATGCATTAATTTTTTCCACTTAAGTCATGTCTTGCATGTGTTCTATTAAAAAGATGTTCATGTTCAATAGATTGTATTTTTCCTAATGTCGTGGTCCTTTATTATTTCCTAAGTTCAAAGTCTACAAGATTTAATTAAACTATTATCTGTCGAGCTAATGTGTTTTCATCCAATGGTTCATGCATTCATGTGATGAGAAGATGACTAAAATCTAAGCATCAAGGAAACATGCCATGATGCCACGTGTCTTTGGGGGGACCGACTACACTGAAGATACAATCCAAAGGATATTCGTAGATGTTTCTAAATCCAACGGCTCGCGCATTACCTCTATATCAAAGATGCAGGTGAGTTAACTTCAAGGGATTGCATCGTGGTGACATGTGTCCTCAGTGGGCCCAAACATGAATGAATAGATGAGGTTAAATAAAGTGTATGTCAGATCTGATCTGACATTTGGTGCGAAGGCTTATGATGAAGATGCACATACAATAGCCATTAAGGGAAAGTGCCATGTTTCCACGTGGTGTCTAGTGGGTCTGGTGGGTGATTAAATATTTAGTAAATACACAACATCTTCAGAAAGATCTGATGGTTGGTGTTAACCCGCAATGTAAAGATGACTGAAGGATAATCTTTGAGGGATTGCGCCGTAATGATATGTGTCCATCCAGGCAAGTTGTAGACTGCAATTATCATAAAGCCAATTGGGTAAAGATATGACAAGTTAGGGAAGATCTGACAGCTGATGCAAAGCCTCCAATAATAGGTGAGGTGACTTTAACCATTAAGGCATTGCAATGTGCTTCCACGTGTTCCATGAGATCAAAATCGTGAATCATAAAGATTGGTTAAAGGGAGTACAGATCATACAAGATCAGGTGGATGGTGTAAAGACTAAAGAATAAAGTGATCGACCTTTAGTTATTAAGGGAATGCATCATTGTAACATATTTCCTAAGTGGTGGAACCCTCTGTCAGTGTTAAGTAAGATAAAGTGTTAGCATCTTTAGAAAGATCTAACGGTGCACACAAAGCCTCAGATGGAAAGTGATTGAAGGATAATCATTGAGGGATTGCACCATGATGACACATGTCTATATAGATGAACATTATAAAGGATTTACTGTGAGTCATCCGATGCGAAGAAAAGTTGTCAAGATCAACGGTCATATTTCAAAGGAGTTATTTTAGCAATTCTGAACCGTTAGCTATGAGAGTTTGAACTCGGGTGAAGTAATGGTGAACATGTTCTTTCTATTAGGAATAAGGTGTCTCAACCTTATATATTTCCTTACATTTGATATTTTCTAAATATCAGCACTTTGGACAATGTGTAAGGTAATCATGACTAAAACGGTTATGATGGATTCCTATGATGGTCATTAATATTTGTAAGAGCTAATTGTGGAAGTTTCAATGACAGGTGAAGACATGCAAGACATGTGGCAGCTAATTAGTTGAGTACTATACACTCTTCTGTAATCGTGGGGTTCAGGACATCGCCCAAAAAAAAAATTTGGGTTCCTATTTTCTCAGAGAATGGTAAAACCCTAATACGGCTGCCTTTGGAAGTTGCCCTAAAAAGTGAAGCACATGATATAAGCATTTTTTAGGGTTGCAAATCTGAGAGAAGTTAGTGTATTGTTGGAATATTTTTATGCTGTCAAATTTTTCTTCAAGTGTTGATTATCTCCTGAAAGAACTTGCATTGGAAGTGTATTGTAAATAGTATTAGTTTTGATTAATACATTGTGCAGATTTTGGAGTGCTGGGGTTTTTTACTGAAAGGTTTCCCCAAGGTAAATCATTGTGTCATTCTAATTTTTCTATGTATTCATGTTATTGTATTATCATTCTCTAATTGCTAAGGGTTAAATCTGAATTTTCATGATCCTCTTCTCAAGATTTTAGTGTAGGGAACTATTTTCTGCACACTTAGTTTCCTTTTAGTTGGTATCAGAGCCTAGCCAGTTTTGGTTCTATTTGTTAAGGTACTAGTTTTTTTGAGCCAATCACCAGTTCAGTGGGAGTATTGTTGCAGAGTATTCATAACCTTATTGCAGGAGGAGATGCCAGGTTCTTCATATAGTATAATGGAGGTGGAAAAGTTCAATGGCACAAACTTTGAGTTGTGGAAACTCAAGATGGAAGACATGCTCATAGACCATGATGTATGGGAGGCAGTTGATAATGATATCAAACCAGTAAAAATGCCTCAAGAATATTGGGATCTCAAGGATTAGAAAGCTAAGGGTCTCATTAGACTCTGCCTAGCAGATTCTATTCTCCTAAATGTTCTTGATGAGAAGACCACAAATAAATTGTGGACATGGCTTGGGTCTGTGTTGTTGGAGATTTGTTTCTGTACAGTTCATTGATTGTATGTTTTTCATTGATGACAACATATAATACACAGTAGTGATTCTAGATGTACTTATCAGAATGATGACATCAAGACTTGCATGGTTAGATACATGT
The DNA here is from genome assembly GCA_018584345.1 of Thuja plicata. Taxonomy (NCBI): domain Eukaryota; kingdom Viridiplantae; phylum Streptophyta; class Pinopsida; order Cupressales; family Cupressaceae; genus Thuja; species Thuja plicata. Next base: position 574,917 of record MU226659.1, on the reverse strand, counting down.
TGTAGACATGTTTATTATGTTATGTTCATACACGCAGATCCAGATATAATGTTTCAATCAAGTTGTGTAATTCTATTATTGGCAGTTACAGTTCTGGAAGAGTATCTATTCAGAGCTGATGTATGTAACATGTTTCTTGAGTTGCACCTATCTTCAAGATATGCATGTGTATATTCATGATTAGTTATGAGTTGATGATAGTCATCTAAAGGTGCCAAATGTGTTTCAAGAATATTGCAAAGTTAGAGATAATTTGGTGAAGCCGACTTAGTGAAGCGACACATCTATTCAGTTTATACTTGTGTGGTTATAATTATGCTTGAGTGCTTAGTAGAGCTGACAAGGATGTTATGAAGAGTTGCCTTACAGGTCCCATGATCTCATACTTTGAGGAAGATCCTTATAGCAAGTCATTTTTGATATGCTAAGTGTGAATGATACAAAAAGAGATAAAAGATGTACAGAGCAGAACATCAGATGTGGTTCATTCATCAAGAGTCTATGTGAAGAAGAAGTGAAAGATTACAATAAACTAGAACTGATCAAGACAGTAGGTCTACTCTATAGTTCATCATCAGATATAGTGCATATCAGTTATACATAAGGTTGTAGCCTTCACCATTGAAGCAGTGAGCTTTTGGACAGTGAGTCCTCACCCCTAACAGAGTTATTTGTAAAAGACTCCTAACAGGGTTTGACCCTTAACCAGGTCACTATACTTATTGCATTGTAAAGTACAACTCCTTATAGGGTTGAAATATCTTCTAATAGGGATTACTATAAACAAGTATATCTCATTGTGGGTGCTAATTCCCATCGGGGTTTTTACCATTTGGTTTCCCCATAATCAAATTGTGTGTTGTGTACTATGTTATCTAAATGAGCATTTACTTTATTGTATTATGAAGTTAAAGAAGTAAAAAGAATTAAAGTTACTGATAACTGATTCACCCCCCCTCTCAGTTATCCTTTGGGACTATTCTAACAATTGATATCAGAGCCAAGTGCCTTGGAGAGAAAGCCTAATAGATTAAGGTAGATCAGATGGCATTTTTTAGAAAAGAAAGTCCTAAGTTCGATAGAGAGAACTATCTGGATTGGAAGAAAAAAATGATAACACATTTATAGTGTGTTGGCTTTGAGATCTTTGAGATTTCTACACAAGAAGTTGTTATTCTATCTCTGAAAGACCTTGCAAAGGATGATGCTAATAGTAGACAAAAGGAGACATTTACCAACAATACAATTGCTAAAGAATCCCTAATTAGTGCCCTATCTGACAGTGAACTTTCTGAGATCAAGAAAATTGACAGAGCATACATCATATTGAAGCATCTAGAAGATATGTTTGAAGGAGATATTCAAGCAAAGAATGCTTGCAGGAAGACATGGAAAAAGAAATATAAAAATCTTGAGATGTTACCTGAAGAGAATATTAGAGCCTACAATCAAAAGATAAATGAAGCAATCTCTGGAATCAGAAACAATGGTGGAGAAATATCAAAAGAAGATATAATTGACAAGTTGTTAACTACCTTAACATCAGACTATGAAAACAAGATAAGTATTCTAGAGGAAACCATGAAATTCTCACAATACTTCAAGAGAGAGACTTTTATCAACAAAATCTTTGCATTTGAGATATCAAGATTGAAGACTAAACCTAAAAGTGAAATAGCTTTCAAAGCCTTAGTCCATGGTAAGAAATCCTTACACATCCTTAGCCATAATGAGAAAGAAGAAGTTGATGAAGAACTAGAAGATATCATTTCTATGATTGCTAAAAGAGAAAAGAAAGGAAAAGGAAAATATGAAGGACAACTTCCATTAAAATGCTTTTCATGCAACAAGATTGGTCACTTTGCATCTAAGTGTCCCACAAGAGTCAAGAAGTTCAGATCTAATTACAAACCTAAATGTAAGAAGGAATTTTACCATGCTAAAGAAGGTGTAACTGATGAAGATTTAGGAGAAGATGAAATTGGATTTGTTTCCCTTAGAGACATGGAAATTTTCTCAGGGAAATAGACATTACAAATGAAAAGGAAGAACAAGAGTTAGTCATAGTTTCCAAAGCAGACACTAGAACTGATTGGATCATTGACAGTATATGCTCTCATGATATGACAGGTGACAAAGACAGATTTGTCCATTTAGACAAATACAAAGGTGGTATGGTTAGATTTGGAGATAACACTCCTAAACCTATCATAAGAAGAGGTTCTATCACTTTGGATGGAAAGAACAAGACAGATGATGTTCTATATGTTGATGGATTACACCATAACTTGCTAAGTGTTGGACAGCTACATGACAAAGGTTATCATTTGGAGTTCAAAGACAACAAGTGCATCATTAACAAGAAGGATGGAGACATGATTGCATCAGGCTCCAAAACAAAAGGTAATGTTTTTCAACTCAATTCTGATGTAAGTTGTTTTGTTGCAAAAGTGGATGACAGTTGGTTATGGCACAAGAGACTGTCATATCAATTTTGATAACATAGTAAAGATAAGTAATTTTAAGGCAGTCAGAGACCTTCCTAGTATTGCAAGACCAGTTAACACAATATGCAGGGAATATGTTATGGGAAAGCATGTAAGGAGTTCTTTCAAAAGCAAGCAGAAATTAGCTGAAAACAAATTGGACCTAGTGCATACAGATTTATGTGGTCCTACCCAAACAAGATCTTACTACGGAGAAAGGTATTTCATTTTGTTTGTTGATGATTTTTCAAGGATGATGTGGGTTGCGTTCTTAAAAGAGAAGTTTGAAGCCTTTGAGAAGTTCAAAATATTCAAAGCTAAGGTTGAGAATGAATCTGGATTAAAACTAAAATGTCTGAGATCAGATAGAGGAGGAGAGTTCACCTCTGATCAGTTTTATGACTATTGTGAAGAACATGGAATTAAAAGACAGTTGAATGCACCTATAACCCCATAGCAGAATGGGATAGCAGAAAGGAGGAACAAGATTATACTTGATATAGAGCACACTATGATGATTGAAGGAAAATTTATGCACACATATTAGAGAGATGCAGTAAATACAGTAGTCTATACTATCAATAGAAATCAATTGAGGCCAGGCACAGATAAGACACCCTATGAACTTTGGTTTGGTAATGTACCTATAGTAAAATATTTCAAAATCTTTGGCAGAAAGTGCTACATCAAGAGAGATGATGGTGTTGGTAATTTTGATGCTAGAAGTGATGAAGGTATTTTCCTTGGTTACTCTACAAAAATCAAAGCATATAGATGTTTTAATTTGAGATTGAAAAAGATAATTGAAAGTACTCATGTAAAAATTGATGAGAATTTTATGGTTCAAGAGAGATACTATGAATATGCACCTATGATTGAAGATGAACCC
>MU226659.1:539740-552987 GCA_018584345.1 Thuja plicata | reverse complement strand
GAGATAATTCTCCTTAATCTTTGACACCATAGCCTGCCAATTTGCAATAGGATTTTTACCTTCTTTTTCTCTTTCTTCTTGGATGAATTTCCACCAAGTTAAGGCTGCTCCTCTCAATCTAGACTTATCAACTTTCACTTTCTGTGCTTCAGTCACTCCTTCAGAATCAAAATGATTCTCCATTCCTTCAATCCATTCCATTACCAGTTTAGAATCCATTTTTCCAGCAAGTACTAGTAATCCATCCAATGCTTTTCCACCTAGAGCCTTGATAGCCTTGAAGAATGGTTCTTCTGGCATAGGAGGGTCTGGTTCTGGTATAACATCCTCCTCTGCAACAGCTTTTCCTTTATTGGAACTCTCTACTTCTCCAGTTACTTTATCAGCAATATCCTCTAGTTGTTTTCTCATTACCTCTAGAGTTTCTTCAAGGAGTCTATTTCTCTCCTTCTATTTGTTAACCTATTTAGCCAACTCGACATTTGTCACCATGGCTGATTCTCCTACTGATTCCTCAGTACTTTGAAACATCTACAAATTTCAAACCCAAATCTTTAACTTAGCTCTGATACCAATCTGATGGGGAGGTCACCTTTCTCTCCTCGACTCCTACTCTCTTCTAGGAATCTTACCTTGGACCCTATTCACTTCAGGATCCTCTAGACTCACACTTGAGTCTCTTATGGTTACTCTTAGACCCTAACCAAAAGGACTTCTACACTCCCTCTCTCCTAGGTTTCCTACCCACCAAAAAGCTTCACTCTCTACCTTATCTTGCTCTTCATGACTGAATACAGTCAGTCATGCACCTTCTCCTTCTATCTCTCTCTCCTACAAGTTCCCTAACCGGACCATCTAGCTCGCCTAGGACTTGTCTACAATTCTAACTAGCCTCTTCTCAATCCCAAACATAGAAATAGAAATAAAATACATGAGGGATGCTTCTTGATAGTCACACTCCATAAGATGGATTACCAGAGTCAAGAAACATCCATGATACTGTACTGAATTTAAAATCCTACTCTACAGAAGTCTGCACGCAAAACAAGTTTACACAGAACACACCAGGAACACTTCTTTATTGAAAATTAGAAGTTTACAATGCACACACATAGAAAACTACTTCTACTAGCCTTTACAATTTCATTTCTTCCACCTCTTACAATGGTTCTTTCCTCCATTTTATACTCGGCCTATTCTTGATTCATAACCGTTTTTAGGTTACCTAGCCGCCTAAGGATTCTGACTACCTCAGCTCTTTATATTCCTCCTGTACCTATCATCAAGATCTTCCTCTGCATGGCCATCAATGTGGACAATGTCTTCCTTCATGTCACTGACTTTTCCAATTCCCTCTGCGATGCTGACAAGTCAACATATTTACTACCTCTACCTGTTAGTCGCACTGTCGCGAGACTCAATCACTATGCATGCCTTTATCCTGTGACTTGGTGATAACTTGATGTCCTGCACTTGCTATGCTTCCAACTGAGATACTTATTCCTTTGCGACCTTGCATTGCACTGTTGTCGCGTGCTCACACCTCTTCTAGATGAGCTACCAATTCATCTGTGACCCTGCGATACATAGAAATCACGCGCTCGCAACCCTTATACCTGAGCTGCTAATTCCCTTGCGACTGAGCGATGAGCTCTCATTGCATGCTCACAATGCTCATTACCGAGCTGACATTTACTTTTCAACTGAGTGATACAATTCTTGTCGCGTTCTTGCACCCCTTTTCCACGAGCTTACGATTAGCCTGCGAGTGTGCGATACATTGTTTGTCGCTCACCCGCGCACTCAGAAAACTAACTGTCAGTTCTCCAGCAACTTTGAGATACATTGCAGTCGTGCTCTCACACGACTTGAACCGAGTTGATGTTTTACCTTGTGACTATGCGATGCCTCCTCATCGCTCACTTGCACACTTCAAAACTTAACCGCTAGTCATCTGTGACTGTGCGACATATATAATCATCGCCTTGTCGCACCCATTTCAACTTAACTGTCGATAAACCACTGACTTTGTGATGAGATGTTGTCATGTAATCGCAACTGTTTCATGCTAACCACCCATCAACTCGCGACTGTGTGATAGACATAATGTGACCGGCCCGCTCTTGTGCTAGGAGTTAAGATGCTAAAACCGTTAGTGTTTTATGAAGATAAAAGAGAACTGCTAACCGTGATATGCTCCCGGACCACCATTGCTAAACTGCTAGGGTTTTGGAGCTAAAACCCTAGGGTGCTCTGCACCAATTGGGATTCCATGGTGGAATCACAATAAATTCATCTAATGTGACATCAAAAATCAGAGACTTCTTCCTCATAACTTTCCTCCTCTTAAATGCAGGTGAGCTACTGCTCAGCTTTGTTTCTACAATACCTTTTCCAATTTTAGTAGTAGTCACCATTGTGTATTTCATTTCAGTCAAAATTGCTTGTTGATCAGGCATGCCTCCTACTTTAATTCTAGTGGGAGTTGATGATGTAGAGTGTGGTAGATCAACCAACACTTGCACTGCCTCTTGTTCTTTAGGCTCATTGTTAGTATCCCTTATCTCCTCACTACTATCTAGAACTGATTTCACAACCTCTAAAATAGGTGAATGTTGTGTAATTACCTCTTGTTCATTTGTTTTCTACTTTTCTACTTCTTTTTTAGTATCTTTATCCTCAAGTTCCTTTTGAGTTCTCTCTACATCTTCCTCTATACTCTTCTCTCCTTCAGCCTCAGTTGCCTTAATAGGTGATTCTATGGTTGAGTTCCTCGGCTCATCTTGATCCTTGGCATCCAAATTGCTAGTCATCAATTGTCACATCAATTGGACTGTCAATTGTCAGATCAATAGTGTTAACTATCTCTGTTTGTTCTTTTGCTTCTTCTCCAGTCTTGTCAGGCTCATATGTTCCTTCATTAGTCTTTTTCTCTTTTGGAGCAGTCAATCCAAAGATTTCCTTCCAAATCCTAGTACTCTGTTTTACTATACCTTCAATATCATTTTTAAAAATAGCATAACCTCTATGTCTAGGTATGAATTTATGCTTATATTCTTCAATAAAATTTTCTCTCTGTTTCTTAGTCAGCTCAGGAATGACTTGATATAATGTGCCTTCTCTTATCTGTCTCTCAGTTGTGAGTGCAAATTCCCATTTTCCATATATAAACTCATATAACTCACTCGGCACATTGGTTCCTATCTCTATAGGAGTTAACTTGAAATTACACATCATATCTAGAAGAGCTTCCTGAACTTTATGCTTATCTTCTACCTTCAATTTTTCATACTTGATAAACTTAAAACCAGATAACCCTGCAAAATTTCTCAAATTCTCACATACCTCATTAATATTTATGGGTCTCTTGAATGGTGCAGTTGGTATGTTGTTGGGCTCATCAGTTTTAGTCTTGTCTTCAACACTTTCTGGATCCAAATGTGGTTTCCTTCTTGGTCTCTTAACTTGTAGGCTCGGTACAACCTTTGTTACAAATTTTGTCTTAGATCCAAAACTACTCTCTCCAACCTTCTTTACATAGAATTTTGTTTTCTCTACTGGTGATGTGGCAGTAAATGCCCTTTTCCTTGGATGATTTGCAATGGGAGGGGTAACTTTAGGTTTTGCTTTGCTTGTCTTGGTTACCTTGGCTACTTCTGGTTTCTTACCTTTTTCGTTAACAGTAATCTCTTCTTTAGATTCAATGACTTCTACTTCTTGTTCTTCAGATACATCTTCTCCTTGTATAGTAGATATGTCTAGAGGTATATCCTATAGCTCCTCATCACTCAGAAATCCAACCATCTTTTTCAGGTTTTTCACAATCTTTTTCCTCTTTCTCTCCATGGTTCCTACCTTAAGATTCATGGATATATTTGCCTTAGCTTCATCATAATTTCTGAATCTCTTTGCTTTTGTATCAATCTCCTCTGCTAGGAGTACTGTAATAGCTATTGATGTTTCATCAATGTTAACTTCATAGGGAAATGGCTCCATCCATGATACCCTAGGTGTCACAACCTGAATGTAAGTGTAATCTGTATCAACAAGGAAACATATCTCTTCATAGTGCTTTTCCACAAGTTAACTACGAATTCTAGTCCTCAGCCTCATTCTCTTTTTGAATTCCACAAAGTAGTTTCCCATAATACTATTAAAATTATTACCTAATTATTGAATACATTCACTAATCTATACAGTAATAGGTCTATCCTTCTTCCAAACAAAATTTCCCAGTGTAGGAAATGACTTCTGTACATAGAAGAATATACAAACTAGTAAAGAGCCAAACTTACATGATGAGATTTTAGCTTTTATGATAGATAGTAAGTTCTCGACTAGTGTCAATTGCAGCTCGGTAAGGTCATAGGTGTGATTCTTCTTGACTATCTTCCATGCTTGGTCTACGGCTATGTAGGGAACACTATCCATTTAGCTCAACTGATAGAAATTGTGTGCAATAACTCTCACTCCAAAGTCAAGTTCTAAATATTCAATTGTAGAGATAGTCATTCCTCTGTTATTCTAGACAGCTCCAGTGTTAGCTTCTATCTCTTCTTTACTTTGATCTCTCATTATTCGTTTACCACTAATAATAGGATATCCAATTACTGGATGAATAATATCATTTGTGATCCTAACTGGTCCATTGTCCAGCCACATATGCATATTATGAACTTGGCTTAGAACAACCTTGATCCATTCATCCTTGAATTCTGGCAGAAAATCTAGGGCACGAGTTAACCCTTTGTCAGCTAAATGCTTGAATTCATCTTTCAGAATTCCATTTTCACATAACTTTTTGTAGGATTTCCTCAATTTGTTATCACCTACTTCACCAATCTTAACCATGTAACAGGATCTAACATCGTGAATCATAAGTACCTTTGGTGGGATTGATGAGAGGGCTCCATTCAAATCACTTAAAATTGCACTTTCTGGAATGGATCAAAAGTTAGGTGGTGCACATGCATCACTTCTTACTTGCTTAATTTGTTTTAGCTCCTCCTCCATTCCTTTGACTGGTGCGGAAGAACTTGCAGCCATAATCTCAAAAATTAGGGTTCGAGAATTAAAAAATAGGGTACCTCGGCAAGTAACACTTCGCACTGTTCAACTTAGGGTTTCCGACGGCACGCTAATGAGATTTTCAAAACAAACTTTACTAAGATCAATTCTACAACTTCTTCAATCACTCTATGAATGTTGAAAATCGCAAGGTAAAATGAAGAATAGACTATTCATCCTTATATAGACTTGAAAGGTCAAGATAGGTAAGAAATAAATATTCTACCCATTAGGTTAGTGCAAGCCAGTTGTCATTGGTTGACTAACACAACTTGCATACCACTCGACTTACCATACTCGACCATCACACAACTTACTCAGCCAACCAACTCGGCACCTATAGTGCAGATAACTCTTCTTGGCACTTGTCACAAATATGTCATGGCACATCTTAACATATGAAGATATGGACTTTGGCACATTTACATATAAGGAACTGATATAAGATTTGAGATTTAAATGCAGTTCCTTACATACCACTATTTCTCAGTTAGAGATGGTGTGATCACCTGATCCATTGGATTGGGTGACCTCGGCTTTAGTGGATTCACTGCTGCTCATCTTTATTTTCCTTACCCATGTCTCGTTCATTTGTGCTCTTATTTTTTCAACAGTAGGAGCAGGAACTCTTGTTCTACACTCTCTCTTAGTGTGACCTATCTTAAAACAACTAAAACAGACTAAGATTCCATTCATCCAACTCTTAGATTTCCCTCTAAAATGTGTCTTTAAGCAATCTTTAGGTGCATGTCCATATTCTTCATAGGAATGACAACTCTTCCTTGTATTATAATCCTAGTTATATGTGTTGCCTTTCCTAGATGATTTTGTTTGTGTCTTTGATGTCCATTGCTATTTAGCATTGGATCTACAGTCTTGTGCTTCATGACCATGTTTCTAACACTTGTAACAGTAACCATTAAATCTTGGTTTGGGAGGTGCATCACTTGCTTCAGCCCAACATTCATGTGCTTTATGTCCAAATTTCTTGCAATTAAAACAATAACCATTGAACTTAGGTTTAGGATTGGACTTACCTTTCTTGCTTCGAAAAATGTTTTCTATATGACCTAGATTTCCACAGTGGTGGCAAATAGGCTTGTTGTGCTTTGTCTTTGCATTCCTCCTTTCACCATTCTTAGATGATTCTCCTTTCTTGGCAAATGTCTTTGGTTTAGTGTGACCTAATCTAGAAGAATCCTTTGGCCTCCTTGATGCTTCCATCAAATTCTCAAAATGAGTTAAAGCTTCATTAGGTTTATTCAACCTTTCATTCAGTTCCTTCTTAGATCTCAAGTCATCTTTCAATTGATTGTTCTCAGATCTCAAATTCATCATTTCCATATATTTCCTGTAAATCTCCTGATTTACAAGTAGCAGTTGATTTTCCATGTCAACCTGATTGATTGTCATCATTTGCACACCATTTTTCTTTTCATCAAGTCTGATAGTTATCACTCTTTTATCTTCTTCTGCCATAGCTTTGTCATCTTCAACTTTCTTCTTTTGTTCCACTACTTCACATAGTCTTACTGTCTACATTTCTTGTTCTATTTTCAAGTTTCTGACTTCTTCACACAATGTATTGTTCTTTTCTAGTAGATTTGCAATTGTTGCATTTCTCTCCATAGAATCTCCATTCTAAAAAAGATTTGCAGTGTCATCTTCCTTGTAATGAGTATCATTCATTTGTTTGGCCAAATCTTTCCTAGCTGTCAATGATTTCTTCAATTCTTGTCTTTCTATCTCAAGTTGATGTAATGCTAGCTGAATCTTGATCTTCTGATTCTCAATGACTTTACCCAACTTTTAAACCTCCATCTCAAGATCTGTACTCACAAGCTGATTAAAATCCTTTTGTAGGTGAACTGTGCTCTGATACCAATTGATGGAAGTACAATAATGGGGAAAGCAAGATATTGAGAGGGGGGGCGAATCAGATATTAAAACTTAACCACTTAAAACAAATTGATCCACATTCATACATATATGAGTTTAACCTAACATCAGATAGCATCAACAACATGAAATGTATAGCTCATAACACAAAATTTTGGTAACCCAGAAACCCAAATAGGTAAAACTAGGGTGGGGATGACACCCACAAAATCTTCACTACTGCAGAAATAAAGTGTGCCTGTTAGGGCTACAAGAGATTGATTGCAACATGCAATCTACCTGGTTAAAGGTCTATTCGGTTAAGAACTAAAGATCATTACAATCTACCTTGTTAAAGGATTTCAACTTACAGTAAAGTAAGCACTCGGCTAAGAGATTTAAAACGGTCTACTAGAACCACTCTGTTAAGAGATTTCACCTGATACACATGTTAGAATGTTTCAAGTAGTGATCCTTCATTATGCACTTAGATGTTGATGATGGATATGCTCTTTCCAATACCTTCTGTGATCTCTCAATCTGATATGTCTTTGCTCTTCTTTTCACTGCTCTGTCATTCTACTTGATCTAAGCTTCTTCTCAAAATGACTCACTATTCATCTCTCAAGAACAACAACCCCTTTATCTTACAAACTATATATCTCTCACACTTATTTTCTAGGGTTAGAAGCAATCTTATATGTCTTTTCAAATCTGGCAGCGAGATCTAGATCAACGATCAAGATCTATAATTTATGCTTCCAATGCATTATGATTTCCTGATTGGCTCCATGCCATGCATAGTATAAAATAATTAAATGTGTAATTAACTCAATAGACAAATATTAAATGCATACAAATGTCAGCCCAAATCTCATACAAGTCGGCCTAAACATTTTACATAAAAGTTTGAAACAATCCTGACATGTATGCAAAAATTGTTCTGCTCGGCACTTAACATCTATGTCGCTCGGCACATAATATTCTACTTAGCTCGGCATGATGTAACTCGGCAACCTAAAAATTGCTTGAAAATATTGCTCGGCCTTGAATTTTTAGCTTGGCCACAGTGATAACAACTAAAACTACCTAATTAAATGACTAAGTGTAGGTCACTAATCATCAACAAAACTTAGAGTTTAACACCCTTGTTATGTGGAATATAAAAAGGAGCCATAAGGTATCTGATGAAGGTAATCAGGCTGAGCATGTAGGTAGCCTTATTGTGAGAAGAGTATCAGATACATGAAGTGTGGACATAGCTAACCTCACTCTACAAATAGAAAAATTGATTTTAAAGGTGGCTGAGAAACAAGAAGAGCTATTCAAAAGCCTAACATAAAATTATGAGATTGTCATGAAGGATTATAATGATGAGAAGATTAAATCTATTCAAAAGGACAATAGGATTGGCTTCCTTGAGGGTAAACAAAAAGTTTAGTTTGTTCCTCAGAGGATGATCACACAAGATCCTCATTAGCCATCATCATCAAGCCCAATCATCACTTACCCTCCTTCCCCTGCACCATGAAACCTTACCACAATAGAAGAATTGGAACAAGAAAAGGCAAGGTTGATTGCTGAGAGAACTGAGCTGGAGAAATCAAAGAAGGAATGGGTTGAACAATCTACAGCTTTTAGGGAAGCAGAGGCATGGGTGAAACAAAATTATGCTGACAAAATACATAACACCCTCATGCATTGTACTCATGAATTAGTTCCTACTGCCATTTATTCATAAGGAAAGAAAATTGTCAACATATTGAATGAATATATTGTAGAAAAGGACAACTGGGATCAAATGATGAACATATGGAAGGGAAAAAGAGGAGAATTTAAATTCTTCCACACCATGTGCAAAGAATAAAATAATGTTGACATTGTTTTAACTGGTACTCATAAATGTGTCAAACTAATGATGGACATGGATATAAGAAGGAGCATTGTCGTGAGGAAATTAATGGCCTTAAGAAAGGAATATTCAAAGGACCAGTATGAGATGTTTCTAAATATTTTTAAGAAGAATGGGGATATAAAAGATGCAGCATTATGGCATAGGAAAATAAATGAGGCACTGGTAGTAAGAACAAATAGCATAATTACTCTGGAAAGTACACTTTTATTTATTCAAATAGTTGAGATAGTCGGTAAGGCCAGAGAATTTTTGTATTTTGGTCAGATGAGATTGAGAAGGAAAGTGACGACTGGAAGGAGATTAACAGCAGAAAGGATGAGGTCCTTAGCTTCTCTTGGCCAAGTGATGAGGTGTATACCTCTTGGAAGGACAGGTACACTATAGTTGATTCAGGAGAAGGTGACGACATACAGTGGACAATGAGGCATAACAGATTGGATGATACAAGTAAAGAGTGAAGATCCTATATCACCAACATCAAAGACAACATACTCAAGGTGGCTCATTTTGAACAACATTGAAGCAGATGCAAGCACCAAGTGGTCAAAAGACAAAATATATCAAATATCTATTGTAACAAGAGTGGTTATCACTCAATTAGCTATTTTTTCTTTTTATTGAGTTATGTATTTTGTCCTTATTCCAAATTATCTATAGCTTGTTGCAATCCTATTCTATAAATGGAATCCCAAGATCATTGGAAGGGGCTAGAAAATTTTTATTGTAAACAATTTGTAAAGTTTTCAGTCAAGAGGGGAAAGATAGTATAATTTGTGCTAGATAGTGTAAGAAGTCAGAAATAAAGTTGAGAGATCTTTTGTAGGTTATAGAAGAGGTTATCTCGGAGTACTTTTTGTATACTGGAATAAGATTTTCTGAATTTAATACAAAGATTCAGATTCCAAACTCTCTTGTGTTATGTGTCATATGAGTTATAAATTTTCTGATTCATTAGCATAGTTTTATCTGTTTTTATGTACTTATTTGAGAGTTCTAATCTAGGATCATATTAAATTAGGCTCTGATTAATGCATAGATTCATTTAACACGTGCTAAGATTCTATTAGTAGTAGGGTTTTGGGATATTTGTATTATGATTTGAAATATTTGGTGAATATTAATTTCAGTAAACTGTATCTGAGTTAGAATATAGCCCAATGGATAAAGCACTGATCTAAAGATGATAAGTTTTGTATTATTACATATCTAGTTGTACATTGGGGTTAGAGTTGTCATATTATAGCTAATAATTAATTTATTTAATTATTAGTCTATTATACTCTACGCTTAAGTTAAACTTAGGCATCTCATTATTCTTTAGGGTTTTCTCCTTTAGGGTTTTGGTATCCTTTTATAAGGATTCCTTCTTGGTATTTTATTTCATTCACTTATTGGATCATAATGGAGAATAGATTATTGCATTGAGATTTTTCTCTCTCATTTTCTTTTCTCATTCATGGCTTCTCTTTCTCAGACCTGTGATTACATGCCTCCATAGCTTTTTCTCTCTTTCTGTGACAGGTGTTTGCATGCAGGGATTCCTGGGAGCTGTGGGGTTGTTCTTCATCAACTCCAACATGGTATTAGAGCTTCAGATCTTCATAACCCTATTCTTTATTTGAGAGGGTTTGGTCGTGTTCTTCAGATCTATGTTTTTCATAAGCTTTTTATGTGGATTTACGGGGGACCTTTATTTCTAGTAATTTTGGGCTCAAACGGACATCACCGTTGCGCTCAAAGCACCCCAAAACCCCATAATCCATGTAAAATTTGTCCATTTTAGACAAATTGCCTCTGAGGCAAAAAAAAATTGGTTTCCAGTGTCATACGGGCACGAAAACTAAAAAAAAATTTAAAAAAAAACAATTTTTACTTGATTTTTTGGCGTTTAAATTAACGCTACCAATGGGTTTATAATGGCACCACCACCGGGCCACCAGCGCTCCACCGCCACCGACCGACACCTGGCTCCCACCCTGTGGGCTCCGTCGGCCCCTTTGGCCCCCGCCACCGGCCGCCCTCCTCCGGCGCCCCCGGCCCACTCTGCGGCCCCCGCCGCTCTACCGCTCCGCTCCGCCCGCCTGTGTGTTTAAGCCCCACAGGCTCTTTTTGCTGGCCGATGGTCCTATCAGTGACTGGTAGCTAGGCTCCAGCCCCTTGCGCATGCCATGCGCTCAAGGGCTTATTTTTTTCAGCCCCAGGGGCTTAAAACCTGTTTTGTGGTATTTTCTGACCTCCTAACACTGTTTTTGCTCTATCTGGAGCATACAGAGGTATTTTTTTGACTTCTTTATATCGTCAAAAATCTCTTTCTGAGCACTTTCTGATGATGGAGGTTGGGGTTTTGGGTTCTATCATTTTGATAGTGTTTTTTTTGGTCAAATTTTGATGTCTATTTTTTGCCTTTCAAAAGCCTTATCTTGCTCATCCAAACTCCATTCTTGGCAAACTAGATATCATCAAAAAGCTGGTTCAGTGAGCTTTTTAGTTGTAGGGGTCTTTTTTCTAGATTTTTCTCTAGGTTCTCTCTCCTCTGAGTTTCTCTCTTTCATACTCTGGCAGATTACTTGGGTTCTACAGGTCCTGGGATCTCTTCTTCTGAGCTTCTGGCTCACTCTTCTTTCTGACTTCTGAGCATTATATGCTTCTGTAGAATTTTCTTTTCTATAAACACACTGAGATAAAGTGTCTGCTTTTGCATATCTGGGATTTCAAACACCTTGTGTTTTGTTTGTGCTTACACTCAGTTATAAAGTGCCATGGGGGGTTATGATATTTTTCCTTTTGTGCTCATCCACCTTTGTCAAGTGAGCATACCTTTCACGACATTAGCCCATGCTATGTGTCAGTGACACCACCCTTTATCCTATGCTTGTACTTCTATTGCACTGTTGGTGTTCCTAATTCTTCTTTCTACAGATGTTTCTGGCATTTTATTTTAGTGTTCCTATCACCCTCTCCATGTTCAACATTATGGGGGGGTTCACCTGTTGGCTCTATTGCTTCTTTGGTTCGGTTGAGTGATCTACGTATTCTATTTTTGTTCCTATGTACTAGGCGGATGTAGTGGCTAGGCACCTATGCATTCCGGTGAGATGGATCATCTACTATATAGACACTCGTTCATTCCTACTTTTGGAGGTCACCTCTTCGATTGATCAGCTCTTCAGACTTTGTCTTTTCTACCTGGTCATGCATTATTTTAGTGGAGGTTCCAGCAGTTACTTCTGACAGTGTTTACAGCTTCATGCTTCGGAGATGCTTCTTTCTCTTTCTTGTTCCTTTCTTTGAGACTTTCCCTAGATTGGAGGCTTTGTTTCCTTCATCTAGTTTATTTCTTGTACTTGGGTACCTGATCAGGCCTAGTTGTCGGGACCCATAGTTCCTTTCATGCATTTTGTTTACATGCATCTTTTAGTCCTTAGCTGTTTAGCTTCTCCCTAAGTTACACTTAAGGGGGGGTGTTAGAGCTATCATATTATAGCTAGTAATTAATTTATTTAATTATTAGTCTATTATACTCTATGCTTAAGTTAAACTTAGGCATCTCATTATTCTTTAGGGTTTTCTCCTTTAGGGTTTCGGTATCCTTTTATAAGGATTCCTTCTTTGTATTTTATTTCATTCACTTATTGGATCATAATGGAGAATAGATTATTGCATTGAAATTTTTCTCTCATTTTCTTTTCTCATTCATGGCTTCTCTTTCTCAGACCTGTGATTACATGCCTCCATAGCTTTTTCTCTCTTTCTATAACATGTGTTTGCATGCAGGTATTCCTGGGAGTTGTGGGGTTTTTCTTTGTCAACTCCAACAATTGGCTATGTTTTCCTATAAACAAACATTTAAAATTCATTAAGGCTATATTTGTGTAATTTTGTTATGAGTTTCTATCTCATGCTCCATTCACTAGTACAAAAACAATAATATATGACTAAATAAACTACTAAAAATTGTAGATAAATGACTAATTTTGATCACGTGACCAGTAGTAGTTTATTGTTGGTCATTTATCTGATGACCAAATTTATGGCTAAACTATTTTAGTCATTGATTTGGTCATTTATTTGGTCATTAATTTAGTCGTTTATTTGGTCATTTATTTGGTCATTGATTTAGTTGTTTATTTGGTCGTTTATTTGGTCATTTATTTAGTCATTTATTTAGTCATTAATTTAGTCATACATTTAGCCATATTAGGGCATGATGGAATCAAACCACCACCCTCCTACTTGTAAAGTAGGCGCTCTTCCATTGAGCTAGTACCCTTTAAAGAATAATCATACCATGTACACTAGTACTTTCCATTAAACATGATTTCAAGTTTTTCCATCTATAGTTCAAGGGTTATGATAGTAAATGGTTATGACAATCATTCAAAACAAA
>MU226659.1:507201-530187 GCA_018584345.1 Thuja plicata | reverse complement strand
TCTACAGTAGTTGGATTGGCAAAAAGGGATTCTTCCATTCTGAGTTGTAACAGGATACTACATGGCGAGCAGTTTTTCAAGCATTATCTGTGGTGGAGGAGGAGCATTGCATGATTGTAGCCATGCAAAATAGTCTCACATCTTTCTGAACAACAAGGTGTCTCGATGATCACTAGCGAATCTCTGAAAAAGAATGGTGTTCCGAGGATGAAAATTCGATCACGTCCGAGTAAAGAAATGTCATTCACAAAAGTGTCTCCTTCCATTGGACTATAGTGCTCTCTATAAAGTCGATGAGAAATACAGGCGCTCATTTCCAAACTGTCCAAAAGCTGATCTACGCAATCTTTATTGCTGGTAGTAAACATATTAGTGCCACAACGATTCCTAGTATTTCATTTTTCTATGCATTCTTATCACAATCTGATTTGATTGTGCAAATTTTAAAATATCTCTCCTAATCTTTACACAATCAAATAAAATCTGAATTGATTGTACGATCCAAATATTAAATGTAGGCAAAACCAGTCAACAACGCCCACCCATCAATGTATTTGAAGATAATCCACAACGGTAAACAGCTACAACTTTCCAGCAAGAGCATTTAAAGCATCTTGCCAGACAACCTGTCTACGCGTCATTTTGTAAATGCAAAATTAAGTCAAACCACCATTTAAATATTAAACCACTGTATTGTGCATATGCCCGGTTTCAAAGAGATTGACAGGTATTCCTGAAAGCTCACACAATATAGCCTATGGGCTAATTAACTATAAATATGAATCATGATAACTTAAAAGTTTATTGCTATTATGCTACAGTTGTTTCTATCACTGTTGTCATAATTAATTTTAATTGTTGTTATACTGCTATCATGATATGTTTTTTCCTGGTGTTCTAATGGTGTTATGATATATTATAATATTAAGAGTCTTTTATTTATGTAATGAATGATATTTTTTAATAAAAAAATTGCAGGGCACGCCTGGCTGTCCTTGGGATAGTTGAGGGACATTTGAGACGTCCCAGACACCTTGGCAACAACTAGGCATCCCCTATGTGTTTCCTGCCTTCCCCAATTTTAGGACATTTCTGGAGTTTCTCAATTTGGGAGTAACTAGGGATCGTCCCTTACTGTCCTACCATACCCAAAATCCCTCAAGGGATAGGGATGGAATTTTGAGGAATAGAGACACATCCCAGTGTAACATAGAGTATGTAATAAGGTCCTATATTCCTCGTCAATCTATCATATGAATATTTGAATTTTTTCATAGCAATTAGCTATCGTCTTCAAAAAAGTGACGTGCAAAATCCATCTCAAAAATACACCCAACAATCCCTTACCGTTTATGTCTCAAAAACTTAGCATGATATAGCTTTGAATCCATGTGTACTTCTCCTTTATAAGAATTCTAGGATTTTAAAGATTGATTTCAAGTATATACCTTACAAATTTGACACTATAATTGCCTTCCTACATCTCTCCTTATCTTCCCTAATCCATAACACATCTACAACTCTAATACCATGAGAGGGGAAATAATGACAGTAGATAAGCTCAAAAAATGAGAGATAGAGATTTGATGCAGTGTTTGTACACTCAAATAAAAAATGAAATTGATGAATACAAGTGATGGAGATGACCAAAAAATTGTCAACTATCAGTGCATTTATTCCCAAATCAAATTAATTTAACATGATTCACATTTCATTACATAACATATTCTGACAAGATTCCAATCTTTCAGAGCATACAACAAACAATGTGATGAAAGGAGACAAGACATAATGAAAGAAAATAGAGGATTACATTTTTTATGACAAAATATGAAACTAAATTAAGTCTGCCACAAAGAAAAACTTACGCTGAAACACTCCGGAACAAGAGTTCATAGGATTTTATCAGCTGTTCATATGCAATTGCATTTTCTTCACTTAGTTCTCCCTTTGCATTCAACTTTTTTGCATTCTCTTGTTCCATTTGTCTAAGGGACTTCAAAAATATGAAAGTTGTAAGCTCAAGAATCAATACCTTTACAACATGGTCTACAACATTAATCAAATAATTCCATGCTCGCATAAATAGCCATATACCAATAAGAAACAAATTTAGAGTCACAAAGCCATAGAAAGGAGCATAATAATTTCTCTCTTGGGATTTTGTTTATTGAATGAGATAATATCATGTTAGTCAATAATTAGTATACCGTGGCATTAGAAGTGATGAACTTGCAAACAACCTTAAGTCAATCAAAATCAATTTGAATTTTGGTAGAGTTAAAATTTAAATTGAGCTTAACATTCTTTTCTTGTACTCATGAATTTTCTATTGGAAAATCAATCTTAGAATAGATTGCCCATAGGCAAAATGACATTTTATTTTATTTAATATGGCTTGCCACCATGAACTGAAAATTCTACTAAAAAAAATAAGGAGATAATAATCATTTAATTTATTCCAACCCAAGAATCCTAGAGTAATAGGCTCAAGGCTCATACAGAATGCTTTGATTGAAGGAGCTCCATAGATGCATCATAGAATGACTGCATTTCCTTCCTGAGAAACTTCTTTTGTTCCATGGTAACATTTAGCTCTTTATAAATCTATCATATTATCCAAAAAATCCATGGTAACATTTATCTCTTTATATATCTATCATATTCTCCAAAAAAAAGAACAGTAAATTAGAAATGTAAAGGAAATGACATATTAAGCAATTAAAATAAATGGACCAACGAAATAGTGCATAATTAAGTTAATGTTGCAGTACTTAAGAAAAAGGAATAGTAAATCAGAAATGGGAAGGCAATAACATCAACATTATCAGATTTCCACAATCCATTTAAATCAATTTTTGGCTTCTAGATTTGATTGTGTAAGTGTTTTTAGCATCAACGTTTCAGATCACACTCCGTGATCCATCTTATATTTTCACAATTCTTGCACTCTCTCATCCTGATGTTAGATCATGGAGTGTGATCCAAAATGTTGATGCTAAAAACACTTACATAGTCAAATCTATAAGCCAAAAATTGAGGCAATAAAATATTAAGGAATCAAAACAAGCAAACAAGAAAAATAGTGCATAATGAAGTTCATATTATTGTTTGTATTTATTATTTTAATTTGTATGGCCTATGATGGACTTATATGCCCATTTACATGGTTTCAAGGTCATGAAGTTAGTTGCAGTATTCCAGAAAAAAGAGGTGGTAGATTTCTTTTCCAGGGTAGTTTTACTGCTACTACCTGAAGGCTATGTTAGTCAGCTGTCAATCAGTCAATTTAGTATTTACTATTGAATGTAACTGCAATAGTCCTGCTGATTATGAAAACCATATCAAAAATTTCCGCACCAAGCTGCTCTTGATTTTGGTTATGGTGCACGTTTCTCTATTAGGGGAAGATGTGTTATATGGAACCTTCATTTTATAAATCAAAATAAAAAAATTCAATAGATATTACTTTGTAAATCCTATCAGTCTAGTATGGCCACAACAACTACAAACTATCAGATGAACATTTGCAAACAGTAGTGAACTGCTAGAATAAAATGTGCAACATGAATACAAGTTAAATAAAAATTATTGAATGAAACCAGTTTAGCTAGTAGCTAATTAATAGGAACTAGCAGTGCGCTAAAACATGCTATAATATTTGACATAAGAGTTCTAAGATTAATTAATCTAGCAATCTTTGTATCATTTGTCTCTCATCCAGATCATGGAATGCAATCCAAAATGTTGATATTAAAGTTGAGAACAATAGAAATAGACAGTATAAAAGGGATCATCATTTACCTAAAACAATTTCTCTTGAGGTTGTACTAAGAAATCAGAAAATTAAAAATACACAAGAGTTGTGGAGAATCTTAGAATACATACCAATTTTAACTTTCCAAGCATGTTTGCATACGGGATATCTATGCCACAAAAATTGATGAATTTATTTCATAACTTTTCTTTCCATTCTAGAGTTATTTCCAGCAATAACAATGCCCAGTTTAATAGGTTGGAAGTATTTTAATGGTCTGCAAGGAAAAATGTCTTACATTCATTCATGATTTCATCAATAGCCATGCTCAATTTCTTCTTCTGGTTTCCATTCAATTCTTTTTTCTTGTAGTCATCATTATTCCAAGTAGATAATTTCATAGCCAACTTCAGCTGATCCTTTAGGGGTGACCTGTAACCTACTATGAATTATAGTCTTCAGGATTTCCTTCACCCTTGTGTCAAGCTTCCATGCATATCTATTTTAACTTGTAGGAATATATATCTGCACCAAAAAATGATCAATTCCTACAAGCCATAATTTGATATTAAAAAAGGTTTATATGTATCTCTAGGGGTAGTAGGCTAAGAGGATGATTTATGCATGACCTAAGCTTTGTACTATTTAGTCTCTGCAACCAAGATAAAATAGAGGAAGGTGATGAACTTGAAAAAATTATGTATAAGCTTAAACAGATACAAATTTTTGAGAGATAAGAGATGTTGTAATTACTGGATTCCTGGAATAAAGATAAAACATTTAGTCTCTACAACCATTCTTTGTAATTCTGTTTGCGATTCATAGACTTCTCTGCCTTCATTAAAACTAGTACCAAATGTAGTATTGGATATGATGTCTGCTTTCAATGGTCTAACCTTTCCATGGGCATCAATTTATTTAGCAAAAAAGTCTTCTTGATTCACCATCTTTTGTCATCTCTCAAGCCTGGATGAAGTGCAAACAACCATTCTCTTCACCATGGTCTTTAATGGGAAGAAGCATCAGTATATTGATAAGAGATTTTTAATATCTTCACATCTTATCTCCTAGAGAATTCATGCTACCTTTTAAAATTTCTCTTAATTTATGTGATGATGGAAGAATATTTCAAACCTTGAGATTGTCAATATTGAACTTTGAATTGGAAGAATATGTGTGTATTACAAAATTTGTATGCTTTGTTTGGAAACTTCCATTTCTAAATTCGTGGCATTTTTCCAAATGGTACATGTATCTTCTATGATTCCATCTTTACATAGAAAAGTTTCTTCTTACTTTAGACTTTCCTGCCCTTGCTGCTACCACCAAAGATGGAACAAAAAGCTTGTCTCCAGGACCAAATATGATGCTTGGAAGTATAGCACATGTAAGATCATAGGCCCATAGGTTCACCTAGTCCATCAATGAATAGCATGTTACCACTACTGGAGAATTCCTCGTAGCCAACTTAGAGCTTTAGAATCCTAATACACACCTTGAGCCTTGCAAACTAAAATTTATAATAAAAAATGAAAAAATAATTTGGCAATCGATGTCATCCCACAGATGAACCCTCTACATGATAGATGTCACAAGAAGAAATAGGAGTTAGCTATTAAATGAAAAATAAAAAACTTTTCAAGTATAGAAGGGGGTGCAGGAGAATGGATGAAGCCATAAATTTTATTCTTCGGTCTTCTTCTACCTTTCCTCCACCACCAGGTATCAAATTTTCTTATGGAATAACAGGGTTCTGATTAGATGCTTCACTCTTGTCATCAACAATGTTCAGGGCTCGAATTGTGGCTTCTCTAAGGTCATTAAAAAATGGATTTTTTATTGGACTAATGATCACAGCCTCACATAATCCATCTTCTAACAATGGGGCGAAGGTTGCAAATCCAGGAGGTGGCATGTTGACCAGGACTGGGAACCATTTGCTAAGGCCTTGGAAAATGGTGTCAATCTAGAGGATTTTATACAAAAAATTAAGGAGTTCATGAGGAATGAAAGTATATCATTCAAAGAAACATGTTCTGGAAATAGATATTGTTGACAGAAGGAATCATTATATACCATAAAAATTGAGATCATAATATAGAAAAGTTTCTTCTTACTTTAGACTTTCCTGCCCTTGTTGCTACCACCAAAGATGGAACAAAAAGCTTGTCTCGAGGACCAAATATGATGCTTGGAAGTATAGCACATGTAAGAAACCCTTCTCTTCTATTTAAATGCAACACTAAACCCTCTGCCTCTACTTTCCTCTCAGAATAAATATCATTGTGCTACACATTCAGAATTATATTAGAATGAAGGGAACAGAGAAATTATTACTTTCCATGGAAGATGACTGCATGCATGACCGTAGAAGACAATGTTGCAAAGGCTATGCTATAAGAAAAAACAAAAAATGTGCTCAGATGTAACTAGCCATACTTCTCATAGGCCTGTTCGTCCAAATGAAGATTGGAATCAACTATGACAGAAATATTGTAAATTTGTCCTGTAGATGTGAATAGATCCTTGGAAAACATGGGGAAGACTCTAGCATCAAAAACACTGAACCAACAACCACATTGGCTACAAAAAACCAGGGTGTGGCCAGTGGACTTCCCATATATGAACAAATTGTTGACCAATCCAATCCAACAACACCCAGACCTAGTCCATGAAGACTTGAACCAACTTGCTGTGCAATAACAGATCGAGGAAACATCCAACACAACCATGAAAATGATGTCATCAGGGGGAAAAGATAACCAGGAAGCAGGTAATAACCAAAGCTTCATGTTAAAGCTATTAGAAAGAATTGGATGTGCATTACACCTCCATTTTGTCTCTCCTCCTTCTCATGAAGTGTTCTGTAGAAAAATCATTATTTCAAAAGAATGCCCAATCCTTGGCAGAAAATTTTTTCTTAACAATATTCAATGGCATTAAGAAAGTGCAAGAGATAAAAACAGGGGAGGAAACTATAAATTTTTTTTCATGAGCTACCAGTAAATAAATTGATTGCACTGCACAATTTGTAAAATCAATGCTATAATCTATATCCTACAACAAGAATGAGGACAATGATTGGTAAGAAAGAGGCACAAGTAGAGACAACTACAGAAACTTCATCACAGAAAATGATCATAAATGTAGCCAAACTTAAGGCTAATCTATCTTCATGGAAGCCCACTGACTATGGCTCTTAACATAGTAGAAAATGGTTTTCCTAAATAGGGAGAGGTGGACAAGATTTGCAGGCCACCACATTGTAGATTGCTCTACTAAATGCCTTTGAAATATGCCAGCCCATCCAAATCCCAATATCTGCAAAAGAAGATAACAATTTAGGGGATAATTCCACAAGGCATTTATACATCTTTGCTAAATACATGACAGAGCACATAATTTGATAATTCAGGCTAGGTTCTCACGACCTAGCAATTACAGATGAAACAACAAAATAGAAAAAAAATATGGCAGGCAAAATTGAGAATGAGAGGCATCTAATATTTTATCCTCCTTTATGAGAAGAAATAAGGCACAAGTATCAACGAGGCATAAGAATGTTTGTTTGATTTATAATCAAGCAGACATTAACAATTAGAGGCATTTGATACTACAAAGTAAGCAGTATTTAATAAGACATAAAATTATCTTCTTTATTAGCAAGTAAAAAAATTGAGATTCATACTGCGTAGTACTATGCATGGGCAAAAATGCTGAAACACTCAATCCGTCATAGAGATTTGAGTAGTTTTGCATTGCTCAATGAATCTTAATTAAGCTACTAACAATGTTTGTGGTCCCATAGATCCTACATCCCATTCTATTCTATAACTTGGTTTGTAATTGAGAATAGCACATGAGCCATAGATAAATCCACATTATTAACCAGTTGAGCATGGAATAAAATTGTAAATTACACTATTACCTGTGACATGAGAACTATAATTAGGCCTACAAATAGATCCAGATTCCTTTTGTAGAAGATCTTTATGATGTTGAAAATATTGATTGCACTAACAGGGATGGCTCCAGCACCAGAAAAATTTGTAATAAGGACATGCTCTTTCACATTGAAAGGTCCTGGATTCAAGAAAAACTTCCATTTGGTACCAGGTACCTTAAACTTAGTTTCAGGAAGTATTGCAGCCATGAAACACCCTAATGGGAGCACAACAATCTGTGTAGACACTGCAGTGACGGTAAGAGGTTCTATTCTATAGGTTGGTATATCATTCAAAGAAACATGTTCTGGAGAGGTACTTGTAGCAAGAGATACAAAGCCTTGTTGAGAGTCACTACTTGGTGCTGCCATGTGAGGAATTAAAGCTGTAAAGTTTTTGTTGTTATAGACATGGGCATCTTGACAACTCCATAACTTCATTGGATGGTCCAGAACAAAAATAGATCTATGCCAACAACATAATTTAATTATTATGTACACACAACTGTCAGTATCATTTAGGACTCTAATTTCATTGAGCCTCAAAGTGCAAGAATCAGAACCCTATATTAGAGATGTGGTAGTAGATGGAGCCAATGGATTGGGTGTATAAAAGTGGTTTTATTTATTGACATTTATGAAGGGTCTAGAAATGTAGAACATGAAATCTGGCAAGGAAGGGGAAGGTGGCCTCAATGAAAGAGTTTGGGTTGACTTTGTGTAGAAAGATAAGGTGATTCCCTATGGACTTGGAGTTGGTGAAGTTGGAAAAAGGTGTGCAAGCTTGGATGGTGATGCAGATAGACTTGTTTATTTTTATATCTCATGCTGGGAAAAGAAAAACATTGATCTTATTTATGGTGAAAATATTGACTCTATTTTCTATTTTCATCAACCAACATTTGAGCTCTCTTCAAGAAAAATTTCATTCATTTAATCTTGGAATCGTTCACACTGCTTATGCAAATGGAGCTTCCATAAGTTACTTGAGGAATCTTGGTTTGGAAGTTGTGTTCACTCCTACTGGAGTGAAATAATTACATGAAAAGGACATTGAATATGATATTGGAATCTACTTTGAAGAAAATAAAGATGAAATAATATTATTTTCTTAGAAATTCTTAGCATAGCTTGGTGCTTTGAATGAAGAGCTTGGATCTTTTTAAACAGGCTTGGAAAAGCTAAAAGCTATTCAAAGATTGTTGGTAGTTAGTCAATTGATCAATCAAACAACATGAGATGAATTGAGTGGCATATTTTTAGTAGAAGCTATACTTCACTACATGGTCTTCTCCATTCAAATATGGAACAAACTCTATCAGGACCTTCCAAGCCTAAAAATAAAGGTAAAATTTGCAAATAAAACATCTATTGTCACCACTGATGCAGAAATTAAGATGTTGAGGCCCTTGGGGCTTTAGGAAGAAATCAATTTTGAAGTTGAAAAAAATTCTCAGGGGTGGGCATTTGTTCATCCCTTTGGTACAAAGGATGCAATGCGAGTCTATGTTGAGGCCCTAACAAAAGAGGCTGCAAACAGTCTGGCTCAAGCAATTTCTAAGAAAGTGCGCCAATTTACAGGACTTGTAAGTGTTGCATGATCAATGTATGCTATCAAAATAACAAGCTTATGCAAAAATATGCTTCTTCCTTTCAGTGTTTTTATTGAACAAGAATTCTTTGGATGGAGGGTTTCATTACCCGAAGCACATTCCCATCCCACATCGTGTAAGAGTTGCTTCTTTGGATTTTCATTGTCGATTTCATTTGAATTTCAAACACATTATTCATTATAATTTCTGAGACAATAAGTCATGAATATGTGTAGGAGTTATGAGGCTTAATATTTTGACTTGTCAATTTTGCGTCCACTTTGTCATAGTCATACTATTAAAAAAAAGAATCATTTAATGAAGTACAAATCTATTGGGTTTATGAATCATTGAGCCAAGTTTGCTTGCAAATCAAAAAGAGATAAAAGGAAGTTTTCTTCAAGAAAAATTGAAATGATAATGAAACCCTAGGTAAATAGAAATTTTCTTGAAGCAAAATCAAAATCAAAATGAAACCTCAAATAAACAGAATTTTTAGTTAGTGAAATCGAAATCAATATGAAACCCTAAATATATAAATAAATACTAGAAATCTTGGCCTTGAAGACATGAGAATCTAGAGTTTCCTACCAATCAATTGGTGGAAATGTAGATAAAATGATGTTGGAATCTGTACAGGTGAGAGATGTTTGAGGCTCTGTGAAGGGATCCATACAATGCTGAGTGATACATACAAATAATTAACAAAGACGTGCCAAAATTAACTAAGTCATATAAAAAATTCATTCCCGCCATTCCTCTTCTTTTACTTGCATGTTTGTTTGTTTTAATTTTTTATTTAAGATAAATTAAAATGTTTTAATTTTTAATTTTTAATTTATAATATGTAAACTATTATTTAAGACAAAATATTAAATTGATCTCTTATGTATTAGTGCTTGCACGTTGCCATTTATATTTTCAAATAAAAAAATATTTGTTATCGTTAAAAAAAATAAAGGTCAAGTTGTAATATACAAAGATAAGGAAAATTTGGTGTGTGTATGCTATTTATTTGTATTTATAGGAGCATGTTGTAATTTTAAAAATCTTGTTGATCATGTAGGCTTAATTATGTTTAGTACATGTATGTCATGGTCTACAATGAGAATAAAAGAAGATTGTGATGACTAGAAATAAACAAATGTTATTTTTATCCATGTTTTATTGTGGGTCTTTCTTGTCTAGATGATAATTAAAGAAATGCTTTAGTAATGAAATACAAAATTTATGCTTGTTCTATTCGTGAGCCAAAAGAATTTAAACATATGAAAATCTTGTCAATGTTAATGACTACACAAACACTAACAAATAGGCTTACAAATTCTTTGTTGTAACTTTGAGCATTACTTACTAGCATAAATTATTAACATGTCGAGATAAAGTGACTTATTCTAACAATTGATATACTCTCATGTGTGAACATATAGTATCAATTAAAATATCTTGGTGAAAATATTGATTTGATGTCAAATGTTAGTATAGAGGAGTAATAGTAATTTATTTAGTCTTTGAATAGGTATGGAAAACAATTTTCACCGTGTCTTGCAATAAAAAGTAAGCTCTTTTCTTACAATTTTCATTTCTATTTATGCATTGAAATTCTCAAACACCTTTTCCTGTATGGATACTTGAATATATTGCATACATTTATTTTAGATTATAGTAGTGGTAATATATGCCACAGAAAGATGGAGAGTGGAAAACCCCATGGGCGAAGAACAAGGATTCGAGATGAGCAAAGAAAATTATAGAGTATAAGAGAAGGGGGATCAAACAATAACTATAGTAAGACACCAAGCCTTGCAAGGGTTTCTTGTATTATTCTTTCCAATCACATTTGTTTAAAAAAATCAAATCCCTCTTACCAAACTCATTTTCTACGATCATGTAATCGTAGCATACAATAAATGGCATTCCTTCTCAATCACTTGAGTCAAACAGTTCACAACCTTGTTTATGCTTTTACATTTCTCATGTATGTATGTTAGAGAAAATGCAATTAAAGATTGGTGAATCCAACTCTTCACCTATGGCTTGCATTTATCATGAATTTTCTAAAGCATTTCACAAAAATAATTCGTGCACGCCCTGTATCAAAGATACCATATTAGTACAAGAGGGAAGGATGTTGAAAATTTGGTCATTTTAACAAATTATATAATCAAATGTTATAATTATAAAGGAGTATTAATAATTTATTTAGTCATTTTGCTTTGGATGACTAAGTATTAGCAACTAACTATTTAGTCATTTATTTGGTCCTTTATTTAGTCATTTTTGTTTAGGTGACTAATTATTTAGTCATTTATTTGGTAGTTTATTTAGTCATTTATTTGGTAGTTTTTTAGTCATTTATATGGTAGTTTATTTGGTCACTTTTATTTAGTCATTTATTTAGTAGTTTATTTAGTCACTTTTATTTGGTGACTAAGAGTGATTTTACCTAGTGACTAAATTAGTCATCTATACTTGTAAATTGCAAACAAATAGTATAATATGATCAATTTTAGTCACGTGAACAAAAGTTTTAGTGGTGTGACTAAAATTCTTAGTCACGTAGTCACATATTTTCCAAAATGTGCTAGTGATTTCATGGTTGATGTTAAATGGGTAATTAGCCAATTATCTAGTATCTCCTAGTTATGTTGAGTCATTGTGAGATTACTCCTTGATAGTACCAGATTAGATATATCAATAGGTATTACAGGGTATCCCCCCTTGGTGTAGCAGGACCTAAAGAGTAGAATTATTAAGAGAGTGCTTGTTAGTTGGTCCTTTTCTTGCATGAACAAATATTTGGAGGTGGCTCCTCTATAAAACAATCATAAAGGGAAGAGGTTAGTGTTGTTTTTATTGCAACATAAAAAGAAACCAACAAGATTAAACAATGAATCAGACCTTGGGGTCACTATTCCCTCATTTAAATCATAATTTTCCTTTGTTATAATTATATTTTCACTTTGGTAAAGTGACATGTCTTAGTTTGAAGGTTTTTATGGTGTTTGTTTAGTTATGAAAAGGTGTGATTGTAAATGGTTTGAAGTCTGTTGATTCTCCTAGTTTTATATAAAGGAGAAACAAGAACCATGAAGAAGGGGAGACCATATGATATAGAATATAGACGATAGATAAAAGAGAATAGAAGGAAGGTGTAAAAAAATACATGTACCAAGAATTTAAAAATTAATACAAAGACTCGGTTCATATCTCTGCAATTAAGGTGTGGATTATTTTCTTATCAAGTTAGTTCTTTGTGATAATTAATTCAAGGAATGAATTTCCATTTTAAATTGTTCTGAAAAGAAGTTATTTACTTTCACACTAATCTGGTATCAAGAAGTGTTTGAGAAGTTTTGTCCTTACATTTATGTTCTTATTGGTCTTCTTAAGGATAAGTCAAACTCAATTAGACTGGTTGGTTTGTTATGTGTTTAATTATCTTGCATTAATAGAATTGAATTGTTGACAAATTTAGCTAAAGGGTAAGTTTTAAAATTGTCTTTCAAAGTTATACATGAAGATTTGAGGAGAAATGAATATGTGGCCAATAAGTAAAATGGATTGGTCTTACACTTAAAGAATAAAAACTTCAATCAAAATCAATTATTACTTTCAACTTAGGAACAAATAGAACAACATAAAAGAATAAGAGCAATCAGATTTAAATAAACAAAATATTTAGAATCATTTCAAAGCTGTAACAAATTGAGTAGTTGAAGATAGTTGTGAAGAATACATAATTGGATCTATTTTAAGATACTAATGTCATCTTGATAGATTACATAAAATAAGATATAAATAAAATATAATCTTCTTGTAGACACCTATATCTGATTACACATATTCATAATCTAATTTAGTTCCCTCCTAGGGTATTATTGATTAAATATTTAATATTTAATTAATTTAGGTCATCCCATTAGTTAATTAATTTAGTTAATTAACTATAGTCCAAATTATTATCTAATGGCAACTCATGGCTAGATAATTAATTGAATCTCCTCTTTCTTCTATTAATTTAAATGAATATAATTTTCTCATTTAAATTAATTTACAATTTTCCCTTTTGATTAAATAAAACCCATTTAATCAATTTGAGCACATGGATCCTAAATTTAACCCCTAACTTAACCTATCCCAACCACCTAACCCATAGTTATAACCCAACACAACCCTTTCACACATACTAACCTCTTAATTAAGTAAATACCATTACTTAATTTATCCCTCCACTCACTCTCTCTCCTCCCATCACATCCTTCTAATTCTCCCACTTGCCCTATAATCCAAGCCTAATTACCCCTTAAGCATTTGCACAACCATAATCCATAAATTAAGAATCCTAAGCCAATCCTCAAGTCAAACTCATGTCACTTCCTCTTAACTCCCAACTCCCTCTCCACTTGTCAGGCTTAAATTCCCTTAACCCTCAACCACATTCTTACACCTTTGTCCCCCACTTAAAAATATTGAGCCATGTGTCCCTTAAATTCTCTAAGTTGACCTCTTTTCCAATCCCATTTGTCCCTTATTTGGCTCCTATGTGAATGACACATAGGTGCCACCTCATCCAAGACCTTCTCTTCCCTCCAAAAATCTATAAATAGAGGCCTTCTCCTCTTGAATTTAATCTCTCATTTTTGCATTGTTATCATGCTATTTTAGTTTTAGAAGTTCATTGCTAGTTTCATGATTTTTATACTCAAATCACTTAGAAATCATATGTGGATAATTGGTGAATGAATCATAGTTTCAATATTGCATTTTCATATCATTCGCTTAGCTTAAATCATCTTTGAGGAGGACTTGAGACTAGTTCTTCATACTATTTCTTGAATCCCTTCTCCTTTTCCAATCTTGCATTCACATTTGCATTGTATTGGGGATCCATCCTTTATTTGTGTTTGAGAGAGCACATCCACATCCAATCTAAATGAGAAAATCAAACAAGTAAAATAGGGTGCACAAATTGCTTTTAGCTTAATCTTGATGTTATTTGGAGTTATTTGTTGTATTCTTTCTCTTTACATGATTTGAATTGATTCTATGAGCTAACCCACTAATATTGCATGTTTGAGCTTTGTCCCAACAGGTTTTAGGCATTCATAATTCTTGATACACATTCTGGCAGGCCCGGTGGGATCCACGTCCCTAAAATTTATAAAAAAACTCCTCTATCATTATCAAAAACACTTTTAGTTCATAGATAGGCATCTCTGCTTCTACAGAGGAAGCTCCGATAGACAGGCGTCTCTACCTGTACATGGGCGGCTCTGCCTACAAACAAAGACACTATCATGAAAACATCTATAACTTTCACATACGAGCTTCGATTTTGACGATTCAAAAAGAGTTGGAAAGACGACTCAAGGAACTTTTCATATTTTTAAGATATTAATTCAGATTCTACTTCAAAAATTTGTTGCACATTTTCAAAGTTACTCTTTAATTTTCAATTTCAAAAAGTTAATATCTTATTCTAATGAAATCATTTTTTTAGTGAATTCTTTGTGTAGATCACCTTTATCACTTGTAAAAGATTTGGTAAATCTCAAACTACTAATAGTTAGACTTGCAGGATGTTTCTCAAAGACTTTGAAAAACACTAGACTACACACTTTGTGTCTTGCAGGTTGCCTAGAGGATACGAACAAACATTGTGTTTTTCTTAACTTTTTCTTGCACACCTTTGGAAGGGTTCACTTATACTATTTTATTAAGTGATAGGGGAGTATGCTCTTTTATTTTATGAGACAATTGGAAACCTAGACTCATTTGATATTTCACTTATAAAGTAACCTTGGGAACTAACAATTTTCTAGATGTGTTTAGGAGAAAACAACATTGGATAGAAGAGTATGTTCTTTTCTCCTTGTGGGAAAATCAGAAATCCAGACTCCTTTCTTTGTCAATCCATGTTTTTCAATTTAATCTTTTAGTTGGCCCTACCGATTGAGGAAAACATCTCTCAAAAATGAACCAAATGAGAATGAGGTGTAAGTCACACCACTCCAACTCACATTAAAAAAATTTACTCTTTGGGGCCAAAGCTTCAGGATTCAGATATCATTTGAGCTTATACTTGGCTCACGCCTAACACAAAGTAGGGTTGCAAGGTCTCAATCATGTTCATGTGACTTCTTGGGCCAAGGTTCTTTGTGGGGCTATACACCTCAATGGTGCTTGCACAGACACAAAGGACAAAACCAAATAGATATCCATACTAAGAATTGTTAAAGTAGAGGCCTACCCAATTCACGTATGAAAGTTTGATAATGCTTGTGCAAGGAGGATAGTAACCTCCCCAATATCACTAGAACTTCCATGCCACCATGATTATTTGGAGTTAGATAATATGACATCATGACAGGATCCATTGTGTGGTTGGTGATGGTTTTATTCTTATTAGATCTCATGTGTGTGCCTACATTTACAGGAAAATATTTTCAAGCTAAGCCAATTTCCTTAGGTAGGCATGTGCTTGATTGTTCTCAAAACATTGGTGACTTGAACATACACAAATTTTATATTTGCTAAACTCGTCACACTTGCTTTTATCCTACAAGGTTGCTTTTTCCCTTGTTGGATTTTTTTCGGACACATGAATTTTCCTGTTGGAATCAAGATATACTTAGCGTAGTCAATAAATTTGATATATGATTGAAACTTGTTCTTTCCATTGAACAAATACAACCAAGTCCTCATCAACAAACAAACGATTCTCAAGAACTTGTTCAAAGAATCTCGATGGAAAAATTTCAAACCCACACGTGCAACTATACAAACATTCATTCTTGGGACATGTCAGATTCCAGAAAACATGAGAAAGCCAAGAATCACTTACCTCTAGTATAGAAAGAACAAATGAATTCCACTTATGAAGCCAAGAAATACCAACACATCGTCGATTCCATCAAGATAGAGGTTCACACATGTGAGGAATACAACAAAGTAATCTACAATAAAAATCTTGTAAGTTTCATGACCAAGTATCATTTAAACCGTGCCTTTGTCAACTTTGAGCAATATGACTAGATGACACATTGAGACATCACCATTTACTCCTCTACTTATTTCATTTAGCTTGCATCATAGGAAAATCATTTTAGTCTCCATTCTTAGGAATGCATCACCAAATCAATCTAGCAAAATCCAATTAATACAAACATCCTCCTAGAATTAATCCAAACCTTATCCTAGCATCATCCAAAAAGAATAAAAATAAAAAATATACCCTTAACTTGGTGTTATATCCTTTTGAGATGCATAGTACCCATATCTTATCAAAAATCCATCATTATGCTCCCTTGACTAAGAAATGTTTAGGTTAGCCCATCTTGTCTTTTTGGCCTCATCACCTTGATCAAAAGGTTATGTTACATTGACAAAGAATCTTGTCCTCTGAAGACCACAAGTCTATCTTAGGTGGACACAATCACATCCATTTAAGCTTTCATTAGGGAAGGAAACTTGTAATCATTTTGTTACACCAAGTCATCCTTAGTTCCTTAAGGCACCCGCATCATTTTAGCATCGTCATCCAAAAAATCAAGTCCAAAAATCATTGCACCATCATCCTTAGTCACCTAGGAATGTTACACCTTGCTTAGCATCTTGCATCACTTTAGGACATCCATTTCATGCCACCTGAAACTTGATCCAAGAAGAGGAAGGACATGGACACCAATCTCACCGCTAGCTCATCTAATCCGACAGTGGACCCTAACAACACCACGGTAACTTTTGATCCACAAAACAAAGCACCAAATGAACATGTATGGGTTGAACCAAATGTGATTCCAACCATAATTTCCATATAAGCATTCATTAGTCATCCTGGACATGTGCATATGGTCAGCACCATTATAGGACACAATATCCACACCATCCTGGCCAACTTTCAGCACAAAGGAATCCAAGTACCACCTGGAATTCTATCACCATGGATCCCATGACCTATAACCATTTTGGGTGAATTTTTTGATCCCGTGGTAGAATAAATTTTTGACCCACTTCAAAGGACTTCCCAGGTTACATCTCTCATACCTCATTTTCTCCAACCCATAGTCACTCAACCCATAGTACAGACCATGGTACAACCAATGCCATTTCCATCATGGCTCCATCAACCTCCAACCTTTTTCCACCTCTGCCATCACAACCTATCCAATTATCACAACCCATCCAACCATCACAACCTATCCAACCATCACAACCTATCCAACTGTCAGAACCCATCCAACCCATTACTTCCCAATTTTCACAACCTATGGTTGGCCCTCAACCAATCAACACACAATCAATTATTTCTCAACCAATCAACACACAATTAACTATTGTTCAACCAATCAACACACAATCAACCATTTCTCAACCCATTAGCACTCAACCAACCATCTCACAACCATAAGTCACACAAACTATAAACACTTCAATATCAACATCCTTTCTACCCATTATACCTACATCACACCAACAAAAACCACAATTAACTATGGGTATGCCACCCAGAGAGGCCTTTAACCAACCCTTGTTTCCACAAGGGACCACCTTTCATGCTCAGCCAGGTATACCCCCATAGAATGTCACAATACCTCTTGCGCAAACACAACCCAATCCAACACTTTCATACCAAGCCTCCCAAGTTGACCAAACCATGCAAGTTTCCTCGTCATCCACTTGGAGCTATTCTTTGGCTTCCCTACAAGAACTTGGGATACCAAAACATTACAATAACACAAACCCTGCCACTTCCCAAGTGCAACAACTATTTTTCAACCACTTTATCACCATGCAACCCATTGTGCAACCCATCCAACAACAACAAGCCACCTACACTAATTATTTGGTCATGCCTCCATCCATAGCATCGCAAATCATCCCACCTCCTCAACAACCAATAATCTCCTCTTGTATCAACCACCTTGCTCCTTATACTAGGGGAATTCACCCACAACTCACATTTCACATGTACAACTATGTTTCCACACAACCATCTTATGTGGGTCTAACCCAGGCTCACCCAACATATCTAATACCTCAGCAAACATAACCTTTTTATCTGCAACTATCACAACCACAACAAAATTTACCTTTAATCCCCCAACAATACCTCACTCAACAACAGTTTCCACCTTCACAACCCACTTATGTCGTCAATCAATCCCCTTATCACACACCTGAATATCCCCCATGGAATCCTCCTTACTCACTAACTATGTTTGATTAATATCATGCACCCACCTCCAATGCACTAGGGGCACCCACTCCACTACCTATCAATCAAGAATTAGAAGAAATGAAGAACGCTCTTAAGGAGCTCTAAGAAGGGACCAAAACTAAGACCTTCAAATTCAAGGAGGTGTGTCCCTATCCCTTTGATCAATCCATCACACCCGTGCCCTTCCCCAAACATTTTGAGAATCCAAAATTTGACAAATAAATGGGGAAGGGAGATCTCATCAGCCATGCTAAATAATTTTACATGGCATGCCAAGAGGTAGCATACAACGATAACATTCTCATGTGCCGCAATTTTTATTTTTTCATTGTTGTCAAACCTTTACTAGTGAGACTATTGTTATCTGTTTGAGTACCATATCTATTGTTGATGAAGAAGATTTAACAAGAAGACCAAGTGAATGGTTGAGTTAAGGAAACTAAAAGGGTATTTGATCAGTTGCCACTCTGGAAAAGTAATTTTTTGTTTATCTTTCAAAGGCAATTTTTTTGGTTGTTCTATGCCGAGAAATTTTGGCTTGTGCCGAGAAAAGTTGCTTATGCAGAGTAAAGTTGCTTGTGACGAGAAAAAATTTCTCAATGTCGAGCACCATTGAAATTGTCGAGTGAAAACAGTGATGTTGGCCGACTTACAGTAATTGGATTAATGATGAGATTTGAGATCTCTGGCCGAATTAGTTGATTTTATTGGGATATGCAATGTTAATTAAAGATTGATCCATGCCATTTAATGTATGGGTAACCATAATTAATGCATGGTTTCAAGATTTAATTAGATACTACTTTGGAGAAGTAAATGTAATGCAAAGATGGAATGATCCGTTGGATCTGACCTAACCTAAGATCTACGATCTTGTTTAAGTGGAAAAAAGATTATCTGACCTAGACATAGAGGTATATGATAACCTCAAGGGGTTATTCATTAGGTGTGAAAGAGTGTATGTGTATGCAAGAGGTTTGCATAGTTGATTTACTGTTTGGCATGATCTAGCAGAAAAGGCAAAAGGCAGAAGTAGAAAGTTGCATGTGTGATTGCTTGACAGATTTCCAAGTAGATAAGAAAGTTGAAATGACAATGCAGGCTATCTAGTAAGTTAACATCAAAGCTGTAATTGGATCTAAATTTTAAAAGTAAGTTGTATGTACCAGATCACAAACTACTGATTACTTTCTTACCATTGTATCAGTTAAATCCTTTAACAAGGTTGACTTAAGAGTCATTTGTATAAATCCTCTAACAAGGTGACATTCAGGTGGAATGTTCTAAGTCCTCTAACAAGGCCACTCCTGACATGGTGATTAAATCCTTTAACCGGGTCACACCTAGAAGTGTGTTATTGTAACCTTTAACAGGGTTGGCTCCTCACAGGGCATCACTTCAGAAGAGTGAAAACTTGGTAGCATGTTACTGGTGGTTTTTCCCATATTGGGTTTCCACTTTAAATACTTGTGTCAACTTGTGTGAATGCTTATGGTTTTCTTTACTGTTATGTTTCTACAAGGTAATATCAATTGACAGTAAACTACATGATTAAGTTGTTGATTTATGCTACTGCTACCGAGTAGATCTAAAGTACAAAAAGTTTTATTTGCTACATCGAGACTTGAGGATAACTGATTCACCCCTCCCCTCACAGTTATTCTAAATTCATTCTAACAATTGGTATCAGAGCTTTGGTCTCCTGAAAACAGTTTGAAGGTACTTGGAGCGAAAAGATCAAGATGTATAAGAAGGAGGTTCCTAAGCTGAACAAAGATAACTTCCCTGCATGACAGAGTTTGATGAAACTACATTTGGCTGGTATTGGAGATGATGCTAAGTGACTTATTGAACATGCCTATGTACCACCTACTACTCCTCTCACAACTACACAATTGAAAGAAAAGAAAGAGCACAATCAAGCAATGTTGGAGATTGCCTCCTTATTAAGCTATTCAGAGTTTGATGATATAAAGAGTTGCACAAATGCAAAGCAGATGTGGGACAAACTTGTAACTATCTATGGTGGAGACACAAATGTGCTGAGAGCTAAATTTGAAAGTCTAAGAGGTAAGTTTGATGAGATGAAAATGCAAGAAGGTGAAAATGTCATTCAGTACTATGGTAGAGTAAAAGAAGTTGTTAATGCGATTAGAGGGGCTAATGGAACAATTGATGAGAACACCATTATGAACAAGGTACTGAGAACTTTACTTCCTGTATATGCTATTATAGTTTCTACAATTCAAGAATTAAGATGTACTCCTAACAATAATCTGAATCTGGAAAATCTAATAGGCAGACTCACTGCATTTGAAATGTCAAATTATGATAACTATAATCCACAAGGGATTGATTCTGCTTTTAGATCATAACTGGTTCTCAATAAACCTAAGAAGGGAAAGAAACATGTGGATAGTGATAGTGACACTTCTGATGATGATCTTGAAGAACTTAAATCACTTATGGAAAAAAGGCTTTCCAGAGGAAAAGGAAAATATAGAGGTAAACTTCCTATTATTTGTTTTTCATACAACAAAGTTGGTCATATAGCTGCTAGATGTCCTGACAAAAATGAAAAAGATGAAAGAAGGGACAACAAATACAAAGAATACAAAGACATAAAGGATGAGTGAGACTTTAGGAAATATAAAGAATACAAAGACAAAGGTAAGAAATCTTGTTATATTGCTAAAGAAACTTCTGACAATGACACTGATAATTCTAATGACAATGATATAGAAGTTGTTTATATTGCTATGAAAGAAGATTCTGATGATAATGAGAAAACTGCACTAATCTCTTATATGAGTAAAAATGATCGTTGGATCATTGACAGTGGTTGTTCCCATCATATGACTGGTGACAAAGATAAGTTTGAAACCCTAAACCAATGTAAAGGAGGATATGTAAAATTTGGTAATGATTCACCATGTCTTATCAAAGGTAAAGGATTGATTAACCTGACTGACAAAATTAGATGTGATGATGTGTATTGGGTTGATGATCTTAAATATAATTTTCTGAGTGTTGCATAGCTAAAAACTTCTGGTTACAAAGTTTAATTCCATCACAGAAAGGCAAAGATCTATGATTCTACTAGAGAATTAGTTGGAAGTGGTGATCAGACTAAAGGTAACTTATTTTATCTGGATTTATCTGAAGAAACATGTTTGTTTGCAGAGTACAATGATGTTTGGTTATGGCATAAGAGGTTATGTCATGTGAACTTTGATAACTTGGTAAGCATAAGTAAACTGAAAAGGGTTAGAGGGCTACCTAAGCTAAAGAAACCTGAGAATGCTATGTGTAAACAATGTCAACTAGGAAAGATGACTAAGTCTAGTTTCAAGAGTAAAACACATGTATTAGAGGAAATTCTAGAATTGGTCCATACTGATATTTGTGGTCCCATTGGAGAAAGAAGCTATTGTGGTGCTAGATACTTTATTCTATTTGTTGATGATTATTCAAGGATGATGACTGTAATGTTTCTCAAAGAAAAATCTAATGCATTCCAGTTATTTAAATGGTATTTAGCAAAACTTGAAAAGGAAACAGGAAAATTTTTGAAATGCTTAAGATCTGACAGAGGTGGAGAGTTTATTTCTAATGAGTTTAACAAGTTTTGCAATGACTGAGGCATAAAGAGACAGATGTCTGCACCTAGGACTCCTCCACAAAATAGTATTGCTAAACAAAGGAACAGATCTATTATGGACTGTGCAAGAACACTAATGATGGAGAAAAATGTTGCACAGAAGTATTGGAAAGAAGCTGTAAGTACTGCAGTCTATACACTAAACAGAGTTCAAGTCAAGAAAGGTACAGATGCTACACCTTATAAACTTTGGTATGGGTATGCACCTAGTGTAAAGTATTTTAAAGTATTTGGAAGCAAATGTTTTATACTGAAAGACAACATAAATGGAAAACTAGATGCCAAAGTTGAAGAAGGTATATTCCTTTGTTATTCAACGAAAAACAAAGCTTACAAATGTTTCAATTCTAATACTAACAAAATTGTTGAAAGTGCAAATGTAAGAATTGACGAGTTTGCAAAAAGAAATAAAGTTGAAAGTACACAAGAGCCTGAAAGCTATAGATCATTCATATATCTGGATGAGGAAGACTCTAATTCACTACCTGAGACTACTGTTGAACAACAGCATGCACCTGTCGAGTCACAGAGTGGAGTTGCTGAGCAACTGCAAGTGAATGCCAAGCTATCTGATGGAGATGCCGAGTCACAGAATCAACTAGAACTGAATACAAATGAAGAACCTAAAGCAAGGACTAAGCCTACCCTAGAAAAATATGTGAGAAGAAATCACAATTCTGATTAAATCATTGGGTCAAAGGATTTTGTTGTTATGAAAAGAAGTAAGTTGAAAAATGACACATGTTTGTTATGTGAATTTGAGCCCAAAACAGTGAAAGATGCTTTAGAAAATGAAGATTGGATACAAGC
>MU226659.1:472475-504049 GCA_018584345.1 Thuja plicata | reverse complement strand
TAACCTTTAACAGGGTTGGCTCCTCACAGGGCATCACTTCAAAAGAGTGAAAACTTGGTAGCATGTTACTGGTGGTTTTTCCCACATTGGGTTTCCACATTAAATACTTGTGTCAACTTGTGTGAATGCTTATGGTTTTCTTTACTGTTATGTTTCTAGAAGGTAATATCAATGGTGCTCAGCATTGAGAAACTTTTTCTCATCACAAGCAACTTTACTCGGCACAAGCAACTTTTTTCGGCACAAGCCAAACTTGCTTGGCACAGAACAACCAGAAAAACTATCTTTGAAAGATAAACAACAAATTAATTTTCCAGAGTGCCAACTAATCAAATACGCTTTTGGTTGCCTTAACTCAACCATTCACTTGGTCTTCTTGTTAAATCTTCTTCATCAACAATAGATATGGTACTCAAACAGATAACAATAGTCTCACCAGTAAAGGTTTGACATCAATGAAAAAATAACAATTGCTTGCATTGTCACTATCCAACATTAAGGAGCTCCAAGAAGGGCCCAAAACCAAGACCTTCAAATTTGAGGAGGTGTGTCCCTATCCCTTTGATCAATCCATCACAGCCACGCCCTTCCCCAAACATTTTGAGACTCCAAAATTTGACAAATAAATGGGGAAGGGAGATCTCATCAGCCATGTTAAATAATTTTACATGGCATGCCAAGAGGTAGCATACAGCGATAACATTCTCATGTGACTCTTCTCAAAATCTTAGGAGGGATAACTCTTGAGTGGTTCTACAAAATATCTTATGACACAATCAAAACATTTGCAAAACTGTCTGAAAATTTCATAGCCTAGTATGCACATCACATTGAGAATGAACTATCTCTCCTAGACCCATGAAACTCCAAGAAAAAATGAGGTTAAATCCGAGTATATTATCTTCAAAGGTGACAAGGCCTCACCACAAGATTGTCATACCAACCTCATGAGAAACATTTGATAAAGATATTTATTGACAATCTTCATTCAAAACTGGCACACCATATCTGCCTGAACTATCTAAAAATATACCAAAAAATTAGAGTAAAAGAAATGGACCTCGAAAAGGGTCTCATCAACAACGAAACCATCAATATGTATAAAGAGCCTCATCGTGACAGACCCAACAATGATCAATCCCATTATTGGAACAAGAACAAGAGTGTTGTGACCAACGGTGCTATAGATACTAAACATGTCCAGATTGTTGTAGCCAGTCCAAAAGCTCCTACACCTACATATCAGTTACCCGCATATCAAAAGAAGATGTACCAATAGGTCACAGAAACATACCATCCTCTTGGGGTAAATTACCAGTCAAACTACCAAACTCTGTGAATTAGAAAAAATGCCATATCATTCCTCATGGACAAACAAAACCTCGAGCCCAGAATGTGCAAAAATACATATTCACCCCTTTGGGTGAAACCATAGATGTCATATTCCATAGAATGGCTAAGACCAATCTGATTTCATACCCATAAACACAACTATTTGACAAATCAATACCAAAACCTATATGGTACAAAGACAAGGAATATTGTGACTACCATCGTGTTAAAGAACACACTACCATAAAGTGCATGAAGTTGAAGGATTACATCCAAGACCTCATCGACCATGAAGAGATCACAGTAGATTCTCCCACCCAACTATCGCTAAATAGTAGCCTGCAAATCTATCAAAATGTGTTTCCTAAACACACCTCCGGTAAAGGACCTGCCAATCTTGCTCAACCCTCAAACCAAGGGAAGGGAAAATAAGGAGATCATGCCAATAAAAATGACTATACCAATGCATATATTAACTATGACAAGATCATTGGTTGCATATCCCAAGTAGATCCCTTGGCCAATGTAATTCATGTCAAGGGTGTAGATAGCCAATGTGTCATCACCACTCATCGAGGAATAATATATGTCACAGATGCTAATATTTCTCCATCCACTGAAACAAAATATAATCTATTTGAACACCTAGGGAATACCCCTACCCAGATCTCCATCCTAGATCTCCTCTGCACTTCACCCATCCACCAATAAATCCTTAATAAAGCTCTACAAGAATCACATGTCTCTAGCGACATTGACCCTACTCAGTTCCAAAACCTTATTTTCCACCTATCCACATCCTTTGGGATTGCCTTCAAACCAACAGACATGCCATCTGTCAAACCTAACCACAATCTTCCTCTCCACATCATCATCATGGTTAAAGACTTTTCCATCAAAGATTCATGATAGATAATGGTTTGACCCTTAATTTATGCACTTTGAAATTCATCAAATAATTGGGGTATACTGAAGAAGACATAATGAATGATACCATTACCATCAAGGCTTTTGACAATCTAGAATGCACATCCGAAGGTACCATCTCACTTCCCATCTAGTTGGGCCCAGCAGTGCAAAACATAATTTTCCACATTATTGATCTTGACCTCCCCTTTAACATCCTCCTTGGATGCCCATTGATTCACTCCATGCAGGCTGTTCCCTCCATCTTCTCTCAGTGCATCAAATTTTGACACAATCACACTAAAATCACCGTCTGCACAGATCCCCAGCCCTTCGCATATTGTCATGTGTTGAAACATTCCTTTCCACATTCAAATCATTGTCACAGAATTGACATTGGTACTTCCATTGCCATTTCTTCCAGATTCTATGTTAATCTAGAAACTATCCTCTCATCCACTCTCTCCATTATCAAGATCAACAATAGAGGTTGCAGTGAATATAGAATATTAGACGCATTCATAGTTGAGGCCCTGTCTATGGATGAAAATACATAAGGATGCTCACCCATCAAGAATCACCCAAAGAAAGTGAGCCACAACCAAGACAATTGAGATCCTCTACATTCATATCTCATGGCATCCTAAAAAACAATCAAATGGAACATGATGTTAACAGGTGGTTATATCAGCACCCTTAGGCCCCTAATGAAAATCTCCTTGGATATTTCAAAAATAAATACCCACACTCCCACAAGCTAGCAATAGAGAAGTGGAATTACCAAGGAGGCAGCTTAGGTTGCAAAGAGGGTGGAATGAAGGCTCCCATTGAGCCTCTCCATTTTCCAAGAAGCCAAGGACTAGGTTTTAGCCTCGACATGACTGGGGGAACCAATGAAAATAGCTACACCAATTGTAATACCCTCAGTGAAATTTTTGAAGTCAAATACATCCTAAAAGAGAAAATTATGAGAGCCTACGATGATGTCCTTGATGAAAAAACCTTCCTGGGTAATTATTTCCTCCGCCAACTTGCCATCAACTTCATTAACCTTCCCCTCATCCACCCCAAACTTATAGACTGGGAACAACCAAGCGTTGTAGACATTGATGAATTCCAACGTGAGGATGTGCTCCTAAGATTCACAGGGGAAAAGGAACAACAAATAGAATGGGGGCATGATTCAAAACATATCTAAAAACTAGATCCCAAGGCATAATTTTGTGCAGAGGAGGTCTTCAGCCGCAAAAGTGAGAATAAAAATAAAAAAGAAAAAATGGATCTCTTAGAAAAAACCCTCTGGGGTTCTATGTGATCAGAAAAAGTAAAAAAAAAGCATGTATCCACTGGTGAAAACCTCTCTAAGGTGTGAGAGGATGAAGATCCTCCTCTTCCCCTTGTCCATGATTACAAGCCTGAGAAGTCATCCATTCTCATAGAGGAAACAAAACCTATCAACCTGGGCACAGAGGAGAATCTCATAATTACTTACATAGAAAAATAATTATTAGAGGGTGATGAAATAACTCACACTACTCTACTTCAGGACTCTATAGACAAATTTTCATGGTCCTATTCTCACACGCTTGGATTATACCATGGTTTAGTAGTACACCATTTTGCAGTGGATCCAAATATCAAACCAATAAAATAGAAGCTCCAAAAGATGCATTCAAAAGTAGCATTATTAGTCAAGGAAGAATTAGAAAATCTCCTCCAAGCTAAGATCATCTATGCCATCGACTATTCTTAGTGGATCTCCAACATGGTGCCTAAATCCAAGCCAAACAAATCGATCAAGATATGCACAAACTTATTGGATCTTAACAATGCATGCCCAAAGGATGATATCCCCCTGCCAAATATCAACATGATAGTGGACCTTACCACTGGACATG
The DNA here is from genome assembly GCA_018584345.1 of Thuja plicata. Taxonomy (NCBI): domain Eukaryota; kingdom Viridiplantae; phylum Streptophyta; class Pinopsida; order Cupressales; family Cupressaceae; genus Thuja; species Thuja plicata. The sequence continues at coordinate 499,913 of MU226659.1, read as the reverse complement.
AGATGTTGTCTCTCATGGATGGTTTCTTTAGATAAAATAAAATCCTTATAGTAGAATAAGATCAACATAAGACAACATTTACAACCCCCTAGGGCACTTTCTGCTACAATATGATGCCATTTTTCTTAAAGAATGCAAGGGCAACTTATCAGAGAGCCATGACCGTTATCTTTCATGATATGATCCACAAAATCCTTGAAGACTATGTGGATGACATCCTGGCTAAGTCAATAAAAAAAGATCACCTAAATGTACTAAAGTGTGTATTTGATCAAATCGGTCACTATGGCTTAATGATCAACCCCAAGAAATGTGTTTTTGGGGTCACATCAGGAAAGCTCCTAGGATTCATTGTATCAAGAAGAGGCATAGAAATAGATCCAAAGACAGTCAAGGCTATCATGGTAATGCCTCTGCCCATAAAACTCTAGCAATTATGTAGTCTACAAGGAAATTCGCATTATGTACATCGCTTCATCTCTTAACTCGCTCATAAGTGCCAGTCATTCACTCACCTATTACAAAAAGACACCAACTTTAAATGGGATCCACTCTTTCAGAGAAGCTTTGATAAAATCAAATAATACCTAGTGAGACCACCCATTTTGGTACCACCAACATTAGTAAAACCTCTCATTTTATACATCTCCGCAATTACTACAACACTTGGGGCACTTCTAGCTCAGTTGGATGACAATGAAAGAGAAAGAGTCATCCATTACCTTAGTTACACAATGGTTGGTTATGAGCTCAACTATTCACCTATGGAAAATTGTGCTTGGAAGTGGTTTTTTCCACTCAAAAACTTTTCCACTATATGCTAATTCATACAGTAAATCTCATCTCCAAGGTGGACCCTCTCAAGTACCTACTGTCCAAGACTACTCTCATAGGCCGCATGACCAAATGGGTAATGCTCCTAAGAAAATTTGAAATCTAATATGTAGATAGAAAATAATTCAAGGGGAAATTTATCGTGGATCGGCTAGAAAAAGTACCATTAGTGGATGCCTATCCTTTGGTCATGGAATTTCCAAATGAACATCTATGCATGGTTGATGAACAACCAACTTAGAAGCTTTATTTTGACAGGTCCTATGAAACTCATGGTTCAGGGGTAGGAATACTCTTTATCAATCCTCAAGGTGACTACATCCCTAAAATATTCAAATTAGGATTCCCCTACACAAATAACATTGTTGAGTACAAAGCACTCATTGTTGGGATCAGAATGGAAATCCAATGGAATATCACAGAAATACATGTCTTTCGGGACTCATAACTCATCATCAAGAAATTTCTATATGATTTTTAGACAAAGGATGACAATTTGTTACCTTACAAAGAGATGGTTGAAAAAATGAAAGAACACTTCCTAAACTTATAGATCACCCAAGTGCCTAGATTACAGAATTCGATTGCAAATACAATGGACACTATTGGCTCGCTCCTAAAGATTCTTCAGGATGCAACACAATATGAATTCTCGGTTGAGGAACTTCACATGTCTGCTTATGAAGACATTGATTTTGAAAGGGTATGTGTCTTGGTTGGTCCCTAGTCCCTATGGTACCATGACATCCATGCTTACCTAAAAAATGGTATCATATCCCCCACCTCACAAACACCCAACACCAGAACCTCATTTGTAGAGCTCCCTGCTACACTCTCATAGCCAATACCCTATATCATCAGGGCTATCACAATGTTCTCTCTAGGTGTTTAGACATAAATGAGGCCACCTAGGCTTTACAAGAAGTACATGTTGGGATCTGTGATGTCCATACGAGTGGCATGGTCTTAGCCAAACAACTCCTAAGAGAAGTATACTAATGCCCTATGATGGAACATGATGCCTATGAATTTATAAAGAAGTGTCTAACCTATCAACAAAGTGCTAATATGATTCATACTTCAGTGCAAGATTTGAATCCCATCGCACCTCCATGGTCATTCTCTTGTTGGGGTTTTGACATTGTTGGTAAGATCACTCCCATGTCCTCAGAAGGACACAAGTACATTATCACAACTATAGAGTATTCCACAAAGTGGGTCGAAGCACTCCTTCTCACCCTTACTATAGGTGTCCAAATATCCAAGTTCATCCTCTACCACATTATCTGTCATTTTGGCATCCCCTCCACTATTTTCACCAATTATGGTACACTATTTGAAAACCAGCATATAGAGGATCTATGTGAACCCCTCCATATCCACCATTGCTTCTCCAATCCATATTTCCTCCAAGGTAATGGACAAGTTGAGGAAACCAACAAAACCCTCATTAGAATCCTCAAAAAAGTTGTCAATGATACTGGTCGAGACTAGCACCTCCAAATAAATCTAATCCCCTGGGTATATCGCACTTCCTATTGCACTCCCACAGGAACCACTCCTTATTCACTTGTCTATAGTGTTGAATTTGTCTTACCAATCAAGGTCAAAATTCTATCATTGCGTGTATCACTCAAGAACCTGATCATAGATGATGATTATCATGTAGCACGGCTCATGCAACTAGACCTGTTAGATGAAAAATGCCAACAAGCATATGACCACCTGATTGTTTATCAAAACTGTCTCAAGAGAATCTACAACAACAAAATCCACCCACAATAATTTTAGGTAGGGGATCTAGTCCTCATAGAAAATTAGAAGGTAGGCACAGATTGAGAAAAGAAAGGTAAGTTTGAGGTTACCTAGTTGGGTCCATAAGTTGTCACAAAAAACTTTGGGTCAGGGGCATATCAGTTATCAACACTAGAAGGAGAACCTTTGAATGATCCCATCAACATCACTCACCTCAAATGATTCTACACCTGATCCATACATTGTACCTCACTCGTCTGAAAAAATCCATAAAAAGTATAAAATTTCATGAAAAAATCTTTATCTTGGTGAGAACCTGGTAAACAGGCGCCTCGATGATAAGCAAAAAAATCCGAAAATTCCAAAAAAAAAGTAAAACGGAGTAAAAAGAAATAGATCGTCCAATAGTGAAAACTTGGCAATTAGGCTCCTTGGACAGGTATGTGTGATGAAAACCTAGAAACAAGCGTCACACATAGTAGACCATTCCATTATCTATCAAACTCTAATTCTCACCACACTCATCCACACCTCCCATCTACTTTATCAGATAAGTGCCTTGCGCACCCACCATTGAGTCTCCATTCCCTGGTGTTCCATTATTGAACGAACATATCATAGACTCGCACCATTATCCAAGAATCTTGAGCTTCCCACCAATCACTTGATTTTATTTCTTTTCCTCCCCTAATTCCCAAGATTTGATTCCTGTTGTATTCATCCCTTGTACAACCAAAATGTTAAAAACTTCCAAAAAAAAATTCCAGAATCAAAATATCCTAAAAAAAATACAAAAACTGCAATAAATCTAGCCACCAACCTCTCACCTCACCCACTCACTTTGAATCATTCACTATTCCACTCTTCACTGCAATTCCACATTTTCCACCACCCTCGCCATCACCTTGCACTTCACCCCATCTCACCAAATCAGTTTTGAGACCAACTCTCCTCGTTCCTCATTCTATTCATAGTTTTTGCCAGCGAATATCCAATTTCAAAAAAAATCCAATCCTGGCTCGTTAGGGTGTATCCTCTCTACATTGGCTTATCAAATCCTTCATCACACAATTGTGTTCATGGAAATAAATTTTGACTAAATGACTGCTTGGCCATGTGGCCTTTTTGTTGATTTTATCTTTTTGTGTCAATTGAAACCTACCCATTACCACCCTGATCTTCTAAATCTTGGTGTGTTGTGACTGGTGACTATTGGTAGATGTGTCTTTTGCATTATGATCTATTTTTCAGTATCTTTAGAAGATTTTTTTTTTATCATGCCATTTGGATAATTCCTGACTTCCTAGGGGTAGGGTCTAGTACACCTCCATCAAGTCCTTCAATAAGACTTAGGTGTACTCAGTCTCCTTTTGACCGTCATCACATTGGTTCCCTCCTCTCTACATGATCTCCATCTATGCTCCTAAAATTTACCTCATCTATCTAGGCATCCATTCCATGCAAAGGAACCATGTCATCGATATTTTCTACCACCTAATACATACCTCCTCTTGCAACATCAAACTAGGGTGTTCTCTCCAACATTGAAAAAAATGGATCCCCAAGTCCTATTAGCTTCATTTACATTCCTCGCTACATTTACATTCATTCTTGCATCTTTCATTATGTAAGGCTTCTATTTATTCACTTCTCCCCTATTCTCTCTTCTTCCTCCTTCTTGTTGTGTTCTTTTTTGAGAAAATTCCACTACGCTTCCCTTGTTGTGTTCTTTTCTTGAGGGGGCACAAAATCATACCTGACATCACTTCAAAGAAACTCCTAGACACCTTCCTTCTTATGGGGTAATTTCTTTTCTTTTCTTTGACACAACACCACTTGCAGTGCTGCATCAAAGAGGGGGAAAATGTAGACACCTAAATTTGATTACACAGATTCGTAATCTAATTTAGTTCCCTCCTAGGGAATTATTGATTAAATATTTAATATTTTATTAATTTATGTCATCCCATAAGTTAATTAATTAATTTAATTAAATATAATCTAAATTATTATCTAACAAAAACTCATAGCTAGATAATTAATTTAATCTCCCCTTTCTTCTATTAATTTAAATGCATATAATTTTCTCATTTAAATTAATTCCTAATTTTCCCTTTTGATTAAATAAAACCTATTTAGCCAATTTGAGCACATGGCTCCTAATTTTAACCCCTAACTTAACCTATCTCAATCACCTAACCCATAGTTCTAACCCAACCCAACCCTTTCACACATACTAACCTCTTAATTAAGTAAATATCATTACTTAATTTATCGCTCCACTCATTCTCTCTCCTCCCATCACATCCTCCTAATTCTCCCACTTGCCCTCTAATCCAAGCCTAATTACCCCTTAAGAATTTGCACAACCATAATCCATAAATTAAGAATCCTAATCCAATCCTCAATTCAAACTTATTTCACTTCCTCTTAACTCCCAAATCCCTCTCCACTTGTCAGGCTTAAATGCCCTTAACCCTCAACCACATCCTTACACCTTTGTCCCCCACTTGCAAATATTGAGCCATGTGTCCTTTAAATGTTCTAATTTGACCTCTTTTCCAAGCCCATGTGTCCCTTATGTGGCTCCTATGTGGATGACACATAGGTTCCACCTCATCCAAGCCCTTCTCTTCCCTCCAAAAATCTATAAATAGAGGCCTTCTCTTGCATTTCATCTCTCATTTTTGCATTGCTATCATGTTATTTTAGTTTTAGAATTTCATTGCTAGTTTCATTCTTTTTATGCATAAGTAACTTAGAAATCATATGCTAGTATAATTGGTGAATGAACCATAGTTTCAATATTGCATTTGCATATCATTCTCTTAGCTTAAATCATTGTTGAGGAGGACTTGAGACTAGTTCTTCATACTAGTTCTTGAATTCCTTCTCATTTTCCAATCTTGCATTCACACTTTCATTGTATTGGGGATCAATCCTTCATTTGTGTTTGAGAGATCACATCCACATCCAATCTAAATGAGAAAATTAAACAAGTAAAATAGGGTGCACAACTTTTTTTTAGCTTAATCTCGATGTTATTTGGAGTTATTTGTTGTTTTCTTTCTCTTTACATGATTTGAATTGATTATATGTGCTAACCCACTAATATTTCATATTTTATATTTCTCCCAACAGGTTTTAGACATTAATAATTCATCATGCACACTTCTATAAAAATCACAAACTTGAAGAGCCAGTTGGTGAGAAGGTTTACCCGCCTAGGTTCTGCCAAATCATTTAGAATTTCTTATCTGTTGATTTGGGAACCAACACAATATACATAAAAACCAAATATAAAATGTATTCTAATTAATCTCCATGACCCTCTTATAATTACCTCTCACTTTCCTCAATCTACCTTTCCCCATCAGGTACTCCCCTTTGAATTTATCAAATGAGTTGGAATCCCAAATGCAATCTACATAGATCTTTGTAGTGAACTTAGGAAGATATTTAGTTATGTACACCATGGTCTGGTATACCATATAGTCATCCACCATACAACCCTCAGAATGTTCTCCTTTTCTAACCAAAGCCTTCAAATTTTTTAAGTGCCTCTCAACCATCCACATTGACTTTGTGTGTACAGGTCCATACAATTCAATCTCCAGACACTTTTTCATTTCACAGATTAGACGAGGAATATTTTTCTCTTCCAATAATGTATATATTATTTATGGATTTCTTTAGATGTTAGCCATCTACAAGTGATTCAAGGCATAAATATTTAAAGGAGATTTAACAAAAATATACAATATATTACATAACAAGTAAAACATATGGAAAATATAAGATCTATACAAAGAATTAAACAAATATCGCTACTTACCTCATGTATTTCCCAAGATCATATAAAAATTGCTTGACATTTTTGTCAAAGTTTTTTGGGAGAGATAGAGATAGAACGTATTGCGATAATTATAAAATCATATTTTCATTATTTCTCCAAAACTAGTAAATATAATACACTGAAAAGTACATGTAGTTAAATCGGCTCAACTGGTTCAATGCCCCAATACTATGTTAAAAACCCATGTCTCTATCATTTATTTAATCTATGATAAACAATTGAACTGATTGAACCTCTTGAGCTAGTTCAATGAGTTCAAGTAGCTCAACACATTCAATCAGTTCAAATCCTGTCATGTAAAAGAAGTGTTGTATTAGTCGATGTTTTGTTAAAGCGCCACATTGATTGTTGTATCTAAAAGGAATTCAATTTTAATTTTGAACTGCTTGAACTTGTTGAACCCTTTGATCTGGTTCACATGGTTCAAGAAGTTCAAAATGACCTACCAATAATTCAAGTGGAAGGCACGTATCTTGAAAAGGTGAAATGACCGATGATGGATTTTCTGACAAGTTTATTAAATTTCATGATGTCTTAACATGTGGGATGTAATAATGAAATGAAAAGTCCACATGTAGAAGTGACAAGGTAATTAATATCATTTAAGGGAAATATTTCATGCTATTAATTGAAATAAGTGAGACATTTGGGTACCATTTTACCAGTCTTTTTGCGAAGAGAAAATGACATGCGAAGGACACCATAATTTTTAGATTTGAGGTTGTAGAAGCTTTCAATCACAAGGTGAGTTTAATTTCCCGCCCTTATCATAACTGACTATGCTAGCATTCTTTTAAATTTTATTATTACTTCAGCTTTTTGAATTTCATTATCATGAGGGTTGCCTTTCAAATTTTTGAAAATGGGTCGAGCCCGGTTTTCTCATCTCCTGAGCGAGGAGACAACTCCTAGGTCTAGTAAGACCTTGATGATTTTATGAAAAGAGATAAAAACCATGAAGAACACTCTGTTATGAGCACTATTGTTGAAAGCGACATAGTGGAGGCTGCAGCTTTTCCTCCATCTCTAGTATATCCAAAACTAGTTAAGGAATATATAAATAGATATGACCTAGTTAATAGGTGTATAAATAAATTCAATGGAGAAGGCTTGCTTCCATTTAATAGGGAAACAATTATAGCTACCCTGAGAATACCAATTAAAGAGGTGTATTTTGAGTTTAATATATCAATGTCTTGGTCTATGTTCTCTAAGAAAAAGTTGGTTTATAAGAATGTAATTTCTCGGAGTTGGTTTTTAAAATTCCAGAGAGGTGGGTCACGAATACCCAAGCCTCTTACAAGGGAACATATGAAACCTCACATCAAGGACCTGGTGGAATTTTTACATAGAGTTAAGGGATCTAACCATGCTTTTCATTTTCAAGACTGGATGTCCTTCATTCAAATAATTTTGCAGTGAACCCAATTTTTGGATTGGGGAGAGATCATAGCCAAGGAATTGCATGATCAGTTAAACAATAACTATTTTGGCTATCAGGGCTTCTACATGTCTTTATATATGTTCTATTATTTGTATTGTACAAGAGAATGCATTGGGCTACATCATGAACCATTTGTCGAAGGGATTAAAATTTATGAGTACTATCCTCACCTACAATTGAGAAGATATTGTGAAAATTACAAGAGGGTTAATAATGTTTTCTCGGGGAGATTAACTCATGAGCTAGATGGTATTCCAAATAAATGAATGTTAGAGGAGGAAATGCAATTAGTGAGCATCTATGGAAGATTTTATACTTAGTTCCCACACTTCACCTAACTCAAAGTGGGAGGATATGATGGACATCCTGTCAATTTTTCCAAGTATGTGTTGGATTGTTTTGTATTAGTAGAATTATGTCATCAGCTGGCCCATGTGAGTAACATATACTCACCTAAGAATGAAATAGGGGTAACATTTCCAATCGAGCTAGGTTTATGTGAATGTAAATAAGTCTCAGATGCCCTAAACCTTAAGGTCAATTTGTTCAATTTCAATTTTCAGTTTTACAAACCTAGGGTTATTTTTTATAATACGGGCTTTTGTAGGGATCACTTTCTACTCAGGGCATAATTTATACCCCTACCTCATCTTGAAGACTACTGGGAAGATTGTTCAAATGAGAAAGAAGTGGTGAAAAGGTTGTGGAGTAGGTTCACATTGTGAGAATTGTTAGCTTTAGTTTGAAAATAAACATCATGGGTGTAGAGGAAGATGGTAATCCCATGGTACATCCTATGTACCAACAAGCTCAACCCATCACCATACCTGAAATTTATTGGACTATGCCATAAATAGATAATCTAGATTTAAAGACATTTCCTATCACCTGGAGAATAGAAAAATGGTTAAATTAACGGAGGGTAGAAAATACTCAACCTCATGGACCAAGATCAACTAGAATTTAAAAAGGACAAAAACCAGATGTTACATTTGCTTACAAAACCACTCAAATATGTGATGTAGGTAGATCCAATACTAAAGCCAACAAAACTGCTCCAAGGAAGAAGTGCACCATTCCTCTAGTGGTTACCTATCCTACAAGGGTGAGTCAATCCAGGACAAAGTGCAAAGAAAAGGAACCCTAAATGGAAGAGGAGGTGATTAATTTCGACTCAGGAGAGGAAGTTCAAAACAAGATGGCCGAGGAAGAATTGGAATTCCCTAAACAGGACAAGGGATACCTGAAGGATAGAAAAATGAGGAAAATATGCACACAAGAGGAACCATCAAACTCTAAAGCATGTATAATCAACCTATCCAAACATAAAATAAATTGAGACAAAAATATGTAAATTAAAAGAAAACTCCCTCATTTTGACAATTGCACTCTTTATTTCTTCTCCAAACCTTGATATGTAGCTCTCATATTGACATAATGCACGTAAAACATGAAAGAAAAATGATATTTGATGGCGAGTAGATTCAAAATGTGATGGTTAGAAAATGAGGAGAAATTCATCTCAATTTATAGAATTTGGAAGAGGAATTGCAAATTTAGCAATTAAGTGTGCAAAAGGGAAATTGTCATAAACTCTGTCAATTTATGACAATTTTAATGCAGAATTAGAAATTAGTGAGTGAAAAAAGGAAATTTGTGATAAACTATGACAATTTATGACAAATGGAAAAAATGAAAATTGTCATAAACTATGATAATTATGACAAAAGGAAAAGGGAAGGTTTTAGAAAAGGAGGCTAATTAATAGGAGTTGGAGGCTAGAATTTAGGAAGTGGAGGCTAGAAAAGGGGAATGAGTGGACAATTTATTTTAAAATTTACTCCACTCATGTTACTAAATTAGGAATCAAGAAATAGGAAAAATTAGAAAATTAGAAATAGGAAATTAATAATAACTCCCATATTTAAAATTTGACAATTAATTAATATAATTAATTAATTGTGAGGAAAAGGGGGAACATTAGGATAAATAAAGTTTATTTATTTATCATAGGTTAGGACTTAGGAATAGGGGACAAATTACTAATTATTTACCTCTATAGAAGATGAATTAATTGATTGATAGGATTAAAATGATTGATGATAACAAATGACATCATTGGACATGATCAAAAGATCAAATTGATTATAAAATGTTGCAAATTAGGGATGGAAATTAGTGATGATGACATGGAAGAATGAAGCAATATCAGTGAATGTTAAAAATCAAACATGCAATATAGAAGACATGTTAAAAAGGGGGGCCAAAGGTGTGAACCATTTTTAGTGTCTGCATGGGATGCCAACCAAATATTACTATTGATCTAGATGATACTACATATTTCACCAGTGCATTTAGTGTGGTTAATCCCACTCCTAACCAATCCACTTTAGTTACTAACACTTCTGATGCAACCCCAAAATGGTTCTAGATTGCAATAATCAAGAAAAGAAAATCTACCCCCATTACTTTACCCTTGGACGATATGGTTAGTAGGTTCTTGAGAACCGTGTTGAAGTCCAAAAAGCTTAAAGTCACTTCAACGATGTTTGTGAATCAACAAATGGGGAAATGGGTCGTAGATGTGGTTAGGCCCTAATAGAGGAAGAAATTCAGGAACCAACTGTGGGAGATTTCAAGATGGAGAAAATAGACCTTGGGGTAGCTGGCAAAGATGTAGATAATCATCATTTCAAGGCCTTTACAGAGAAGATGTTAAGATATTCCTAGAAGGAAAAAAATGAAAAGAAAGAACTTAAACAAATCTTAAGGGAGATGGAAAAACATATTGATGTAATTCAAGGACCCAACCCTAAGCTCATGTTTTAGGAACCTCAATCATTCGATCCCAAGTCACCAACAAGTCAAAAGTTCCTTGATCGAGTTCAAAGAGGGAGGATGATCGTGACGGTATTTGATGAGTGGTTAGAAAGTATTGTCCAGTCAGGAAGGAACTATATTATAGAATCCAAGAAGGTTTATGATGATTTGATTGTGGTTATGGGGGAATTGGATTCATAGATATTGATTTGGGAGAAAGAGGAAAACAAATGGATGAACGTAGTGGTGCAGATTAATGAAGTCTAGAGGTATGGTGCAGCCAAGTTCCTAATTGAAAATTCATCCAAAATGGTGGATGAAAACACACTCTATGCATTAAAGAAAAATGTAGAGTGGTGTAATTCTATACTCATGAAAGGGAAAATTGAATATTCCAAGCTTGCTAAAGAACTTGGCAAACTCACTTGGTCTCTCATGGATGAGCTTAGGTGAAATCATGTGTCTTATTTGGATAAAAATGGTGTAATATAATAGGATGAGAATGTCGTGCTCCAATGGCTAATGGATGAAATCGGAAAAGATAAAGAGGATAAATTATTGACAGTTGAATATCTTTCAAAATTATCACAAATGGAGGCCATGCTTTATGTATGCTTGGGATACTTACCTACTCGCATGGTGAGAATCAAGGAGATCGAATGGGAAAAGGACGTGTGGAGGCAGAGGACAACCCATGTCAATGTTCCTAATATCCAAGTGGTCTAGGAGTTTTTTAGTTTATATAAACAATGGAAAGCAACACAGACCACTCCAACACATCTACCCCAATCCGCAGGATCAGGAGAAGTTGCTCAAACATAGTCATCTATTTTGTAGATTATCTAGTTAGATAGAACTTTTTGAGATGGTTTCTAATAGGTGGTTAGGGTAAATTTAGGTAGTTTTTTCTAGTTAAATATTTTTTGAAACTCGAGTTAATTTTGGAGAAAATCCAATGGTTTGAGGGGACATGATAAAAAAGACTATATATAGCTGATCATAAGATTGGGATAGGGTTGATAAAAAAAAATTAGAACATATAATTTACAGTATGCATGTGATTTTTTTTTAATGTTATCTAAAGAAAAAATTTGCATCTGTGAATGAAAAGAAAATGATATTTTCAGTTGGGTTCTAAATTTCTGCATTTGGAATGATATGGAATAATGATTTTTGTGAAAATCTTATTCTAATTAATTGGAATTGTCATACTTCTAATTACACCTTATTTTTGTTCTTACATGCTTGCTTGTCTGTGTAAAAGTTTTTTAGAAGTTATTTGATTTAATTATAAAGGATCTATGAGTCCTATTAAAGATTAATTCATATATATGCATACATGTTTCATATCTATTATGTGTTGATGCAATGGATATCAATTAATGCCTTTATAATTTCTGGTAAAAATTATATGTTGAGAATTTAGTTTAGTTTCATTCATTGAAAATATATTTAAGGGAGTTTTACCTGTATAAAATTTAGAGGGGAATTCTTTGTGATTCACCCAACTATTTCTAAAGAGTTGTTCTCTATATGGGAATAAAGTCTAAGAATAATTAAATTTAAAAAGGACAAATCTTTAAAGAACATATTTTGGTGACTGTGCTAGGGAGACAAACAAAGTAAATTAATTAGAACAGCCCCCCTATCATTAGAGTTCATGGTTTCGCCTCATGAAAATATGTTTCTTATATTACATCCTAACTTAGGTTTCTAATATGATCAAGAAGAAATCACTAGTTCATTGAATACCATGGTCTGGCGTACAAGAAGAAGTTCAGAAGATTATAGGAGAGCTAGTTTGGTGTTGGAAAGAGAAGAAGATCTCATTGCTAACCTAATATTACTACTCCTGAGACAAAGAAGAAGAGAAGAGTTGAATGCAAATACAAATCAAGTTGAAAATCAAGCACCTAAAGAAGAACAACCTAGACCTCATTAAATGATTAAAACTTATTCCATAGTCTGGAGTTCCAAAGACTCACAAGATCTCAACGAAAGGAGGGAATAATAGATCCTTTTTTGAGGCCTTATAGAACCTGATTCTTGAAGCCAACCTCACACTCATTAAGCCAGTTAGATGCTCAAAAAGAATACCTCCACCTCCTCCTAAAACCACTGCATCTCCTGTGTCAGGCCTTAACCTTACATGGTAAAATTCTACCTATTGTCATCAATTTTACACCTATAATGAACACAATGGCTCAGTCCTGGAGAGAAGCCATAGGACCCTTGAACCTAGGGGCTCAAATTAATGCATTTACAAAGGGAGCTAGATAAACTTTACCAAATTTTAATGGATATGGTAAAATGTCCCTTGAGGAGTACTTAAATTCTTTCAATGTAGCATGTGGGGTACTTGTTGTGCATCATGAAGATGTGGCAGTTAGACTCTTTGTGCAAACTTTAATAGATTCTGTAGCTGAGTGGTTCCATCATTTACCAAATGCTTCAATCACAAACTAGAATGATATGAAGGTAGCGTTTGAAAATAGATTCAAGAGTGTTGAGGATGAACATTCGATGTTGTCCTTGTTAAGTTAGTTTAAAAAAGAGATACACGAACATGTGATAGGTTTTTTTGCTAAATATAATAAAATTATTGATAAGATTCCAAATACCAAGAGACCAATGATAGAAAACCAGAAATTTTACTTTTTAGATTCTATGCCCCTAGACAATGGTTTTCACCTTAGAAGAAGTAGGGTGGAAGATTTGGCAACTGCTCAGACACAAGCTATTGAACTGGAAGATGATTTGATTACGATAATAAAATGGAGAAAAGAAGTTCAAAATACTCATGCACACACTTCAACTTATTGTAATCACCCTAAATTGGGCTAGTCTAACCGAAGGCCCTATTTTCCTTAACTAAGGATCTCCCTCTCAATTATGCTAATTTGATTATTCTATTATTGACATAATTCATCAAAATCAATAAAAACCCTCAAATCAAACATCATATATTAGTGATCTATCATTTATTATAATTAGTCACCTTGGCCTATTTAATTAAATCAATCTCATAAAATCCCTTGGCTAAAGTAATAAATTAAAACAAATTAATAAATGCTTCTAAATTACAAACTCACCACTTATGGACAAATTCATTTATGAACCAATGGGAGTTGACACACATTGATCACCTCACATGAATCAACCAAGGTTTAATCCACATCACTCCTTCTGAATCAATCTCAGACACTCATTTCCTCTCATTCTCCATAAAGGGAGTGAATTTTGAGCTCATTTGATCCCAAATTTTCCACAATCTTGCATTAAGCTTATGTTGTAGGATTTAGCAAAACACTTTAATTTCTTAATGGGATCAATTGATGTAGAATTGATATGTTTATCTTAGGTACATTCTAATGGATTTTTATTAATTTGAATCTTCCATTTTAGAGTTGTATGTCACTGGTCTAAAGCATAACTCTGAGAGCATTATCATAGTTAGATAAAACTCTCTCTAAATAGGAAGCTATAATTGACCTTTAATTGCCATGCTTTGATTGAATTCTATGTGATAACAATTGAATTAATGAGTTATAGAGTGTTTTGTTTATAGATTTATAAGTATAGATGAAGTCCATATAAACACGTACATATTTTTGGCATCCACCGTGGGGCCTCGTCCTAGATTTTAAATCATTTTTTAGCAGATTTATGTCATTTTATCTCTTTGTTCTGTAGTGTAGATTCACATTTAGTGAACAAGATCTCATCTGGTTAACGTGATTGCACCTATTATATCTTGACTCGCACCTTGGAAATTCATAATCGCATCTCAGAAGAATCACATTGGGTAAATTCTGGACCACATTTAGTTTTATTGATCGCATTTAGTGAATCCTTAGTCACCTCTGGGAAGGCTCTCATTTAGGGAAATTATTCAATCATTTATGGTGTTCTGATTTGTAGAATTAGGGGATGTCTAATGACTAATCAGTGAATTTGTGCATGTGATTGATTTCCAATAGCCTAAAATTGTTTATAGGACGTTTTGACAAAGATTACACAGGCCAAAGATGATGGAAAAATACTAATGCATGATCTTTCAGGTTGCCTAGAATAAATCAACCAAATATCATGCTTGTCTTAAATGATTTTATGTCAATTTAAATGAATTTGAGATTAAGTCCCAACCTAATTAGAGGATTATGCTCTTTTCCCTTTGGTAAAATCAGAAACTCAAACATTAGATTCTAATTTGAAGTCAAATTTAGGAAAAAATTATTATGTGCATGATGTGTTTGATAGGAGAAAATGACATGGATAGGAGATTATGCTCTTCTCCCTAGTGGAGAATAAGAAATCTAGACTCCTAAGTCGTTAATCCTCTTTATTTATTTTATCTTTAGAGGCCCTACCGGTTGAGGAAAAAATCTCTCAGGAATGACCCAAGTGAGTACGAGTAGACACCAACTCTTCCACCTCACTATAATCAAGATGCTTCCTTGATATTAAATTCTCAAAGAACTTAGTTAATTTTTTCCTTGGAACATTGATGATCATTCCTTGGATATGCTTGGATTTGTGTAGAGTGGAGCCGCTTCAATATTTTTTGCAAGACTACACACATCTAGGTACTCATAGGGCTATACACCTCAATATTTCCTTGTGCAAGACTATGGGAGATAATTATGAATGGATTCCTGACTTAAAATCCTTCTACTAGTGACCACCTAGACTACCTACAAAAGGTTGGTAATGCTTATGAAAATAAAATATTATTTTCCCCAAGAAACTCATCATATTGATCAAGCCCTCTTTGACATTACTACTCATCTAATATGGCCTCCAACATCCATTGTATGTTGTTGAATTTTCATATTCTGAGGAGTGATTGAGTGTTTCCCTAAGTCAATGAGCAAGTATTTATGATCTCAGCCAAAGTTGTAAAGGATAGGTGTGTTTGGAGTCTAAACAACCTTGCTTGATGTTTGTGAATTCAAAATGAAAGATAACTACCTCAATTTAACACCTCTTATATGGTTACACAATTTTTCAAACCTTTAGATTCACATAAATTCAATAGACAAACTCTGACATGTGACAATTTTTTCTCATTTTCAAACCAAGTGGAAAACAAAAACCATTCTATCAGAGGCTTGCATCTGGTATAGAGAGTTGCATTCAATGAATAGGCTCACATCTAGTTAATTGAGGATCACATCCATTAAACTGAGTCTATTTAGGATCGCATCTAGTAAAGTGAGGTTAGTACAACATCACATATAGTTTGTTTAGGGTCGCATCTGGGACAACAAGTGTTTTAGCACATTTTAGAATTTGGATTCTTGTAGTCTTGATAACCCTTTTTTTCCCCTATCAAGTTCAGTGATCATTATCAGTCAACTTGAAATTTTTCATCAATTAATTTCCAAGTCTACCTCGCATAACTTCTAGATTGTCAAACAATCATTGAAAAGTTGTGTTGTCGTATCACCATCAATCCTCCTTGGCTCCCAGCTCAATATCAGAACATTCTAACCCTTTGATGTTGGAACTTGTCACTTTGTCTTATCAGACTCATGCTCACCAATCCTTTGGAAAAAGACACTTGGATAGTTTCAAACCCTTTTGCACATCGGGGCACTTTGAAAAGACTCCTATCATGCTTTCATGGTTAACACAAGAAACAACCAATATTTTGCTGAAATTCAGAACAACCTCCTAAATTGATCCAATTTCATCCTGGAGGGACATGAGGAAATAATCCCATATTTGATCAAGGCTCACCAGAAAAACCTCTTAATACCAAACAACAAGAAATACCTGAAATGGATATACCCCATGGATGGTTTGTTGCATTTGATGATGAAGATAATCGAGATGAAGAAAATTGTCATAATCGCACTTTTGAATCCAATAGTGATGAAGAAATAACTGAGGGGTACATAAACTTAAGAAGAGAAATAATTTTTAGAAAACATTGGAGGAAAACATTGATGAGGACAAAGAGAAATACTTCCTCCACTTATCTTCTCTAGGAGTTAAGTTCCCTAAAGATTACGATGTTGAAATATTGAAAGTTCAAGAAGTAAAAACACCTTTTTTAATTCTCTCAAAACAACTATATATATTACAAATGGAACTTAAGGAGATCAAAAGAGAGAAAGAGAGAACAATGAATAAATACTCATTGGAGCACATATGTATGTTCCCATTTGATAAAAACTTAAACATGATTCCCTTTCTACATAATATGGGAAGACCTAAATATGATAAGTACATGGGGCACACAGATCTGCATGATCATGTGAGGGAATTTTTATCTTTAAGCATAGATTTGATGCATGAACTAATGTACTTGATGAGATTGTTTCTAGGAATTTTAGAGAGACTAGCCATGAAATGGCTCTCCAAATTAACACCAAGAATACAAGCATTCGACACATTGATCCAAAGGTTCTTCCAACAATACTTGTATAATATACAACACACTATTACTATGATAGACCTATGTAACACAAAACAATGAACCGGTGAATCTTTTATTAATTTTTTACAATGAAGGAGAAGAATGTTTGCGAGGTACTCAAGACAAAACCTTGAATCACAAAATATGGATATCTTTATAAACAACCTTGTACCTGAAATGAATTATTCTCTACAAATGAAAGATTCTCCTATCTTTGATAGAATGATTAAAAATGTCATTCGAGTTGAGGATGTCATAGTTAGGAAAGGAGGAATCACACAAGTTAGAAAGAGAATAAGTCCTCCAATAATAAAAATTATAACAATAAAGATAAGCCGAAATGGTGGAACAAGAAAAAGAAGGTTGTTAATGATGGATTTGTGGATGTGTCAAAATTGAATGTTAAAAAAACCAAGTTCAATATTACAAGTATCCTACAAGAAAATAAAGAGGCTAAGATAAAAATAAATACAATTTGAGGAATGAATAATGAGACAAAAAAGAGTAAGACTTGGATTGCTACACCCAAGCGTGAGTTCACTCCATTGGGAGAACCTTTTGAGACAGTTTTGAAAACTCTTTTGGACAATAATATCATTACACTATCAAAGTCAAAACCATGAGAACTAGAAGTGAAAACAAGGTGGTGGAATGATAACTACTATTGTACCTTTCATCAAAACAAAGGGCATAAGACCAATGGTGGTGTAAAACTTAAGCATGACATACAAGATCTAATAGATGGAGATAATATCAAGGTGGAGGGACACACTACAAACGAGGATCATATCACATTCAAAAAATGATTTCCTAATTATGAAAAGGTAGAAGCCTCTAATTCTAAAGGAAATGAAGTTAAATATACCTATTCTAATAATGATAATGTGATCAACATGTTGGAAGAAAAAAAAATATCAATCAATATGATCACTATCAAAAGTTTAAAAGATAAGGCTGAACACTCGAATGTAGTAATGTGAAGTCAAGCAAAGGTGACAATCAAGGGAGTTAATTCCTCATCAAAATAGACAACACCATCTAAACCACCCATTATCATGATCCCAAAACCAGTGGCATAAAAAAAATGGTTTCCTCATCATCATTCAATTATAAATTGATAGATCAATTACAAAGGACCTCTGCTCAAATATCCATATTTGAATTACTAAAGATATCTCTAGTGCACAAGGAATTTCTTGAACAAGCTCTACATATAGCCAATGTTCCAAAAGACTTAGATATAGATAAGTTCCATGCTAGGCTTGATCATATAATTTCGCCTCATTATCTATATTTTTCAAAAGAAGATGAAAAAACCTTAAATCATCCACATAACCAGCCCTTACATATTGAGTTTTTTGTTTCATAAACATCGGGTAAAGCATGTATTGATAGATAGAGGCATGGGTTTGAAAATTTATACCTTCAGTTTGGTCAAAGCACTAGGATTTTTAGAAAATGAAATTGATCCATGGAGAATGATAACCACCATCACCCCTATCATTCTGGTCATGTCTCTAACCCCTATCTGCAAGAGGGACCCTACCACCTTTTTCATCCCTCGGTACTATCTCTAGAAAGACCCTTGTCAGAAGGATCATAATGTAAAGCCTCCTTAATCCTCCATGTTATCTCCTTAGGAGTAGTAAAGCATGGGAATGGGTGCTAATCTAGATCATCTTGGTACTCCTCTGTAATCCTCCCATCAGCTATATTATGTAGATAATCCCACCCAATTGGAACCATCTGTGAAATCTCATGAAGGGTACTCTCATATGGTAACCTTGTAGCCCATTGTGCCTCCTCATCACAGATGCTAGTGTATATAGCTTGATCCTATGGAATTCCTTGTACATGGCCATACTGTCTGAATATACATGTAGAAATGAACCACTCAACCATGCATCTAGTCTGACCAATCAAGTATCTACTCTAAAAGAAGTATGATATATTTCGTTGATCTGAGGCCCACTCCTCACAATCTAGATATGGTCACCACTCAACCTCAGTAACATCATCTAATAATTGTCTCCAATATTCCAGCTTACTCAAATGAGGTTGTTGGATGTATCCTAGGTACATATATACATATGGATCCTCTGGATCCCACTTTATATCTCCAATCATCCAAGTCACTGGAATATGCTCCTAGAACCATATCTAAAGAATCAAAAAACCAGCTCTCATGCTTTGGGATGACTGATATACTATCGCATGTAACTTTATGTACATGTGTGTCAGAATGCAACCAACCCATCCATATCAGCGAGTATCCCCTATCATATCCTCTAGCATACTGACCCAGTAGCACATAAATCCATGTTTCCCTTAGTCTGGCATAAGAATCCCACCAATCAACCTATCAAGAAACACATGTAGTCTCTCATAGTGGGAAATCATGTAGTCTCATGTCAAATACTTTTGTGCAATAGAGGGATCCACAAAGAATCTATGGGCATCTACAATAGACACAGTTGATTGTGACTCAAAATGTACCTGTCATCCCATTACTGGTATACATAGAATCTTCCATACATCCTATGGATTAAAAGTGATCTCACATATTGGTAGGTGGAAGGTGTTGTGCTATGAGTGCCATCTCTTGATAAGAGCAGTCAACAACCCTTAATTTACACTAATGTTGGGTAACTCTATCAAGATCCCTAGACCTAGACAACCCACAATCTATCGCTCATTGTCAGTGAGATACTTTGATAAAGCCTAAATGTGAATAGGCCTTGAGAATCATAATGAAACTACTCCTAATCTCATCTCCAAGGAATAAATTCAGAAGGACATTAGTTTTGGGCTCAAGGTAATCTATAGAGAAAGATGACAGAATAATTAGGTAATCATCATTAACAAAATAACAAGACAAATACAATGGCTTTCTAAAATATGAAAATTGTTACGAAATGCAACCTTGTTCTGACAGGATGTGACTCTCAAATCATATGCAATATTATTCTAATAGGATGCGATCAAAAACCCTGGATGCAATCCATTTCTGACAGGATGTGACTCATGATACTAGGTGTGATCTTGTTCTCATAGGATGCAATACTTGAATATTGGTTGACACAAGGGGCACACTTGAGAGGATGTGATCCTCTGAGGGGCACGGGATGTGATCCTATTTTGATAGGATGTGATTTGGGATTTTCATGTTCCCCAGATGCAATGCAGGATTTACCTCATGTGATCCAGAATACAGGATGCAACCCTAAACTCTAATGACTATAACTATTGCTAAAAATACTAAAAACCAAACTAGAAAGCATAAAATGAAAGGTCATTGTGTGCTCACCAGAGGTGCATAATGCGTGGGTCTATGATGATGATGACCAAGCTCAAATCAATGTCTCTCCATGGGGATTGCCATCTTCTCTCCAAAGCTTAAGAAAGTACTAAGGTGAAAAATGAAAATGAATTGTTAAATTGACCTTTTGGGGCTTATTTTAACCCCTTGGGGGTAATTTTGACCTATGAGATACTAAGAAGACTATCCTAACCATATCAGTATCTGATCAAATCTATTGGGAATGAAATTGAACATGCAAACAATGAGACATTCCAGCATAATAATAATTTTGAACAAATCACTTAGACCTATGACCGCAGTCAAAACTCGTTAACCACAACCTACACTACATACATAATTGCTCAGCTGTGACACTAGCATGTCTTAACTTCACAATAACAGGTCCACTCATCAAAATATTGGTCCAACATCATTTACCATTGCTCAAATATTTCTTTCAAGGTGGTCAAACTTGGTCAAATTATGTTCCTATCAACACATTTCCGCTCCAACTCATATCCTAATTGATAATTATACTTTCTTATTGATCAAATCATATATTACATTTCTTTATCATCGTTTTTCATACTTCCAAGAGGGATTTCATAAAATTTTCTTTCAATTGTGTTCCTGAGGGGGTATGATCATACCTAAAATCAATCAGCTTCTTACTTCAAAAAATCATGGATTCCAAATCATATTGTTTATTAAATTGACTTCATCAAGAACTATGTCAATCAACATCATCAAATGAATAGGGGCATGTCAGTTTTATTCAATCAAGTTGGGACAGTCAGATAATCATATCAACATAGTTATCTATGCCTATGAATCCTTAAAGTTTGAGATCAACCTATAAAGTATTCAGCTTCATCATACCAAATTGAATATGTTGAATTGCTTCTTACTGACCTTCATTTGATCAAGTTTGGATTCACTACTATCAGTTCTAGTTCAATCAAGTTTGGAACTGATATCTTCAATAGAACTTCATTTGATCAAGTTCAAAGTTTGCACTATCAGTCTTAGTTAAATCAAGTTCAAGATTGATATCATCAATGGAATTATTTTCAATCAAGCTCAAAATTCTTAGAGGTAGTTTCATCACTCTATTTCAAACTATTCTCTGAAGTCAACATCAGACGTTCTTTGAATTAATGTGGTGATTGCACATCAATTAAAAGAGGGGAAAATGTAATCACCCTAAATTAGGCTAGTTTAACTAAAGGCCCTATTTTCCTTAACTAAGGATCTCCCTCTTAATTATGCTAATCTGATTATTTGATTATTGGTATAATTTGTCAAAATCAATAAAATCCATCAAATCAAACATCATCTATTTGATCTATCATTAATTTATAATTAATTACCTTGGCCTATTTAATTAAATCAACCTTATTAAATCCCTTGGCTAAAGTAATTAATTAAAACAAATTAATAAATGCTTCTATATTACAAACTCACCACTAATGGACAAATTTATTTATGAACCAATGGGAGTTGACACACATGAATCACCTCAGATGGATCAAGCAAGGTTCAATGCTAATCACTCCTTTTGAATCAATCTCAGTCACTTATTTCCTCTTATTCTCCATAAAAGAAGTGAATTTTGAGCTCATTTCATCCCAGTTTTTCCACAATCTTGCATTAAGCTTATGTTGAAGAATTGAATTCATGCATCTAGATAATTAAAAAAACACTTCAATTTCTTAATGGGATAAATTGATGTAGAATTGATATGTTTATATTAGGTGCATTCTAATAGATTTTTAGCAATTTGAATCTTCCATTTTAGATTTTTATGCCACTAGTCTAAAGCATAAATCTGTGAGCATTATCATAGTTAGATCAAACCCTTTCTAAATAGGAAGCTATAAATTGTCTTTAATTATCATGCTTTGATTGATTTCTATGTGCTAACAATTAAATTAATGAGTTATAGAGTGTTGTGTTTATATATTTGTAGGTACAAATGAAGTCCACATAAACACATACACACTTATGATCTTGTGGTTCAGAGATTAGTAAAAAATTTCATTACTCTAAAAATAAAATTGCCTAAAAATAATCAACAATACTCACAACCCTATCAATATATAAGTAGAAGACAACCTAGTCAACCAATTAACACTAGGAGAATTATAAAGCTTTCGGCTTCTCAACCTTGATTGGTGATTGAGGCTCCCCTAAGAAAGGGTAATATGTGAGCATTCCATTTGACTATGGACCATGAAGGGGAAAAATGTCTATAAATTACTATGAATTCTTAGATGGATTCAGAAAAGGTCATGTTAGATGAGACAACAAAAGATGAAAGGAATTTAGAGGAACCTAGCAGATCTATAACTGACTTCCTAGAGTATGAATAAGATATAGAAAGAGGAGGTGAGATATTGGTTACTCTGGAAGATCCTTCTTTCATATTTATCACTAGGGGAAAATGAATTCAAAATCTCCCAGTGGTTCAACCTCAGCGTCCACTCTTGCTAGGAAGAAAGTACCAACTGTTTGAACCTCCAATTTTGGTTCAGTAATGGTGCAAGAGAACCTAGGGGTTAGGTATGTGTAACCCTTAAGTTTTGGTTTGTAAGACCTTTGCAAGGTCATTTGAATAAATAAGGGTGTTTTAATATTCTTTTAGTTTTCTTTACTTGGGTGTGAATTATTATGTTTTGATTCTGAAAAATTGTGTCAAAAGTCTCTAATAGTGCAATGTAAACCAAATGTGAAAAAATGTGAGAAATAGAACCAAGAGTGCACAAGGTGACCTAAATTGGTTGTAATTAGGTCTATAAGTATTTTAGTGGTCATTTGGAACCCATACATTGGGTCAATTTTATGTAAAAGAGAAAGATATAAAAGTTGTCAAAAAGTTGCTCGAGCAACTTTTGCAACTTTTCAATGTTGCATGACAACATTTGGACAAATCTTATAAAGTTCCCTAAGGGTTATGGTTAAGAATAGGTGATTGAAACATGAAAAGGGGGAATATTTAAGGTATCCAAAAACATTGTAGATATTTTGGTTGAGGTTTGACACAATTTCAAAGAAAAGATCAATAGATAGTTTTCTGAGACTAATTGTATTTTCTTGCAATTGCTTGGTGTTCGATTCCAATGGATTGAATCCATCTGGTGTAGGGGAACCTATGAAAACACCTAGGTTCACCATGATACCTAATGAAGATAGAGTATCTAAATCATCACTAACTATGAAATGGGATTTTCTTAGGCCTTTGATGTAAATTTGTAATCAAGAATGCAATAAAAATGTAATAAGTCCTAGAATTCCTGATAAAGGACTTAGGACCAAAATTTATATAAGGGTGGCCAATAGTGAAAAAAGGGGTCTAATTTGATTAGGAAGTGTCAAGTAGGTCCTAGAAAAAGTTAGGAATTGACTGTATGAAGTTTGAATAAATTTTAATCAATTACAACACCAAATACAGAAGTTAATAATTCAAATTTTTGAATATTAACGACTAGTTGTGTTTTGGTGGGAAATTGCATTTAGGAGTTTTAAACATGTTGTAAACAATCCCAACCACTTTTTATTGGTTATGGAAGTTGTAAAATACATTATAAATACCCTTGTATGCATGGGAGGAGATAGAGTACGTACTAGTGAAGAGATTGTACATACTGTATTCTGAAAATACAATAAAATTCATAGTTTCTTGTATATTTTGACTCTTCCATTGAATTTCCTTCATTTTTTTATAATATAAATGTAGTGAGGGGTCTATTTAATATTTCTTTGATCCATTTTTAAGATTTATACTCTGAAATTTCTATCACATAGTCATAGTATTGTAGACAATCAATTTCACATTGTTTCCTTTAAAGAAATGACATAATCATCCCCTTTTTGTTCTAACTATGAATTGGGGATGGAAAATTGACATGTATCATATGTATATATGCTTAATAATGTAGTATTGAGTCAGATAATGTAGGTGGTAATCCATTGGGCAAGTTGGAGTGCTTGGGTGCATTAAAATGCATTGAATTTGGTGGCTAGGGAGTACTAGAAGGAGATCCATCCATTGGAGGACCCTATTTTCTTCATGAAGTTTTTAGAGGACACCAATTTGATGGTGTAACAACTATATGGTCTCAAAGAAAGAATTGGGAAGCATGGCATTGCACAGGCCCTAGTTTATAGGGGTTTTAAGGGTAAATTTGGGGGTTTTATGCTTGCAGGGGTCAAATGACCAAATTGGTTGGATATTTTTTGGTTTGGGATCATTTCCTAATACTTTTGAGGGTTTCATAGTCATTGGTTTTGTTTAGGGTATACTTCCTTTGTAAATACACACAATTATCCCTCTTGAAAATAGAGTACAATTAGTTTTTGGGACTGGTTGTCCAAAGTAACCATATGAATTTTTTGGATATGTTTTGTATAAGGATAGTGGGTATATAGAAACCTATCTTATTCTAGAATTTATTTGGATACTTTGTGAGAAAAGTGTCATTTTAGGTCGTTGTTGGGCTACAAGGAGCCTAGGCCTAGGAGGTGTGTTTCATGGTGAGAGTGTTGGGTGGGGTTTCTAAGATAATAACCTTTTGAATCCTTTTATTATAGATAAAAACCAATTCTTGGAACCATTGTTGGATTTGTGGTAAATTATTGTTTGGATTTTGGGACCCTTGGAGTCTTTGGTGTCTATAAGTCTCTTGGAGAGTTGGGAACCTTGTATTTCCATTATTAATCTATCTTTCCTTTGAAACCTTGATCAAATCAATAACCATTCTACCACTATGTATCAAGTGGTATCAGAGCCTAGAAGCATCCTAGGTGGAGAGTTTCAAGAAGAATATTTTGAGTTATTTGGTGGTTTGTTCCTTTGTAGAAACCTTGGAGTGTTCATTCCTCTTAGAGTGTTCCAGAGTTGATCCATACTTCAAAGATGTCACAAAGAGAAGAAGATGGGATCCCTCAGAGGGTCACAAATGTTGAAATTTATAATTTGGTAAGATAGAAAATGGCCTATAATAGAAGGATAAGTTTATAATTGGAAAGGCTAACCAACCTTGTGGACAATCAAGGAAATGGAGAAGACAATGAAGATGAAGAACTTGTAGCAGCAAGAGAGGAACTAGTTGATCCTCAAGATGCAATATTGGAAATGATATTGAAGGATGTTAATCTTGGAGACTCAAAGTTAAAATTTTAACTTCCTATGTATGATGGAAGGATGGATGACGAGCTTTTATTGGATTAGTTCAGTGCTCTTGAAATTATTTTGATTGTGATGATGTTGAAGATAGGATGAAAGTTAAGATTGCCAAGTCTAGAATGAAAGGACATGCACTATTATGGTGGAATAAATTACAAGCTAATAGGATGAAGAAGGGTTGGTCTAAGATCACATCATGGAAAAGAATGATGGAGAGGATGAAAGACAAGTTCTTTCCTAAAGACTAAAAAGTACAATTGTACAAAAGGATGCAAGGACTAAGACAAAAGCACATGGATGTGTCAAAGTATATAGAGGAATTCCACAAGCTTGATATCAGGGCATCTCATGATGAATATGTGGAAGAGAAGGTGGCTAGATATCTTGGAGGATTGAGATACAATATCCAGGATGAGATGGGGATGGCTACACCTAGAACCTTTGAGGAGTGCTTCAAATTGGCTATGAAATCAGAGGATAAGCTTAGCAGAAGTCAAGAGAGGAAAGGTAATCCAAGAGGAAAAACCAGAAAAGGAAAAGGAGTGGATCCAAGCCAAGTACAGAATGTGAAAGGAAATGAGAAAGTCTCAAATCAGAGAGGAGAATAAAAGAATGGCAGAGGAAAGAGTTTCCCAGGGAAATGTTATAAGTGTGGTGAAGAAGGGCACCCATTCTATAAGTGTCTTGAAAGAGAATATAGGAAGAATGATAGAAGTGTCACTCTAAGTCAAGGAGAGGAAGAGACCAAAGACAAAGAATAAATTTTTTTTTAGAACCATATATAGAGGGTTATTTTCTGATGGTGAGAAAAGGAGCTAGTATGAAACAATAAAAGAAATAAGAGGTATCAATTTTTCAAAACTAATTGCAAAATTTATTGAAATATTTGAAAGATGATAGTTGATTCTAGTCATGTGATAATTTTGTGTCTTATAAGATGGTAAATAAGATATATTTGGACAAATTTCCAATTGATAGACCATATAGGGCATAATGGGTCAGTAGTGATAAAAGCATTGTGATCAAAGAGTAGGCTTATGTTGATTTTCTATTAGAGTATATAATTATAGGGTCTTGTGTGATGTGGTCCCTATGACTTGTTGTCATGTAATTTTGGGAAGACCATGGAAAACCTCAACATAGACAATTCATTATGGATTCGAGAATGTTTATCTTGTGCACAAGGATGGAAAGACTTATACCCTCACACCCCTACCTAACCATATTATTGATGAAGTTAGGAACATCATTATGTTTGGTTTAAATACTTATGTATTTTTGCAGAAGCAATAATTTTAGGGATTTGTGGCATCATATGAAAAGAAAAGGACCACTTTATTGGTCATGAAATCTGAAGTTTGTGACAGTCATAGCAAGCTGGCTGTGAAACAATAAACAGAGAAGATAGAAGGAGTTATTGTAATACCTACCGCTTTGTTTGTCTGCCTGTGTTAGTTTCCGATCTCTTTTAGACCATAGTATGTATGTGTTAACTCTTTTAGGTGATTTTAAGGATATTCATGCATTGCTTTTCAGTATGTTATTGATCCATTATTATTATGTTGTATCTTTTGTATATATATATGATTTAAGGTTATCTAATGATGCTTATGTATATGTTAGGATTTCATTTTGATTATGGTTTTCTGACAATACTGACCTTAAAATTATATGCACATGGATCATTGTTTATTTTCATTACTGTTTGATGTGCTTGGTATGGTATGGGACAGAGTCGTAGTTACTTGCTTCGGCGAGATCCACACGATAACCTAGTCTCAACCATTGTTTGTCATATGATATATGCATGTATGTTTGT
>MU226659.1:427880-469511 GCA_018584345.1 Thuja plicata | reverse complement strand
AGTGGACCTTTGGTTCCACGTGGTCGGGTGGTAGTGATTCTTATTACCATTGAGATTCTGACGGATTCTTCTTCATGCTTGGATGTTCCTTGTTGCAGTTTCATCTTCCTAGTCTTTTGGAGACTTGTTCAGTTACTTGAGATGTATATTTGTACCATATGTTTATATTGGTTATCATCCTTGGGATGCATTGTATTGTTTATTATGTATTATTACATACCCTGTGACTTGTGCAGTGGATGTTGATTAGGTAGTATACCTTATGGTATCAGTTGTATATGTAATCTTTATTTTGAGATGTATATTGTTGGTTTCAGATTGTGTAACCTTTATGTCAGTTCTTTATTATTGTAATCGTAGATTAGTTTGTTTAAGTAATTCTACGTCAAGGAACCCTCGAGGAATGTTAATCATGTAGGAGTTGTATTTCATGTATGTCATGTACTTCATTGTGTTGCTTCCGCATTGCTATTAATATTATTTGTAAACATTTAAAAAAAAAAATTATTCTGTGAGCTTAGTGTCGTGTTTAGGTTAAGTTCTCCTGGGTTCCCTAGCGGGGCATTACAGTTATGGTAGGGACTATTGGTGTCCTATGGTATCATCAAGGAAGGATTATAGTGCCATGACCATGGAATTTAGCATAAGGGGTCTATAGGATCCTAATGGGCAGATGACAAGGCAAGTTGAGAAGACATATGTTGACTATCGTAAACAACAAGCATACAAAGACAATGTTTGTCATAAGTTTTCTTTTATTGGTTCTAACTCTTTGAATGCATTTTTGAAGCATGAGAACAAGGATTTGTTACAAAAATAGTATGATAAGAGAAGGTATCCATCAAGAAGGATGGGTGGCAAGAAGATCAAGTCCTTTAACTCTTGGGATGATAAATTTTTTTAAGGTGAGGTTTATGGTGCAGGGGCACCTATGAAAACACCTAGGGTCACCATGAGACCTAATGAAGATAGAGGATCTAAATAATCACTAAGTGTGAATTGGGATGTTCTTAGGCCTTTGATGTAAATTTGTAATCAAGAATGCAATAAAAATGTAATAAGTCCTAGAAGTCCTGATAAAAGACTTAGGACCAAAACTGATGTAAGGGTGGCCAATAGTGCCAAAAGGGGTCTAAGTTGATTAGGATGGGTCAAGTAGGTCCTAGAAAAAATTAAGAATTGAATTTATTTTTGGATATGTTTTGTACAGGGATAGTGGGTATATAGAAACCTATCATATTATGGAAGTTATTTGGAGACTTTGTGAGCAAAGTGTAATTTAAGGTTGTTGTTGGGATACAAGGAGCCTAGGAATAAGAGGTGTGTTTCATGGTGACAGTGTTGGGTGGGGTTTCTAACCAAATAACCTTTTGAATCCTTTTATAATATATCTAAACCAATGCTTGAAACCATTGTTAGCTTTGTGGTAAATTCTTGTTTGGATTTTGGGACCCTTGGAGTCTTTGGTGTCTATAGGTCTCTTGGAGAGTTGGGAACCTTGTATTTCCATTATTAATATATATTTCCTTTGCAACCTTGATCAAATAAATAACCACTCTACCACTCTACATCAAGTGGTACTAGAGCCTAGGAGAATCCTAGGTGGAGAGTTTGAAGAAGAATATTTTGAGGTCTTTGGTGGATTGTTCCTTTGTAGAAACCTTGGAGTGTTCATTCCTCTTAGAGTGTTCCAGATTTGATCCATGCTTCATAGATGTCAGAAAGAGAAGAATATGGGATCACTCAGAGGGTCAAAAATGTTGAACTTTCTAATTTGGTAAGAGAGAAAATGGCCGATAATAGAAGGCTAAGGTTAGAATTGGAAAGGCTAACCAACCTTGTGGACAATAAAGAAAATGGAGAAGACAATGAAGATGAAGAACTTGTAGTGGCAAGAGAGGAACCAGTTGATCTTGAGGATGAAAGATTGGAAAGGATATTGAAGGTTGTTAATCTTGGAGACTCAAAGTTAAAATTTTAACTTCCTATGTATGATGGAAGGATGGATGACAAAATTTTATTGGATTGTTTCAATGTTCTTGTAATTTTTTTTGATTGTGATGATGTTGAAGATAGGATGAAAGTTAAGATTTCTAAGTCTAGAATGAAACGACATGCACTATTATGGTGGAATAATTACAGGCTGATAGGATGAAGAAGGGTTGGTCTAATATAAAAAAATGGACAAGAATGGAAGAGAGGATGAAAGACAAGTTCCTTCCTAAAGACTATAAAGTACAATTGTACAAAAGGATGCAAGGACTAAGACAAAAGGACATGGATGTCTCAAAGTATACAGAGGAATTCTACAAGCTTGATATCAGGTCATCTCATGATGAAGATGTGGAAGAGAAGGTGGCTAGATATCTTGGAGGATTGAGATATAATATCTAGGATGAGATGAGCATGGGTACACCTAGAACCTTTGAGGAGTGCTTCAAATTGGCTATGAAATCTAACGATAATCTTAGCAGAAGTCAAGAGAGGCATGGTAATCCAAGAGGAAAAAAAATAAAAGGCAAAGGAGTGGATCCAAGCCAATGATAGAATAAGAAAGGAAAGGGGAAAGTCTCAAATTAGAGAGGAGAAGAAAAGAATGGTAGAGGAAACAATTTCCCTGGGAAGTGCTATAAGTTTGGTGAAGAAGGGCATCCATTGTATAGGTGTATTTAAAGAGAAGCTAGGAAGAATGATAGAAGAGTCACTCTAACTCAAGGAGAGGAAGGGACCAAAGACAAAGAAGTAAGTTTTATTTTAGAACTATATACTGAGGGTGATTTTCTCATGGTGATAAAATGAGCTACTATGCACTAGCAAAATAAATAAGAGGTATCAATTTTCAGAACTAATTGCAAAAATTATGGTAAGATTTGAAAGATGATAGTTGATTCTAGTTCATGTGATAATTTTGTGTCTTGTGAGATGGTAAATAAGCTATATTTGCACAAATTTCCACATTATAGACCATATAGGGCATAATGGGTCAGTAGTGATCAAAACATTATGATCAAAGAGTAGGCTTATGTTGATTTTTCTAATGGAGTATATAATTATAGGGTCTTGTGTGATGTGGTCCCTATGACTTGTTGTCATGTCATTTTGGAAAGAACGTGGAAAGCCTCAAGACTGACCATTCATTATGGATTGGAGAATGTTTATCTTGTGCACAAGGATAGAAAGACTTATACCCTCACACCCCTACCTAACCATATTTCTGATGAAGTTAGGAACATCATTGTGTTTGGTTCAAATACTTATGTAGTTTTGTAGAAGCAATAAGTTTAGGATCTGTGGCATCATATCAAAAGCAAAGGACCACTTTATTGGTCATGGAATCTAAAGTTTGTGATAGTCATAGCAAGCTAAATGTGAAATAGTAAACAAAGAAGACAAAAGGTGTTATGGTAGGTACTATTGGTGTCCTATGGTATTATCAATAAATGGTGCTAGTGCCATGATCATTAAATGTAGTAGAAGGGGTCTATAGGATCCTAATGGGTAGATGACAAGGCAAGTTGAGAAGACAGAAGTTGACTATCGTAAATAAAAGGTATTTAAAGATAATGTTTTTTATAAGTTTTATTTTATTCGTTCTAACTCTTTGAATGCAGGTTTGAAGGATGGGAACAAGGAGTTGTTACAACAAAAATCTGATAAGAGAAGGTATCCATCAAAAAGGATGAGTGGCAAGAAGATCAAGTCCTTTAACTCTTGGGACAAGAAATGTTTTGAAGGTGGGGTGTATGGTGCAAGGGCACCTATGCAAACACCTAGGGTCAACATGAGACCTAATGAAGACAGAGGATCTAAAGCATCACTAAGTGTGAATTGGGATGTTCTTAGGCCTTTGATGTAAATTTGTAATCAAGAATGGAATAAAAATGTAATAAGTCTTGATAAAGGACTTAGGACCAAAATTGATGTAAGGGTGGCCAATAGTGCCAAAAGGGGTCTAAGGTGATGAGGATAGGTCAAGTACATCCTAGAAAAAATTATGAATTGACTGTATGAAGTTTAAATAATTTTTAAGCAATTAAAACACCAAATACACAAGTTAATAATTAAAAGTTTTGAATACTAACGACTA
Organism: Thuja plicata; assembly: GCA_018584345.1. NCBI lineage: Eukaryota > Viridiplantae > Streptophyta > Pinopsida > Cupressales > Cupressaceae > Thuja > Thuja plicata. The sequence continues at coordinate 465,424 of MU226659.1, read as the reverse complement.
GTTGTGCTTTGGTGGGAAATTATATTTAGGAGTTTTAAACATGTTGTAAACAATCCCAACCACTTGTGATTGGTTGTGGAATTTGGAAACTAAATTATAAATACCCCTGTATGTGTGGGAGGATATAGAGTACGTACTAGTGAAGAGATTGTACGGACCGTATTCTAAAAATGCAATAAAATTCATAGTTTCTTGTATATTTTGACTCTTCCATTGAATTTCCTTCATTGTTTTATCATATAAATGTATTGAGGAGTCTATTTAATGTTTTGTTGGTCCATTTTTTAAGAGTTATACTCTGAAATTTCTATCACATACTCATAGTACTGTAGAGAGTCAATTTCACATTGTTTCCTTTAAAGAAAAATGACATAACCATCCCCTTTCTATTCTAACTATGACTTGGGGATGGAAAATTTACATGTATAATATTTATATATGCCTAATAATGTAGGATTGAGTCATAGAATATAGGTGGTCATCCATTTGGGAAAGTTGGAGTGCTTGGATGCATTAAAATGCATTAAATTTGGTGGCTAGGGAGTATGAGCAAGAGATCCATCAATTGGAGGACCCTATTTTCTTCATTAAGTTTTTAGAGGACAATTATTTGATGGTGTAACAACTCTTTGGGCTTGAAGAAAGAATTGGGATGCATGAGATTGCTCAGGCCCTAGTTTATAGGGGTTTTAAGGGTAAATTTGGGGATTTTATGCTTGCAAGGGTCAAGGGACCAAATTGGTTGTATATTTTTTGGTTTGGGATCATTTTATAATATTGTCAAGGGTTTCATATTCATTAGGTTTATTTAGGGTATAACTCCTTTGTAAATACACACAATTATCCCTCTTGAAATTAGAGTACAGTCAGTTTTTGGGTATTGGTCCAAAGTAACCATATGAAATTTTTGGATATGTTTAGTACAAAGATAGTGGGTATATAGAAACCTGTCTTATTCTGGAAGTTATTTGGAGAATTTTTGAGCAAAGTGTCATTATAGGTCATTGTTAGGCTACAAGAAGCCTAGGCCTAAGAGGTTTGTTTCATGGTGAGAGTGTTGGGTGGGGTTTTTGAGTAAATAAACTTTTGAATCCTTTTATAATAGATCTAAACCAGTGCCTGGAACCATTGTTGGCTTTGTGGTAAATTATTTTTTGGATTTTGGGACCCTTGGAGTCTTCGGTGTCTATAGGTCTCTTGGAGAGTTATGAACCTTGTATTTCCCTTATTAATTGTAAATGCATTTGAAACAAAATCCAGATCTAAATATAAATTAGAATTTATATTAAATAATAATTAATGTAATTTACCTTTGCTAGAATCTGAACATAAGATATCTCTGTTATTCTGAATTCAATGGATGAACAACACTTATTAATTTCGGTGTGTCGATATGATCTTCAGATCAGTTGCTTAAGTATGGAAAAGGTAGTTGTGAGGGGCCGTATCTATAATAGACGTGAATCCTTAATGAGTCATGTCCATTATAAATGTGGCTCCTCATGTTTTCCCCATCACCTAGCAACCTTCACACATATGGTGGAACCAATAATAATTGATATTAATAAGCACCGCCAATCCTAACATATAAAATGTTAAGTCAATACTTACCAATCGACAGATTTAGTCGAGACTTTTATAAATCGACAGTTTAGTCGATATTTAAACATTCGATCAATGATAATAATTATCATTATTATTATATATCAATAATAATAATGATAATCATTATCATTATTATATTAGAGCAATAATAATGTTTATAATAAGAATATATAGTAAATATTAATATATCATTAATAATAATTATTATTGATATATATATATATAAATATATCTCATGATTTATAAACTGAATATTTATCTGATCGATGCTACAATTATTAACACTCTCTCTTAGCTAGGGAAGATAAATTTATTTATATATATATATCACATTTCTGTAAAAGATTCACATAACTTGTGAAAATAAGTCTCACATATCTATTGAAGATAATCATCACATAACACATGACGAGGGATATCACATAACTTGTGAAAGTGAGTCTCACATATCTCATGAAGAAAATCATCACATTACACATGATGATAAATATCGCATAACTTGCAATAATAAGTCTCACATATCTCATGAGGACAATCATCACATAACATGTGATGATAAATATCTCATAACTTATGATAATAAGTCTCACATATATCATGAAGACAATCATCAAATAACACATGATGATAAGTATTACATAACTTGTAATACTCAAAGGATGATATGTTTGAGAATATCACATTCTCCTTATACATCCTAGTTATGGTGTGTGCACTGATATTACGTCACATAATGTCTACCATTACATATTATGATATCAAGTCAGCATGATATCAATATTATAAAATCATCATCTTATAATATTCAAATACAAGTGTTCATTTCCAAAAGATCGTCACCTTTTAGAGACGAATACAGGGGGTAGAGCCCATAAGGTCATATATCAACACATATGAAAAAAGAGGTTTACACATTAAACATCTTTATTATATATATATATATATTAGTAAAGATTACAATGTATGTTACAATTTAATCATACCAAGACTTATCCTGAAGTGTTCAACTTTCACTCTGGCAAGTGGCTTGGTTAGTATATCTACAGTTTAATCTCCTATACTGATATATTCCAACTGAATTACATTCCTATCTACCATGTATCTTACATAATGGTAAGGAATCTCTATATGCTTGGATCTATCATGGAATACTGGATTCACAAAAAAATTTATGCAACTCTGATTATCGCAATGGATGACTGTAGGTTTCAGGGGTTTTCTGAATAATCCAACAATCAGTTTCCTGAGCCATACTGCTTCTCTTGTAGCCATGAAGGCTGCAATGTATTTGGCCTATGTAGAACTTTGAGCCACTGAAGACTATTTCCTGCACATCCAAGATATCATGGTAGATCCTAAACTGAAGAAGCATCCTGAGATGCTCTTTCTATTAGTTACACTTCCAACACAATCAGAATTTGTGAATCTGTGTAGGTTCAAATCAAATTTCTCATATTTGAGTCCATAATTTGGAGTACTTTGCAAGTATCTTAAAATGTGCTTTACGGCCATAAGTTGAATCTCCTTAGGATCACACATAAACTGACTCAAAGAATTTACAACATAACATATATCTGGTCCGGTATTAACCAAATACATCAAAGATCCAATTATCTGACTATAGAGAGTAGGGTCTGCAAATGGAGAATATTTTTTTGCCTCTTTTAACTTATGAAGGTTTGTTTCCATGGGAGAAGTCATGGGTCTGCAATTCATCATACCAAATCTCTTTAATATTTCTAGGGTGTACTTTACTTGACTAAGTACAATGCAATCTAAGTTCTTTTTAACTTCCAATCCAAAAAACTAATGTAGAAGCCTAAATCCTTCATTTCAAACTCTTTAGCAAGGTCCCTCTTACATTGATCAATAAGGTGATCTTCTCCTGTAATCAATAGATCATCAACATATAAGATTAATATTAACATATCTTCTTTGCTTTTCTTGAAGTAAAGATTTGGGTCTGCATCATTCTTAGAAAATCCCAACTTCATGAGATAGCTATCAATTCTTTCATACCAGGCTCTGGGAGCCTGTTTAAGTCCATAGAGAGCTTTCTTTAATCTGCACACATGAGATTCTGCATTGTGGATCTCAAATTCTTCCGGTTGTTCTATGTAAACTTCTTCCTCTATTTTCCCATTTAGAAATGCAATCTTTACATCCATTTGATGAACCTTCCATCCTTTGGCTAATGCAATTTATATAATAGCTCTAACTGAGGTATATCTGGCAACTGGTGCAAAAGTTTCCTCATAATCTATGCCTTCCTTTTGTGAGAAGCCTCTGGAAACAAATCTAGCTTTATGTTTCTCTATACTGCCATCTGCAGCATATTTGATTTTAAATAGCCACTTGGATGAGACAATAGACTTTTCCTTTGGCCTTGGAACTATTTCCCAAACATCATTTTTCAAAATTGATTGGTATTCCTCAGCCATGGCATCCTCCCATACTTGGTTCTTGAGAGCTTCTGATGCATTTGAGGGTTTAAATTTTGAGAGATCATTCATTAGGGCCACATAGCTAGAAATATTTCAAGGTCTTTTACTTTCTCTAAAGGTCCCTGAAGGAGCTGCAAATTTCTCTGCTTCTTTCATAAAAATTGTTGCCCAAAGTGGTCTTTTCTTAATGTTCTCTTGAGGTGGATTTTGCACTTCATTTTCAATTTCTTCAGGATACTCCCTCTGAAACTCAAGTGCAGAATTATTTTCTTGATCTAAATGTGAAGGATTTCTTTCTGATTCAATAGAGTTCCTGGCTCTTTTAAAAGCTAGGTTTTCTTCAAATATCACATCTCTGCTAATTTCAATATTTCTATGTCTAGGTATAAATATGCAAAAATCTGTATAAGTTTCACTATATCCAACAAAGATTCCTTTTCTTCTAGAGGGTTCTAGTTTCGTTCTCTTTTCTTTAGGTACATGAAAATAAACAGGACATCCAAATATTCTTAAATGAGTAATATCTGGATTTATTCCTATGAAGACTTCTTTAGGAGTTTTGTCTTCAATGTGAGAGTGAGGGCATCTATTTTGTATGTCTATAGTAGTGTTAGAAGCTTCTACCCAAAGAGAGGTTTCTAGGTTTTGATCCAGGAGTATGGCTTTAGCTGCTTCTATAATTATTTTGTTTTTCCTCTCAGCCACCCCATTTTGTTGGGGATTGTATGGAATAGTGAACTCCCTCTTAATCCTAGATTCTTTAGAAAATTCTTTAAAGATGTCAAAAGTGTATTCCTTCCCATTGTCAGTTCTTAAGGTTTTTATTTTCTTTCCAAAGAATTTTTTAGTAAGAGATTTGAACTCTTTGAATTTCTTAAGGATCTCTTCTGATTCTTTACATTTAAGAAAATAGATCCAGGTTTTTCTGGAGAAATCATCAATAAATATTACTTAGTATATGAATCCCCCTACTGATGAGATAGACATGGGTCCACATAAATAAGAGTGAACTAGCTCTAAAACATTACTCATTTTACTAGAACTACTTTGAAAAGAACCCTTTGTATTTTTGCCTAGGGCACACCCCTTATATGTTCCTGAGTGGTATAGTTTTAACTTAGGTAAACCAATGACTAATTTTCCCATGGAAGATAAGGCACAAAAGTTTAAATGACCTAATCTTCTATGCCAAATTTTATTGGAGTCGGCAATATCATGAATTAGGGATAAATTAGATTCAATACATACTTCATACAAATATCCTTTCCTTTACCCTAAAGTTATTGCTTTCTTGATGGTGGAATTCTTTGGCCAGGCTAGAACTTTTCTCTCAATTAATATTACTCTATACTCACTATCCTCAAGTGTAGATATAGAAATTAGATTCCTCTTGATTCCAGGAACAAAAAGAACCCCAGTTAGTTGGATAGACATGCTTAATTTCAGCTTGATGGTGCAGGTCCCAACACCTTTTACTGGATATGTATTGTCATCTCCAATAGTTGCTTCTTCATCAATTTCTTCTACCATGGAGTCTAATAGTTCTATGTACCCGGTGATGTGTCTTGATGATCCACTGTCAATTATCCAAGTATTAGTTTTGTTGGATGCTTTATTTGAAAGAGCAGGATAGAATACATGCTTCTCTGAGTTATGCTCCTTTTTATTCTTTTTCACTTTAGCAAATGTGGCTAATTTTTTAAGTCTTTCTAGAAATCTAGCTACATAGTGTCCATATTGATCACACCTAAAACATTGAATTTGAGAAGTGTCCCTTTTAGATGGCCCTTTTCCATGATGGTCCTTTCTTTTCTTAAGGTGTGTGTTCTTGCCCCTTTTGTCAAAGTTTGCATTTAACACTTGAAGATCATCATCTATGTCCTTTTTTTTATTCCTTGTTTTTTCTTGACTCTTCCTGAAGACAGTCAGACCTTAATTGATCAAAGTTTGGGAATTTTGATCTTGCACTAATCCCTTGAACAAAAGTTTCCCAATTATTTGGAAACCATCTAGTGCAATAAGTGTTAGTTCTTTGCTCTGAATAGTATATCCAAGTATTGTTAGTTCATCTCTTAGAGTGGAAATTCTCATAAAGTAAGCATTCATAGATTCTCCTTTATTCATACTTATATGATTAATTTCCCTTTTTAGTGCTAGAGTTCTGCTTGCATTGTTTATCTCGTATGTTATTTCAAGTGATTTAAACATATGGTAGGTAGTTTCATATTTTGTTACAATCGGCACTATGTGGTCTCTAACACCATCAACTATGATCTTCATATCCTTTTCATTTCCTTCAATCCAATTTGATTTATCCAGATCATTTTTTGGCACTTCTTTCTCTTCTTTTATGAAGAACTCAACTTTACTTTCTCTTAGAATCATTTTGATCCTAAATTTCCATGATGAGAAATTGTTTCCTCCTTCAAGCCTATCTTCGAATCTTATAGCGCTTTCCATGGAAATGTGATATTTATAAATAGATTAAATTCTAAATCTATCAAGTTCAACTGCTAGGATAATTCCTAACTTGGCTCTGATACCATGTAAATGCAATTGAAACAAAATCCAGATCTAAATATAAATGAGAATTTATATTAAATAATAATTAATGTAATTTACCTTTGCTGGAATCTGAACATAAGATATCTTTGTTATTCTGAATTCAATGGATGAACAACACTTATTAATTTTGGTGTGTCCATATGATCTTCAGATCAGTCACTTAAGTATGGCAAAGGTAGTTGTGAGGGGCCACATCTATATAAGACATGACTCCTTAACGAGTCACGTCCATTATAAATGTGGCTCCTCATGTTTTCCCCGTCACCTATCAACCTCCACGCATATGGTGGAACCGATAATAATCGGTATTAATAAGCACCGCCAAACCTAACGTATAAAACGTTAAGTCAATACTTACCAATTGACAGTTTTAGTCGAGACTTTTATAAATCGACAGTTTAGTCGATATTTAAACATTTGAACAATGATAATAATTATCATTATTATTATATATCAATAATAATAATGATAATCATTATCATTATTATATTAGAGCAATAATAATGTTTATAATAAGAATATATAGTAAATATGAATAATAATAAATATTAATATATCACTAATAATTATTATTATTGATATATATAAATATATCTCATGATTTATAAACTAAATATTTATATGATCGATGCTACAATTATTAACATTAATCTATCTTTCCTTTGCAACCTTGATCAGATCAATAAGCACTCTACCGCTCTGCATCAAGTGGTATCAGAGCCTAGGAGCATCCTAGGTGGAGAGTTTTAAGAAGTAGCTTTTGAGGTCTTTGGTGGATCATTCCTTTGTAGAAACCTTGGATTGTTCATTCCTCTTAGAGTGTTCCAGAGTTGATCCATACTTCAGAGATGTCAGAAAGAGAAGAAGATGGGATCCCTTAGAGTGTCACAAATGTTGAACTTTCTAATTTGGTAAGAGATAAAATGGCTGGTAATAGAAGTCTAAGGTTAGAATTAGAAAGGCTAACCAACCTTGTGGACAATCAAGGAAATGGAGAAGACAATGAAGATGAAGAACTTGTAGCAGCAAGAGAGGAACCAGTTGATCCTAAGGATGGAATATTGGAAAGGATATTGAAGGTTGTTAATCTTGGAGACTCAAATTTTAAATTATAACTTCCTATCTATGATGGAAGGATGGATGACGATGTTATAATAACTGAGAGGGGGGTGAATCAGTGGCCTCAATAATTAATCCAATAATTCATCCAAAACTTTATACCACATATATAAAACCTCTAGTTATCTTTAGTCCTACAAGATGTATGCCTTTAAATAATCTTATCAAATAACTACTACTCAGATTATACTTTTTATCCTTTTTCTTAAGCTTTACCAAATAGCAGTCTAGCCTTTACCGAAATATAGTAAATAACTTAGTGTTTACCGATCAATCTTGTTTTTGTAATGTGTAAACCAAAACATCAAAGCAATGAACCATATACACATTTGACACATGGATTTTTAATGTGGAAACCCTATGAGGGGAAAAACCACTTGGGACTGGTAACCTAAAATTTTGACTCTTCTGAAGTGAACTTGGTGAAGAGTCGACCCTATTAAAGGTTACAAACACACTGTTAAGTGCAACCTTGTTAGAGGATTTATCACTAACAGTTTATCACTTGACCTAGCATTCACTATGTTGTAAATATGAAAACCTTTTGATACTCCTTGGGATGTATCTCAATATATAAAGGATGGTTAAATCCCACTTGGTTAAGAGATTTTCTGAATCAATGGTTAAATTGAAAAATTATATGATCTATTCATATATATAACTTAATCTTTGTAGATGTTCAAATATATTGTAATCTCATAATACCTGTCTCATCAATGTTCTCTTCAATTCCTTTTCTCCACTTCTTTCTGCTCGATGAATGTTTTTGCTTCTTTTTTGCTTGGTGTCTGCAAAATTCTTTAGCTCTGTTCTTCATCTTGTATGATCAGGTCTGTATGAAGACTTCTATGTTCATCAAAATTCTCTTCAGCATTCCTCTTTCTTCCCCCCTTTCTTATGAATTACTTATCTCTTTATATAGACATGATTTCACCATTTCTTGTCCTTCTTGTTTTCTTCGTTGATCACTTCTTGATCCATAAAGCTCGCCATGCTAGATTTAGCTTTATTCCAAAAATCTCTCCTTTTTGTTAGAATAAAACATGCTTTAAATCTCCTTCTTATCTTTAGCTTTTAACTAATCGATGAAAACAAAGTAAATAATTAGTTAACTCTATCTTTAGCTCCTGCCAACTAAGTTGTTTTTTTGTATCCTAACTTCAGTTCTCATCAGTAAACACTTCATTTGTGCTCAGTGACTATTGTAGATAGATCGGGCATTTACTTCAGTTATGTTTGGTGACAACTATAGTTAGTTCGGTAATTCTTTATCAGGTAACACTATCTGTCAGTTAACACCATTAACTTATGTGTTTGGGGTTCACTGTCCATCGGGGTTTACTATCACTCAGTGTATGATTACCGACAACAAAAAAATTGTCTCTTTAGTTATTTAAGTGTTGTTACAATATGTGTATGATAAATCATACCATATTAAGTTGACATCAATGACAATACAATACATTAATTAATTTAATGTCTTGCATTTACTTTCTGTAGCTCGGTGATCATCAAATTTTCATCTTCAAACATTCAATCAGTTATAGTTCATCAATCTCTCCCTTTGGCATTGATGGAAACATACTACATACTACTAATACAATATTAAATATATCAGTTGTATTTCATCAATCTCTACCAAACTTATTGTTCTATAACCAATTTAAATATCTGACTCTAGGTAAGCTATTCTATCTTAGATTTGATTCTTTCTGAGTACTCTCTTCATTCTTCATTCCCTTCACTGGATAGATGTAGAAACTTCTAATTTTTTCTCTCCCTTTGTTGTAGAATCTCTTCTCCCTTTTCTGGATAGATATGCAGTGTTAACTTTTCAATTCTCTCCCTTATACGAATTTTCTTTTGAATCTTTCACTGATGTTTTCTCTCCCTTTGACTATTCCTCTTATTGATGGATGATTATGATAGATATTTCATATCTCTTTTCCCTTTAAAAACAATATATTTCATTTCCTTTTGATAGCAATACATTTCATTGAATACATCTCTCCCTTTGATAGCAATGCCAAACTATATCCTTTTTTATATATTCCTTGAATTTCCTGTCCATCAACAATACAATAACTCTGGTGTTCGGTGCAGATAAGTATCTTACTTTGTACTAATATATATTTGTATTCCATCTCTTTTCTTGCATCAACATGAATGATCTTCTGATAACATATAGGTTGCATCCTTCTAGTCAACTCAGTGACCAGTAGACAAGGGTCAGACCCCTAGTCTCTTCCTCAGGTACTCAAATGTATCTTTAGGCATTGTCTTTGTGAATATATCTGATAATTGTTCTTTGAATTGCACATATTCTAGTATCACATCTTTCTCTTGCACCTGTTCCCTTAAGTAATGATACTTAATAGAAATATACTTTGTCTTAGTATGCATGATAGGGTTCTTTGAAATGTTTATTGCACTAGTATTATCATAATAAATAATCACTAGTTCAAGAATTTGCATATTCACACCTTCCAATATTTCTTGATCCATGCAATTTTACATCAATTTGTAGTAGTAGCCACATATTTTGATTCTGTAGTAGATTATGAGATGCATCCTTTCTTTTTACTTATCCATGTGACAAGTATGTCACCCATAAAGAATGCTCCTCTTACAGTCCTCTTTTTGTCATCAATGTTTCCTGCCCAATCAACATCTGTATAGACTTGAAGCTCAAATTTTCCTTCTTTATTATACCAGAGACCATAGTCCTCGGTATTCTTTAGATCTCTCAGAATTATTTTGATAGTAGTCATGTGTGATTCCTTGGGATTAGTAGATAATCTTGCAACTATTCCAACAGCATGTGCTATATCTAGTCTAGTATGTACAACATACATTAGTTTTCCAATCATAGATCTATATAGGTTTGATTTACCTCAATTGACTTTTCTTCTTCTTTTAGCTTACATTCGGTTTCCATAGGTGTTCCAATTGGTTTGGAATCTTCCATCTTGAAAACTTCCTTCATGTATTTGGATTGTGTAATATAGATGCCTGCATCTTGTTGAAGAATTTGTAGACCAAGAAAGAATTTGATCTCTCCAAAAATTGACATCTCAAACTCTTTTCTCATTTCATCAACAAATCATTTGCATAGTATATCATTACCTCCAAATATGATATCATCAACAAATATTTCATCAATCAAAATATTATGATCAATATCTTCTTTTAAACACAAATTACTATTTTCACTTGTTCTTACAAATCCAATACTTATGAGATAAGAGTGAAGTCTTTCATACCATACTCTCAGTGCTTGTTTCAATCCATACGAGGATTTGTGTAGTCTACAAACCATGTTCCTCTTATTAGGATCAACAAACCCTTCCAGTTGTTCAATGTATACCTCTTCTTCTAATATTCCATTTAGGAATGCAGATTTGACATCCATTTGGTATACTTTGAATCCTTTGAATGCAGCATAAGAAATTAGAATTCTTACTCCTTCTAGTCTAGCAATGGGTGCAAAGGTTTCTCCATAGTCAATACCTTCTTCTTGTGCATATCCTTTTCATACTAATATTTATTTGTTCCTTGTGACTTCTCCATTCTCAGTTTGTTTCTGAATATCCATTTGGTACCAATGATATTTTTGTCATATGGTCTAGGTACTAATGTCCATGGTTTGTTCTTCTCTATCTATTCTATCTCTTAATTCATAGCACTAACCCATTCCTGATTCTAAAATGCATTATTAATAGATTTAGGCTCAATATCACAAATTAAACATCTAGTGTTCAGTGACTTACTTCTTGTCCTCATTCCATCCTTTTTGTCTCCTATGATCTATTTTTGTTGATTGTGTCTTTTGACATACTTGGCAAGTATGATTCAGCTCTTTTTTCATCACTCTAATCATCATCTTGACCTTCATTTTGATCTTCATTTCTCGGTATATCATTATGAGAAATTTCCTAATTTTCAGTGTTTGTAGCCTTATGATCGGGTGCATTATTCTGTCATTCGGTAGCGAAAAGTTTTTTCTCAAGAAGAGTGTTAGGTTATTTTCTATAGACAAACCTATTGTAATCTTCTAGTTCCTTTCTACTTTCCTCATCATTTTTCTCATAAAATTCATCCACTTTGACATTTTCACTTTCAATGATTTTGTTAGAGGATTTGTTAAGACATTTATAAGCTTTGCTTTTGGTAGAATAACCTAGAAATATTCCTTCATCACCTTTGGAGTCAATTTTTCCATTTCTATCATCTTTCAAAATATAACATTGACTTCCAAAAATTATGAACTTACATTGGGTGTGTTCCCATACCATAGCTCATAAGGTGTCTTATTGGTGTCTTTCTTCAATTAAACTGTGTTCAGTGTGTAGACAATAGTATTGACAACTTCTCTACATAATGTTTGTGTGATGCCTTTCTCAATCATCAGTGTTCTGGAATAATCAACAATTGATCTATTCCTTCTCTCAGTAATCCCATTTTGGTGTATTTTTCTCAGTACAGAAACCTATCTTTGAATTCCATGCTCATTACAAAAGTTAGCGAATTCATCAGAGATAAATTATCCTCTATCTGATCTCAGACATTTTAGCTCTTTTCCAATTTTCTTTTCAACTATAGCTTTATACCATTTAAACATCTTAAATGCTTCTGATTTCTATTTTAAGAACATAATAGTCATCATTCTAGAATAATCATCAACAAATAGAATGAAGTATCTATCACCATAGTAGCTCTTTATTCTCATTGGTCCACATAAGTTAGTATGGAATAATTCTAGAATAGAATTAAATGTGTAGGTCTTGCTCTTGAAAATAGAATTTTCAATTTTACCTTTTTGACAATTCTTACACATGACATGGTCTAACTTTGATATGCTCAGTAAGCCTCTTACTTTCCTTTTATTTCTTATCCTTGTCAAAATTCACATGACATAATCTTTTATGCCACAACCATATGTCTTCATTTCTAGCCAATAAACAAGTGGTATCAATATTATCAAGATAAAATAGGTTACCTTTTGTTTGTTCATCAGTACCGATCAACCTTCTTGATTCATTAAAGATCTTTGACTTTTTGTTCTCAAATGCAACTCGGTGTCTTGTGTTATTCAACTGTGAAACACTCAATAGATTATAGTTAATTCCTTTTACCCAATATGCATTTTCACATTTGATCATATTACTCAACATGGTGGTTCCTTTACCCTCAACTGGACAAGGTGAGTCATTACCCATTCTTATTGATTCACCATTATAATATTCAAAAGTCTCAAAATTTTCCTTATCTCTAGTCGTGTGGTGAGTACAGCCACTATCAATAATCCAAACATCATTTTTACTAACCTTAGATATGAGTGCAGTTTCAACATACCTTTCTTCTTCATTTGAATCATCCTTCATAGAAACAAATACCACCTCAATATCTTCATCAAACTTGGTGTTAGTATTTTCAGCTTTGTTCTCAGCCAGGTAACAAGCCTTCTTTCCTTTGTCCTTGTAGTCTCGGTTATCTCTTCAGTCATATTTTTGGTTGCTTTGGTAGTCTCGGTCATCACTTCTATCATACTTATTTTCATAAGATATGTCATTTTTTCTATCTTCTTTTCTCTTGTTTGGACATCTAGTAGCAAAGTGTCCAATCTCTTTACAATTAAAACATACCAATAGTAATTTAACTTTGTATCTACATTTGCCTCTTTGCAATCTTCTAGCCATTAGTGCTTTAATTTCATCAAGTTCTTGTTCATCACTATCACTTTCACTATCATTTCTCATAGTGTGTTTATGGATTGATTTACTTACTTTCAGAGAATATTTGAATGCAGACTCAATAGATGGTAAGACACTGTTGTCAAAGTTATTCATCTCAAATTAAATAAGTCTACGAATCAAACTATCTAGAGTAACATTATTATTTTATACTGCTCTTATTTCTTGTATAGCAGATACTCTAATAGCATAAATAGACAATAAAGCTCTTAGAATTTTACTTACCACTATTTCTTCTTCAAGTACACCTCCTACTCCTCGGATAGCATTTACAACCTCTTTGATTCTATTATTGTACTGAGTGATGTTTTCTCCTTCTCCCTTCTTAGGTCATCAAACTTTCCTCATAGGCTTTCAGCTTTATCCCTCAGTACATTTGTATCTCCTCCATGCACTAGCTTCAATTTGTCCCACATTTGTTTTGTAGTGGTGCATGATTTTACATCTTTAAATTTAGCATCGGAGAGTAAGGAAGCAAGTTATATCATCATAGAATTTTGTTCATGTTTTTCTCTCAATTGATCAACTGTCATAGGTCCATTAGGTAACACAAATTCAATACCCAAATATTGTGTGACACCATTTCCAATACCTGATAGGTGGAGTCTTATCATGATTTTCTATGATGCAAAGTTATCCTTGTTCAACTTAGGCACATCCCTTTTTCTCATCTTGTGATCTTTATCTTAGGTTATTAAACCTTCCTTTCAAGCACACAAGCTCTGATACCAATTGTTAGAATAACTGAGAGGGGGGTGAATTAGAGGCCTCAATAATTAATCCAATAATTCATCCAAAACTTTATACCACATATATAAAACCTCTCGTTATCTTCATTCCTATAAGATGTATTCCTTTAAATAGCCTTATCAAATAACTACTTCTCGGATTATACTATTTATCCTTTTTCTTAAGCTTTATTGAATAGCAGTCTAGCCTTTACCAAAATACAATAAATAACTTAGTGTTTACTGATCAATCATATTTTAGTAATGTGTAAAGAAAAATATCAAAGCAATGAACCATATACACATTTGACACATGGATTTTTAACGTGGAAACCTTGTTAGGGGAAAAACCTCTTGGGACCGGTAACCCAAAATTTTCACTCTTCTTAAATGAGCTTGGTGAAGAGCCAACCCTGTTAAAGGTTACAAAAACAATGTTAAGTGTGACCTTGTTAGAGGATTTATCACTAACAGTTTATCACTTGACCTAGCATTCACTATGTTGTCAACATGAAAACCTTTTAATACTCCTTGGGATGTATCTCAATATATAAAGGATGGTTAAATCCGACTCGGTTAAGAGATTTTCTCAATCAATGGTTAAACTGAAATAGTATATGATATGTTCATAAATACAACTTAATCTTTGTAGATGTTTATATCTATTTTAAGATCATAATACATTTCTAATCAATTTTCTCTTCAATTCCTTTGCTCCACTTCTTTATTCTCGGTGAATGTTGTTGCTTCTTTGTTGCTCGGTGTTGGAAGAATTCTTTATCTCTATTCTTCAGCTTGTATGATCAGGTCTGTATGAAGACTTCTATCTTCTCCAAAATTATCTTCATCATTGCTCTTTCTTCCCCCCTTTCTTATGAATTACTTGTCTCTTTATATAGACATGATTTCATTGTTTCTTGTCCTTCTTGTTTTCTTCGTTGATCACTTCTTGATCCGTAAAGCTCGCCATGCTAGATTTAGGTTTATTCTACAAATCTCTCCTTGTTTTCTAGAATAAAAAATTCTTTAAATATCCTTCTTATCTTTAGCTTTTAACTGATCGATGAAAACAAAGTAAACAATCAGTTAACTTTATCTTTAGCTCCTGCCAGCTAAGTTGTTTTTTCATATCCTAACTTGAGTTCTTGTCTGTCAACACTTCAGTTGTTCTCGGTGACTACTGCAGATAGCTTGGGCATTAACTTCAATTTTCTTTGGTGACAACTACAGTTAGCTCATTAATGATTGCTCGAGTAACATTTTCCATCAGTTAACACTATGAAATTCTATGCTTGGGGTTCACTATCCATCAGGGTTTACTGTCACTCAATGTATGGTTACCGATAAAAAAAACTTTGTCTCTTTATATATTTAAGTTTTGTTACAATATGTGTATGAGAAATCATACCATATTAAGTTGACATTAATGAAAATAAAATACATTAACTGATTTAATGTCATGCATTTACTTTCTATAGCTTGGTGATCATCAACTTGTCATCTTCAAACATTCAATCAGTTATAGTTCATCAGACGAACTTTTATTAGATTGGTTCAGTGCTCTTGAAAACTATTTTGATTGTGTTGATGTTGAAGATAGGATGAAAGTTAAAATTGATAAGTCTAGAATGAAAGGACATGCACTATTATGGTGGAATAAATTACAGGATGATAGGATGAAGAAGGGTTGGTCTAAGATCACATCATGGACAAGAATGATGGAGACAAAAGAAAGACAAGTTCCTTCCTAAAGACTATAAAGTAAAATTGTACAAAAGGATGAAAGGACTAAAAAAAAAGGACATGGATGTCTCAAAGTATACAGAGGAATTCCACAAGCTTGATATCATGGCATCTCATGATGAATATGTGGAAGAGAAGGTGGCTAGATATCTTTGAGGATTGAGATACAATAACCAAGATTACATAAGCATGGATACATCTAGAACCTTTCAGAAGTGCTTCAAATTGGCTATGAAATTTGAGGATAAGCTTAGAAGAAGTCAAGAGAGGCAAGGTAATCCAAGAGGAAAAAAAAAAAAGTCAAAGGAGTGGATCCAAGCCAAGGATATAATGAGAAAGGAAAGGAGAAAGTATTAAATCAGAGAGGAGAACAAAGAATGGTAGAGGAAAGAGTTTCCCTGAGAATTTCTATAAGTGTGGAGAAGAAGGGAACCCATTCTATAAGTGTCTTGAAAGAGAAGCTTTCAAGCTAGGAAAAATGATAGAAGAGTTACTCTAACTCAAGGAGAGGAAGAGACCAAAGACAAATAATCAAGTGTTGTTTTAGAACCATATACAGAGGGTGATTTTCTCATGGTGAGAAAAGGAGCTAGTATGTAGTTGCACTAGCAAAAGAAATAAGAGGTATCAATTTTCAGAACTAATTGAAAAATTTATGGTAAGATTTGAAAGATGATAGTTGATTTTGGTTTGTGTGATAATTTAATGTCTTATTAGATGGTAAATAAGCTATATTTGCACAAATTTCCAATTGATAGACCATATTGGTCATAATGGGTCAGTAGTGATCAAAGAGCAGGCTTATGTTGATTTTTCTATTGGAGTATATAATTATAGGGTCTTGTGTGATGTGGTCCCTATGACTTGTTGTCATGTCATTTTGGGAAGACCGTGCCAAGCCTCAAGATAGACCATTCATTATGGATTGGATAATTTTTATCTTGTGCACATGGATGGAAAGACTTATACCCTCACACCCCTACCTAACCATATTGTTGATGAAGGTAGGAAAATCATTGTGTTTGGTACAAATACTTATTTTGATTTGCAGAAGAAATAAGTTTAGGGTTCTGTAGCATCATATCAAAAGTAAATGACCACTTTATTGGTCATGAAATCTGAAGTTTGTGACAGTCATAGAAAGATAACTGTGAAATAGTAAACAGAGAAGACAGAAGGAGTTATGTTAGGGACTAGCTGTCCTATGGTATCATTAAGGAAGGGTGATAGTTCCATGACCATGGAATGCAGTAGAAGGGGTCTATTGGATCCTATTGGGCATATGACAAGGCAGGTTGTGAAGACAGAAGTTGACTATCTTAAACAAAGAGCATACAAAGACAATATTTGTCATAAGTTTTAATTTATTGGTTCTAATGCTTTGAGTGAAGGTTTCAAGCATGGGAACAAGGATTTGTTACAACAAAAGTATGATAAGAGAAGGTATCCATCAAGAAGGATGGGTGGCAAGAAGATCAAGTACTTTAACTCTCGTGACAAGAAATGTTTTGAAGGTGGGATGTATGGAGCAGGGGCACCTATGCAAAAACCTAGGGTCACCATGAGACCTAATGAAGATAGAGGATCTAAAGAATCACTAAGTGTGAATTGGGATGTTCTTAGGCCTTTGATGTAAATTTGTAATCAAGAATGCAATAAAAATGTAATAAGTTTTAGAAGTCCTGATAAAGGACTTAGGAAAAAAATTAATGTAAGGGTGGCCAATAGTGCCAAAAGGTGTCTAAGTTGATTAGGATGGGTCAATTAGGTCCTAGAAAAAATGAGGAATTGATTGTATTAAGTTGGAATAATTTTTAAGCAATTAAAACACCAAATACACAAGTTAGTAATTCAAAATTTTGAATATTAACGACTAGTTGTGTTTTGGTGGGAAATTGCATTTAGGAGTTTTAAACATGTTGTAAAAAATCCCAACCACTTGTGATTGGTCATGGAATTTCGAAAATACATTATAAATACTCATGTATTTGTGGGTGGAGATAAAGAATGTACTAGTGAAGAGATTGTATGGACCGTATTCTGAAAATGCAATAAAATTCATAGTTTCTTGTATATTTTGACTCTTCCATTGAATTTCCATCATTTTTTTCTCATATAAATGTAGTGAGGAGGAAATTTAATGTTTGTTTGATCCATTTTTTAAGAGTTATACTTTTAAATTTCTATCACATAGTCATAGTATTGTAGACAGTCAATTTCACATTGTTTCCTTTAAAGAAAAATGACATAACCATCCCCTTTCTATTCTAAATTTGACTTGGGGATGGAAAATTGACATGTATGATATGTATATATGCCTAATAATGTAGGATTGAGTCAAAAAATGTAGGTGGTCATCCATTTGGGCAAGTTAGAGTGCTTGGGTGAACCAAAATGCATTGTATTTGGTGGCTAGGGAGTACTAGCAGGAGATCCATCCATTGGAGGACCCCATTTTCTTCATAAATTTTTTAGAGGACACCAAGGTAATGGTGTAACAACTCTCTAGGATTGAAGAAAGCATTGGGAAGCATGGCATTGCTTAGGCCCTAGTTTATAGGGGTTTTAAGGGTAGATTTGGGGATTTTGAGGCTTGCATGGGTCAAGGGACCAAATTGGCTGGATATTTGTTGGTTTGGGATCATTTCCTAATACTCTTGAGGGTTTCATAGTCATTGGGTTTTTTTAAGGTATACTTCCATTGTAAATACACACAATTATCCTTCTTGAAAATAGAGTACAGTAAGTTTTTGGGACTATTTTTCCAAAGTAACCATACGAAATATTTGGGTATGTTTTGTACAAGGACAGTAGGTATATAGAAACCTATCTTATTCTGGAATTTATTTGGACACTTTTTTATCAAAGTGTCATTTTAGGTCAATGTTGGCATACACCAAGCCTAGGCCTAAGAGGTGTTTTTTATGGTGAGAGTGTTGGGTGAGGTTTTTGACCAAATAACCTTTTGAATCCTTTTATAATATATCTAAACTAGTTATTGGAACCATTGTTATTTTTGTGTAAAATTCTTGTTTGGATTTTGAGACCCTTGGAGTCTTTGGTGTCTATAGGTCTCCTGGAGAGTTGGGAACCTTGTATTTCCCTTATTAATCTATATTTCCTTTGCAACCTTGATCAAATCAATAACCACTTTACCACTCTCCATCAAGTGGTATCAGAGCCTAGGAGAATCCTAGGTGGAGATTTTGAAGAAGAATATTTTGAGGTCTTTGGTGGATTGTTCCTTTGTAGAAACCTTGGAGTGTTAATTCCTCTTAGAGTTTTCTAGAGTTGATCCATACTTCAGAGATGTTAGAAAGAGAAGAATATGGGATCCCTCAGAGAGTCACAAATGTTGAACTTTCTAATTTGGTAAGAGAGAAAATGGCCGATAATAGAAGGCTAAGGTTAGAATTGGAAAGTCTAACCAACCTTGTGGACAATAAAGGAAATGGAGAAGACAATGAAGATGAAGAACTTGTAGTAGCAAGAGAGGAACCAGTTGATCCTAAGGATGCAAGATTGGAAAGGATATTGAAGGTTGTTAATCTGGGAGACTCAAAGTTAAAAGTTTAACTTCCTATGTATGATGGAAGGATGCATGATGAACTTTTATTGGATTGGTTCGGTGCTCTTGAATTTTTTTTTGATTGTGATGATGTTGAAGATAGGATGAAAGTTAAGATTGCTAATTCTAGAATGAAAGGGCATGCACTATTATGGTGGATAAATTATAGGCTGATAGGATGAAGAAGGGTTGGTCTTAGATCACATCATGGAAAATAATGATCTAGAGGATGAAGGAAAAGTTCCTTCCTTAAGACTACAAAGTATAATTGTACAAAAGGATGCAAGGACTAAGAAAAAAGGACATGGATGTCTCAAATTATATAGAGGAATTCCACAAGCTTGATATCAGGGCATCTCATGATGAAGATGTGGAAGAGAAGGTGGCTAGATATCTTGGAGGATTGAGATACAATATCCAGGATGAGATGAGGATGGCTACACCTAGAACCTTTGAGGAGTGCTTCAAATTGGCTATGAAAGCTGAGGATAAGCTTAGCAGATGTCAAGAGAGGAAAGATAATCCAATAGAGGAAAAACAAGAAAAGCCAAAGGAGTGGATCCAAGCCAAGGACAGAATGAGAAAGGAAAGGAGAAAGTCTCAAATCAGGGAGGAGAAAAAAAGAATGGTAGAGGAAAGAGTTTCCTTGGTAAGTGTTATAAGTGTGGTGAAGAATGACACCCATTCTATAAGTGAATTAAAAGAGAAGATAGGAAGAATGATAGAAGAGTCACTCTTACTCAAGGAGAGGAAGAGACCAAAGACAAAGAAGCAAGTGTATTTTTAGAACCATATGCAGAGGGTGATTTTCTCATGGTGAGAAAAGGAGCTAGTATGCAACAAAAAAAGAATTAAGAGGTATCAATTTTTAGAGCTAATTGAAAAATTTATGGTAAGATTTAAAAGGTGAGAGTTGATTCTGGTTCATGTGATAATTTTATGTCTTATGAGATGGTAAATAAGCTATATTTGTACAAATTTCCAATTGATAGACCATATAGGGCATAATGGGTCAATAGTGATCAAAACATTATGATCAAAGAGCAGGCTTATATTGATTTTTTTATTGGATTATATAATTATAGGTTCTTATGTGATGTGGTCCCTATGACTTGTTGTCATGTCATTTTTGGAAGACCGTGGCAAGCCTCAAGATAGACCATTCAATATGGATTGGAGAATGTTTATCTTGTGCACAAGGATGGAAATACTTATACCCTCACACCCACACCTAACCATATTGTTGATGAAGGTAGGAACATAATTGTGTTTGGTTCAAATAATTATGTTGATTTTTAGAAGCAATAAATTTAGGGATTTGTGGCATCATATTAGAAGCAAAGGACCACTTTATTGGTGATGAAATCTAAAGTTTGTGATAGTCATAGCAAGCCGACTGTGAAACAGTAAATAGAGAAGATAGAAGGAGTTATGGTAGGGTCTTTTTGTGTCCTATGGTATCCTCAATTAAGGGTGATAGTTCCATGACCATGGAATGCATTATAAGGGTTCTATTGGATCCTATTGGGTAGATGACAAGGAAGGTTGAGAAGACAGAAGTTGACTATTGTAAACAACAAGCATACAAATACAATGTTTATCATAAGTTTTCTTTTATTGGTTCTAACTTTTTAAGTATAGAATTGAAGCATGGGAACAAGGATTTGTTACAACAATAGTATAATAAGAGAAGGTATCCATCAAGTAGGATAGGTGGCAAGAACATCAAGTCCTTTAACTCTTGGGACAAGAAATGTTTTGAAGGTGGGGTGTATGGTGCAGGAGCACCTATGCAAACACCTAGGGTCACCATGAGACCTAATGAAGACAAAGGATCTAAAGCATCACTAAGTGTGAATTGGGATGTTCTTAGGCCTTTGATGTAAATTTGTAATCAAGAATGCATAAAAATGTAATAAGTCCTAGAAGTCCTGATAAAGGACTTAGGACCAAATTTGATGTAAGGGTGGCCAATAGTGCCAAAAGGGGTCTAAGTTGATTAGGATGGGTCAAGTAGGTCCTAGAAAAAATTAGGAATTGACTGTATGAAGTTTGAATAATTTTTAAGCAATTAAAACACCAAATACATAGTTAATAACTCAAATTTTTTTATATTAACGACCAGTTGTATTTTGGTGGGAAATTGCATTTAGGAGTTTTAAACATGTTGTAAACAATCCCAACCACTTTTGATTGACTATGGAAGTTGGAAACTACATTATAAATACCCATGTATGTGTGGGAGGAGATAGAGTACGAACTAGTGAAGAGATTGTATGGACTGTATTCTGAAAATGCAATTAAATTCAAAGTTTCTTGTTTATTTTGACTCTTCCATTGAATTTCCTTCATTTTTTTATCATATAAATGTAGTGAGGAGTCTATTTAATATTTTTTTGATCATTTTTTTTAAGAGTTATACTCTAAACTTTCTATCACATAGTCATAGTAATGTAGACAGTCAATTTCTCATTGTTTCCTTTAACAAAAAATGACATAACCATCCCCTTTCTGTTCTAACTATGACTTGGGGATGGAACATTGACATGTATCATGTCTATATGTGCCAAATAATGTAGGATCGAGTCAAAGAATGTAGGCGGTCATCCATTTGGGCAAGTTGGAGTGCTTGGGTGCATTAAAATGCATTGAAGTTGGTGGCTAGGGAGTACTAATAGGAGGCCCATCCATTGGAGGACCCTATTTTATTCATGAATTTTTTATAGGAAACCAAGGTGATGGTGTAACAACTCTTTGGGATTGAAGAAAGAATTGGGAAGCATGGTATTTCTCAGGCCCTAGTTTATAGGGGTTTTAAGGGTAAATTTGGGGATGTTATGCTTGCAGGGGTCAAGGGACAAAATTGGTTGGATATTTGTTGGTTTGGGATCATTTCCTAATACTATTGAGTGTTTCATAGTCATTGGGTTTATTTAGGGTATACTACATTTGTAAATACACTTAATTATCCCTCTTGAAAATAGAGTACAGACAGTTTTTGGGACTGTTGGTCGAAAGTAACCATATGAAAATTTTGGATATGTTTTGTAAAAGGATAGTGTTTATATAGAAACCTATCTTATTCTAGAATTTATTTGGATACTTTGTTAGCAAAGTGTCATTTTAGGTCATTGTTGGGCTACAAGGAGCCTAGGCCTAAGAGGTGTGTTTCATGGTGAGAGTGTTGGGTGAGGTTTCTGACCAAATAACCTTTTGAATCCTTTTATAATAGATTTAAACCAATTCTTGGAACCATTGTTGGATTTGTGGTAAATTCTTGTTTGGATTTTGGGACCCTTGTAGTCTTTGGTGTCTATAGGTATCTTGGAGAGTTTGAAACCTTATATTTCTCTTATAAATCTATCTTTCCTTTGCAACCTTTATCAAATAAATAACTACCCTACCACTCATCATCACCATCATTCTTCCATTGTGGAAAATGAAGATCCATCATCTTTTTTCTTTGTGTGCACTAGTTTAGAGTTGTTATTTTTTTTTGTACATGTAATTAATTTTTGTCCCTAATTTTGAGTCTTTGGACTAGACAGGGTTTGTATATAAAAATGACTCCAACTTGAGTTCTCACCATGGAAAAAACTCGATCCTTGGGGGAATGAAAATGGAGTCCTTGCAAATAGTTTTTCTTTTTTCTAGGAAGCTAGAGGTTGAGTCTGTGAATTTTAAGCTCTTGGCCTAGGCGAGCTCTTTCATTGCCCGGTTAGGAAGCAAGAGAAAAACTTGCAAGGGTGGATTGGATGAATCAATCCAACTATTTGGGTGCTAATAAGATCCCTACATAGCTTTGGTTGTGAGATAGAGGTGTTTTGGAATCCATTTGAAAGGATTTCTATTGCAAATATTAAAGACTCGTTCATTTCCTTATAAATTGGCCCAGATAGGGTTTGGTGATGTGTGGTTGGTCTGAAGGACCAAGACTAGGAAAATCTCAAGAATTTTCCCAAAGGGTATCTGAACCATCAAGTGGTTTAGGGGGTTGTATGAGATTTTTGTTAAAGAAATCCAAAACACTGCAAAATATGGCTAATTGTGACCTACTAGGCTAGTAGTGCTTACAATTACAAAATTTAGAAAGTGATGGGAAATTGGACCAAGGATCATTGAAGAGGATGGGTTTGTAGATTGAAGTAAATTATGGACATTCTAGATACTCCTTCAAGGTATGTGGTAGAGGGATGGTAAGATGGTGATTAAACTTACCTTGGTGAGTTCAAGAGAAGTATGTGAAGATAGAGCACTTAGAATTGATAGTGGAGCTCCAAAAGAATAGGAGGGTATTATTTGAACCTCCTAAGGCAGTAGGGTTCTATGTGAGAAAGAAACCCTAAGAGGTCCTTAAAGGACAATTAAAAACTAGTCTTAGTTCTTAGTAGAGAGCCTCCCTACCAAATTCATATCATAGCCTAAAAGATTTGGGCTAGTGTGTGCATGTCTAAGCTTGAATTAGTTGGAGAGTCTAGGATGGTGACCAATGCAGAGTTGGATAAGAAGGTCGGCGATCAAGAAGAGGAGAAAATACTACTTAGAGAAATATTGCAGCAGCTAGAACAAAAAATTGGTGAAGTAGATGTGAAAATTGAAGAAGTGAGTGAAGATAGATGAGAAATAATGAAAGGATAAAGTAGTGGAAGTGGAAGAGAAGGTCCCTGAACTTGATCCTATCATCCAAGAAGAATCTTCCTTATATCTTTGAAGGGCATGAGTGGAAAATCCTTAGAGGGAATACCTCTTTATAGTGGTATAATGGAGCCTCATCTAGTCATGGAATGGATTAAAGGGCTTGAGAATCACTTTGAAAGTGATGGTGTGAGTGAGGCCCAAAAGGTCAGGGTTGCCAAATCAAGCCTAAGAGGATATGCCTTAACATGGTGGAAATTTGTCCAAGTAGAGAGAGAGAAAAGGAAGGTAAGATTCCAATAGCTAGTTGGAAGGGAATGGTGAAAAAAATTAAAGAAGCTTATATGCCTGAGCATTATGAGATCTAAATGCACAAAAAGAGACAAAACTTGAGACAAAGGGATTTTTATGTGAATACATATACAGAGGAATTTTAGAAGTTGTGTTTGAGGTCCAAAGTACAAGAGGATGAAAGAATCAAAGTGGAAAGATATCTCTATGGGTTGAGATGGAGTATCTAAGAAGAAATAAGCCTGTTAAGCCCCACAACAGTCCACAAGTGTTATCAATTAGAACTCAAGGTGGAGGAGAAAAGAAAGAAGAAGCAAGAATTAGGAAGTAGAGGTAGAGGAAGAGGAAGAGAACACAGGGGCCATAGAGGGAGTTTTGGTGGTAGAGGTATAGACCAAAGGACCCAAGGTGAATCTAGACTTTCAGAATAGAGTGGTGAAACAAGTGGTAGAGGTAGTTATAGTAGAGGAAGAGGTCTTGGTAGTAGAAGCAGTAGAGGTAGATCTGGAGGATCAAGTAGAGGGTCTTATTTTTCCAACATGAAGTGTTATCATTGTCATAAATTACAAAAGCCTTCTTATAGGTGCCCTAAAAATAAATATTCTTCCCAATGGTATAAAAGATTCACTTATGTGTAAGAGGACACTGCAAGTGTCCAATCTCCTAAGGTGAATTTGGATTCAGAGATTAGAGAAAACTTGACGATAAGAAGGATACTAATCAAAGAGCATGTCAGAGACGAACCAAATCAAAGGAGGTCTCTATTCAAATTAAAATGCAAGATTTTGGGTAAGGTTTTTATAGTCATTATAGACTCAAGGTATACTGATAATATCCTTTCAAAAGAAGCAACCAATAAGTTAAGATTGACTAGAATCCCTATAGCAGTCCATATAGAGTTACATGGATAAATAAGGGGAAACATGTGTTGGTAAATGAACAAGCATGGGTGGATTTTACAATAGGTGGTTATAAGGATAATATTTTATGTGATTTTTTTCTCATGGATGCATGTCATCTGCTATTGGGAAGACCATGGAAATTTGACAGAAATTCCATACATGATGGTGAGAGGAATTCCATATCTTTTCAAAAGAATGGTGTTACTTACAAGATCCAATATTTTTTAGATGAAGAAGTAGGTAAGAGTGTGGGTCCTAATGTGCTAATGGTTAGTGGAAAAGATTTCTTGAAGACTCTTAAGGAGGAAGATGGATATGGGTTTTATATTGTTGTGAAGCCTAAAGAAGAAGCAAAGGATAAGAAAGAAGATATACGTGCAAAAGTGAAGAACCTTTTAAATTAGTTCACAAACATCATAAATAATGGGACTCTTGCTAACCTACCACCACAAAGGATAGTAAGCCATCAGATTGAATTCATTCTAGGAGATCCTTTTTCCAAATAAATCTCCTTATAAGAAGACACCCTAATAACATCAGGTGATATCCACACAGGTACAAGAACTTCTTAACAATGGTCTAATCAGGAAAATCATATGTCCATGTGCAGTCACAATAGTGCTAGCACCCAAGAAAGGAGGAACATGGAAGTTATGTATGGACTCCAGAGCCATAAATATGATTACTATTAGGTATAGGATCCCTATACCCAGAATTGAAGACCTTATGGGTTGTTTAGGGGGTGCAAAATACTTCACCAAAATAGACATCAAGAGTGGCTATCACCAGATAAGAATAAAGGATGGAGATGAGTAGAAGACAATAGTCAAAACCATGGAAGGTCTCTATGACTAGCTTTTCATGTCATTTTGACTCACCAATTCTCTTAGCACATTCATGAGGCTCATGAATTAACTCCTTAAAGATTTTATTGGTAAATTTGTAGTTTTTTACTTAGATGATATTTTAATTTTTAGAAAAACTAAGGAGGATCATCTTAAGCATTTAGAAATTGTACTTAAAAAGTTGCAAGAGGAACAACTAAACATAAATTTGGAGAAATGTGAGTTTATGAAGCATGAAATTGTCTACCTTAAATTTGTGGTATCTAAAGGGGACTTATAGATTAATACATAAAAGGTTATAGCTATAATCAGTTGGCCTACTCCCAAAACATATAGTAAGGTGAGAAGCTTCCATAAATTATCTCAATTCTATAGTAATTTCATAAGGTACTTTAGTGCAATTTGTTCTCCCATGCTTGAGACAATTAAAGGAGGTATAAAAGTCAAGTTTAAATGGATAAAAGAAGTAGATAGGGGTTTTGAGTCATTGAAGAAGGATGTGGCCACACAACTTGTGTTGGTGATACAAGTTTTGAAAAACTTTTCACTTTGGAGTGTGATGCAAGTAATATTGTAGTGGGTGTAGTTTTGAGTCAGGATAATAGAACAATGACATTATATAGTGAAAATCTCAATGAAGCTAAATAGAGATATTCATCCTATGACTTAGAAATTTATGCCCTTGTACAAGAACTTAGGAAATGGAGGTATTACCTCCTGCAAAAGGAGTTTTTAGTATATATAGATAACCAAGCATTGAGTTACATAAACTTCCAAGACAAATTGATTCATCGACACATCAAATGGATGGAATATCTGCAGTCCTAAAATTTCAATATAAAACATCAAAAGGGACAGTTGAACAAAGTGGTTGAGGCCTTGAGTAGAAGACTACTCATAGTTTAGGAAGTGTCTATGAAGAGCATAGGAGTAGAGAGTTTCAAAAACATCTACAAAGAGGATGAATATTTTGGGGATGCATATAAGGTATATCAGGAGTTCAACAACCACATTCATAGTGAATATGCATATTTTACTTTGCATAATGGTATTTTGTTTAAGGATGGAAACTTATGTGTTCCAAAGGGGTCGATGAGAGATAATTTGATGTAGGAGAAGAACAATGGTAGTTTAAGTGGACACATTTGGTGGAACAAGACTCTAGATCTAATTCAAAGGTTTTACTATTGGTCCAAGATGCATAAGGACATAAGGAGGTATGTGGAGCAGTGTACAATTTTCCAAAGAGCCAAGGGCACATCCTCCAATGCTGGTACATACCAACCTTTTCCAATTCCAAATAGACCTTGGGATTGTGTAAGTATGGATTTCAAAGTTGGTTTTGCCAAGACTAGAACTGGTTTTGATAGTATATATGTTGTTGTAGACAGGTTTAGCAAGATAATTCATTTCATACTGTTAGGGTTTTTTCTTATAGGGCCTCTAAATATGCTTGAATACTTAAATAACTCTATGACTCCCAATGCCTTTGATACTCTGACTCAAGCAAGAGAAAACACTAATTGATGAGGTATTTTGATAACACTAGGGATACCTATTATCACCTCCTTGTTTTTTGAGATCCACTGACTCGGGAAGGTCTTACCTATGACTGATAATTAACTTGATAGTATCTTTAGAGTGGATTTTACTTATGTGCTGAATGCTCTATTTTTATATGGACATGTATATAACAATTTTGATAACTATGACTATTCTAAGAAAAATCTTGATAATCCAAATCAATATCTTAATGACAACAGACAACAACATAATAGGGAATTTCATCTTTCTTTCCTTTTTCAATTCTTGTGATCTAGGAGGAATAACCTATTTGATTTACTCTTTAAGAAATCAACAAACTTCAACTATAATCACTATGAGTATAATTGATTTTACACAAATATATTGAAAGTAATTGGTTTGAATAGTATTGAATATTTGGATGATGATAGATTACCAAACAAGTTCCTAGACTAGTGCCTATCCTTGGGCTTGTAGAATAAATAAATGAAGATCCACAGAAATATAAAAATAGAATACTATAAGATGCCTTACAACCTACATGCAACTCAGATAAAATGCCTTACAAACTATCCTGTCACCTCTACAATATTGTATCAAATCTTTAAATATTGTTATGCTCCCTGAAACTACTCACAAAATTTATTTCTTTCCTTGAAAGAAACTTGCAAGCAATTAGATAGCTACCTTGTAACCAATATGCTTAAAAATGCCTTACAGATTTAAACATAAAAGAGCATAAACAACAAGTAAAGAGACAACAATAAGATAGAGTAAAGTTGCACTGTATTTTATTCATATGTTTCTGCTTCAATACATAAAAAGCTCAAAGACACAGACTAAAATTTAGAAAGTCTGGTTTTCAATATATTTCATCTCTCTTTAACTATTACAATTTTTGATCTATTTATAGGTCCTTAACCATCTTGGAATCCTTAACATTAGGATGAAACAAGCTTCAGATGGTTTAAGGAACCTAACCCTAAAAGTATAGAAAAAGACAAGAAATGAGAATGTAGAAGTGGTGGGAAGACAAAAATAGGGGATGAGATCTGATCTTCTTTGTCTTCTTCTGGAATCTAGCACCTTTTTTCTGACAATGTTTAGGATAGCATCTAATATTCATACTGAGACCAAGTGACCACCATTTCAGGCTAACATACACTTGTCTTTTATAATAAATAAGCTCCCTGTGCTCAATGGTCAGGCACCAAGTGTTCCTCTTTATTCTTCATCCAGGCTCTCCTCCTCTACTACCACATGCTTCTTTTTCTTTGGCTTGGTCATCAAGTCCCATGCTTTCACTTCATCCTCTGCTAGCCATTTAAAACTTTGTATGCTCTGTAGTTGCCCTTTCTGCCTCTCCCATCTGACATCAGTGATGCTTTTAACATCCATTAAAAACTTGTTTATGTCAGTTTTTGCCTTAAAGGCTTCATCCAAAATCTTATTAAAACCATCCAAATCTAGATCAAATCCTAAAATAAATACCTCATTGCTTAGCATTCTACTATCAAATTCACTCCTCGAAGCCTCCAAGGCCTTGATCTGATCATCTTCTCCTTTCAAAGGAGGAACAAACCTTTTAAAATCTGATGAAAATAGGCTTAATTTAGCCTCTATCTGATTTAGCTTTCCTTTAAAGAATGATAAGGCTATATTTACCTTTTTTATTTCATCCTCTACCTCTGTAACAATTTTAGGTAAATATGATCTATGCTATTGTAAAGAGGCAATTTTTTCAAATAACTGTACCCTAGGAGACCAAGTAACAAAATAAGGGTTCAAAATAGCAATATACCCTAATACTTCAGCATGTAATGTGGGTAATTTATTGTAAGCATTAAGGATGATATCTGTTTTGTCTTTGAGTATATCTATCCTATGCTAAAGAATGCATCTAAATGCATTTAGGGCTACCTCATTATTATTTTTGCCCACATCCTCTATTTCTACCACTTCCTTTGCTTCAACTTTCTCCTCTATCTGCAAAGGCTTTACTGAAGGCACATTAACCACTTCAAGTTTCTCCTATAACTGCTTTGTCATCTCAGTAATGACCATGTCCTATTGATGTATCTTTATGTGACATAACTCCCTATCCTTTGCTAGGGTACTGGCTTCCTCAATCAAAATTCCACACTTCTTAGACAATTTTTTTGTCTTATCTTCGTTCAAGTGTGCCCAATGTGTCATGATCAGAGAAATCTCAAGATCTCTAGTATTTTGCATAGTCTAGACCATTTGATTCCCCACCATGCTCTCTTGAATGTTTACCAGTTGAGGCTTTTGGTCTCTTGGACATAGGTTCCACATGGAAAATGCTTGTGAATTTGGACTATATCCAAATCCTTTAATCATGTCGCCCATTTGGATCTCACTTGCCAACTTAAGATCTGGTTGTTTTCTAATTTGATCAATTATGAATGTTGAGGCTAAATCCCAGCCCTCCGCAAGAAAAATCACACTGTTTAAAACCATTTTTCTTGCCTCATCAGGAGAGACATCTTCACTATTAAGGTCATAGGTTTGTAGAGCTAGAAAAGCCTCATTTGTAACTGTCTCTTCACCATCTATCTTCAGTTGTTCCTTGATTTGTTCTTTCTTGTGCTATCTCAGAAAATCTTTAAACTTGTTATTTTTAATAAAACTGTCATCACTCAAAAATTGTTGCTGGTGAAGTAGCCTTTCATCAATACATGCCTTAAGAGGTAATTCTATGTTCTCTTCTTAATCAAGTTGTTGTCTCTTTCCTTGTCTGATTACTTTCCTCAAATTGTGATCATACAATCTCTGACTAGGAATAAGAGCACTTGTTCTATCTCCTTTTTTCTCTTTTCTAACAGAAGATGTTTGACTAGGGTCAACCTTTTGCCTCTTGGTGGTAGGATCTTCTATATCATCTGGCTGGGAAACCTTAGGTCTATAATATGCCCTTTCTCTCCTTGTACCTGTGCTGCCTTTGCAACATTCTATTGAGGTTGGTCAAATTGAGGTGGATGGGCATATTCTCCATCACTATCACTCTCATATTCAGACTCTGAATAATCAGACTCTTTTCCTCCCTTATTTGTATCTAAAACTCTATCTAACTGCTCATAGAGTATATAAAAATTATCAACCATAGCTTTAATCTTATCAAAATAAGGTAGGTCAGGGTAAAAACCTCCAAATGATAGTCCATTTCTTCTTATTTTCTTTTCCAAATTCATTAACTCCTAAATTCTCTCCCTTCTTGTCCTTATCTCATCTTCATCAAGGAGATTCCTTGTAACATCCTCCTCCACACAAAAACCATGAACATTTGTATTTGGTATGGTAGGAGTCAGGAGTTTCCTAGCTCCTGCAATGAATCCTTCTGGTTCAATGTATCTGTTTAATGCTGCTCTCATCTTGTAGCTTTCCAGCCATGTGCTCACCAAATCAATAGTACCCTTACCAATAGTAAACTGAAAGATTTTAAATTGCCTAGGGGTTAATGTCCCCTTCCGATGTGGTGCAAAGTGCTCATTATTTGTCAATAATAGCTGCCAGATGAACTCCATAGCTGCAACTCTGGATGGCACATGATAACGTAGGACATGAGGAGGATGTGTGCATCCATATACCCTAATCATAGTAAAATTTTCCACAAAAATGAAATCTCCCCAGTTGTTGTCACCCTCCCATTTATCCACATACTCACAAGGTCTTAACAACTACAGCACCTTTACTCAGAGTCTATTTTGACTAATACCCATGCTCTGCATCAATGGATCTACAATCCAGTTTTAAAACCCACAAAAATCACAATCCTTGGATGTATAATTCCATATCCTAATCCAAAAGTGAATAGGATTGGGCTGGTCTTGAAAAATCCTCTGAGGGTTTAAGTTATTCACATTCATGATACCATAGTTGAAATGCAATAACAAATGCATTAGGATAGAATAATGAAAGAACCTAGGTACAAATCCCTCATGCATTTTATCAATAATCTACTATATATAATCATAACTAGTGCTAGAATGCACATATTGCAAATCTAGTACCATCATTAAAATTCCAGAATTTATTTTCTCTGCTCCTCCATCTATACACAACACTCTACACAAAGCATAAGAAATGTACTTATTATAGAAATGTAAATCTTTAAAATAGTAGGGTGCAGTTCCAGGTATAGGGGTAATATGATTCATAACCTCCTTAAGAATATGCTTCTGCAATTGGTTTCTAGCAACCCCAAGTTGTAACCTATACCTTTATTCTTGCTTGGTAATATTTATTTTGGTAGACATGGTACTATATAAGCCAAAGGCTTGCATGAATGAATTCCTATTCAAAATCAATAGGGCAGTACCATCATTCTTCTTAATTGTCCTAGACAGAGCATCATAATGGCTTGCAAGACCTAGAAACAAGTCTACATCTACATAAACATCAGGGACAATTAACCTAGCAAGACCACTAGTCTAAGGGTTTGATATGGGAATGGCTTTATCAGAATTATTATAAAAATAGTTGTATAAAGAAAAAATTGTGGAACCTTGAATGCGGGCATCTCTGATTTCATAGTATTCATCTACCAATAAGTTGGAATTTTCCCTCTTGTTTTTCATAGACCTTGGAAACAGCTTCAAGAATTCATCAGATAAATTCCTCTTCCCTTGGCATCATCATCTACTTCATCACTCTTCCCACTAGTAGAAGCTACACTGACTACCTTACTCATCTTGTTCTATTTCCACTTTCCTTTTTACCAATATTGAGACAAATCTCCTCTCAGGACTCACTACTCTTCTCTGTGCACTGCTAGAAATTCAAGAACCTTGACAACTAGAGAATTACCTTGAAATTAAAAAATTTCTACCTTTTGAACATAGAAGACCTAGCAATTCTTTGCTCTGTAATTCTGGATGTATGATAAATGAAAATGAACCTGCAATCATCTCTTTATGGTAACTTTTCCAAGTACATATCTCATCATTAAAGAGACAATCAATTTTTATTTCAAGTTAACATGCTATGGAATTAATTAAAATCCTAGCCATAGCTCATGAATGTGACAGGAAATCAAATTTATATGAGTGCGTTTCCAGAAAAAAATTTATAAAATTTGAACAAAATGACATGTCTTCATATGATTGGTTCTTCGCCAAACATCTCAGTTACCTTTTTATATAGTAATTAATCTCCTAGATTTTCATTGGACGCTGAATCTCTATGTTGTCATGTCAGCAACTGCCACCTTTTATCATTTTTCATATTTATTGACCATGCGACTATGCAGTATCTCTTTGTCGCTGGTCAAATTTCTTAACTCTTAATTCTTCTGGAGATCTAGCGACTGTATGAATTGCTTCACTTGGCTTAACCATGGTTAACTTTTGGTGATCACATGACTGAATGAATCCAAGTCGCCAGATCAAATGCTTAACACAAAGTTTATTCAGAGACCCTGCGACTGAAGGTTACCTTTTATCTTTTAACTATTATTGGTAAGTCTCTAAATGTTTATTTCTCTTTACGAGACCCCGTGACTAACCTTAGTCTCCCAATCGCTGATTAAAACTGCTACTTGATATTTCTTTCAGAGACTATGCGACATAGCTTTATGTTTTAATTTTAATTCAGAGACTATGAGACTAAAGCTAATCTCATTGTTGCGAGCACTTTTTACTCTTATGTAAATCTGATAGAGACTCAGTGACTACCATTGATATTTTCACATTTTGCAT
The DNA here is from genome assembly GCA_018584345.1 of Thuja plicata. NCBI lineage: Eukaryota > Viridiplantae > Streptophyta > Pinopsida > Cupressales > Cupressaceae > Thuja > Thuja plicata. The sequence continues at coordinate 431,985 of MU226659.1, read as the reverse complement.
CTGACAGCTCTGCTAAGTCACTGAGTATGTTTTAAAAACCTTAAATCATTTGGAGACTATGTGACTAACCTTTGTTCTATTCACTTTGGACACGTATCTCATCTTAACTATTTGTCTCCAAATCACTGAAGAAATGCTGACTTAGCATTTTTAACCAGTGACTACCCAACTACCATATACTTTAATCAATTTACAGCTTGTCTTGAAGTCTCGGCATCTTTTACTTAACTGACCTTTTAATTGGAGACTACGCGACAAAAGCATTTAACTTGTCACTTAACTGTGTTCTGATCTGGAGACCCCGCGACTGAAGTAATTGCTAAGTCTCATGAAAATTCACTAACTGCATGATACTTTGTGTGACTGAGGTAATTGCTAAGTCTCATGAAAATTCACTAACTGCATGATACTTTGCGTGACACCATGACTTAACTGCTTGTTTCCATGTTGCCTGATGACGTGTTTCTGCATTGGGAGACTTTGTGACTGAAGGGTTTCACTAAGTCTCATAACTTATAAGGAATATTCTCTTTCTTTTTGAGACATCCTGACAATAGCTAATTGCCAAGTCTCATGAAAATTTGGAATATGCTTTTAGGATTAAGCGACTCGGTGACTATTAAAAAGCACATGACTTTTATAACTTAAGTTTCTCAAAAAGGTAATGCAAAATTAGAAACTCGATTATCATTTTAGGGCTTTTTTGCATTTTGACTTAGAAGATAGCTTAGGGTTTTGGGTTTTTGCACTATTCATGTGGATTTTGACCTAAAAACATAGAATTTTCACAGGGATACTTCAGAAATGAGATAGACCTTCTAATTTTGGATAGAAATTGGCATGAAGGCAACAAAACTTTAGGGAAAACCAACAAAATCAGGAATACAACCAATAGTGGCTCTACCTGAGGATTGACTAAACATAGTTTATGGCAAAGAACCACAGAATCTCTAGTTGCAGACCTTTCAAAAAATGAAGAGGATGCCAACTAACCTAAAACAGAAGGGAAACTATTTACAACATTTACATAGACAAAAGGGAAGTATTCACAGTATGATACATACTTACTTGTGCATAAACTTTGATTCTCAGTTGAAAAAGGGCTTCAAGAATTGCCCATGCATAGGCAACTCAAAATCTTCTCCCTCCATGTTCTTCAATAAGTAAGAGTCTTTTCCAAAATTCTCTGAGACAATAAATGGCCCTAGCCATAAAGACTCAAATTTCTTGTGTTTTCCTTTATCTTCTGCTCTTTCATTCCATTGGAGAACTAGGTCATCAGACTAGAATTTTCTCTCAATAGCCCTTTTATCAAAAAGATACTTCATCTTCTTTTGCAATTTTATGTTTTCTTTTTGGCTATTTCTTCTTACTTCATCCAATTCTATCAACTGAGTCATTCTATTCTGCATATTATCATAAACATCTAAATGTTCTTCTTGTATAAATTGATATATTGGAAATAAATTGTTGATGGGAAATCTTGCTTGTAGACCATACACCAGCTCAAATGGAGACTTACTAGTTTCTTTTTTAACTATTATTCTGTTAGCCCAAAGTGCTAGCTTCAACTTAGTATGCCATGCTCTTTTATTCTTTTCCAGAGTTCTTTTCATTATTTTAAAAATACTCTTATTACTAGACTCAGCTTGTCCATTGTCTTGTGGATGACATGGGGATGAATATGATATTGTAATCCCATATTTTTCATAGAAATATGTCATCTCTTCTGATCTAAAACTCATGGCATTATCCATTACTAATTTAGTAGGTACACCAAATCTAGTTATAATATTCTCCATGAGAAATTCAGTGACTACCCTGCTTTTTGATTTCTTTGTAGGGATGGCTTCAATCCACTTGGTAAAATAATCTATGGAAACTAATATCCAACTGTGTCCTCCACTAGATTTCTCCATAAATTCACTAATAAAATCAATTCCCCACATAGTAAAAGTAGCTTCAGTACTTACCGGGTTTAGCAACAAAGCACCTTAAAATTTCAGCTTATTGGAGAACCTTTGACAAGGCTCACATTTCCTGACATGTTCATAAGTATCTTTGAATAAAGTGGGCCAATAATACCCAGCCCTTAAAATCTTTTGGGCAGTAGTCTTGGCAGAAAAATGACCCCCACATTCTCCTTCATGCATTTCACTCAAAACTTTCTCTGCTTGGTACTTATCAAGGCATAACAACAATACAACATTATTATCCTTCCAATACAAGTCACCTTGGATCAAAGTGTATCTTTGATTTTGTAATCTCAAACTTCTTTTCTGATTTTCTGACATACGATCAAGACATTTAGCATTTTTGAGAAAAAACACAATATTTATATAGAATGGTTACCTCTCTATACTTGTAGTAGTTTGATCATGTATATCTGTCTGATTTATTTGTACTAGATCCAAGTTTTCTTCTATCATGAGATTTTCCAAGCCCTGTCCTCTTATTAATTTTGTAATATGGATCTCAAGATTAAATTCTTAAATTCTGGTGATCCACTTAAACCTCTTACCAGTTACCTCTAACTGTGTAAGGATATCTTTCACTGCTAAATGAGGAACATATGCTTGTATTTTAGCACAAACCAAGTATGGCCTGAAGGACTTCATAGCTTTCACCAAAGCATAAGCCTACTTTTCCATTATTTCATAATTAAGCTCTGCAGCTTGTAAAGATTTACTGTAAAAAGATATTGGATGTTAAAATCCTTGTTCATCTTTTTGTAGCAAAATAGCAGCAATTGTGTGAAAAGATGCAAATGAAAACAAAGAGAAAGGCTTAGTATAATCTAGAGATTTCAAAACTGGAGCTTCTTGTACTGCTTTTTTTATTTTCTCAAATGCCTATTGGGCTTCTTCATTCCAAACAAATTTAGCATCTTTCTTAATCAATTTTATAATGGCTTTAACAATCTCTGCAAAATTTACTATGAACCTTATGACAAAGTTGATCTTTCCTAAGAAAGATTGTACCCCTTTTAATTTCCTTGGAGTAATCACCCTTTGAATTGCCTCCACTCTCTTAGGGTCTATTCTTACCCCTTCCCTAGACACTATATGTCCGAGCAACTTTCCCTCTTTTATTGCAAAATGACATTTCTTGGGATTCAATGAGACACCATATTCCAATGCCTTATTGAAAATATTACCCAAGTGATCACAGTGATCCACAAATTTCTTAGAATATGCAGTCAAATTATCCTGATAAATGACCATGAATAAATCAATGAATTCTTTGAAATAAATATCCATGGCCCTTTGAAAAGTTGCCCCTACATTTATTAGTCCAAATGGCATTCTGATATAAACATAGGTTCCCCATGGAGTGGTAAATGCAGTTTTATATTGTTCTGCTTCTTTAACTAGGACCTATTTGTAACCTGAGAAACCATCCATCATAGACAACAACTCACAAACAGTCACCTTGTGCAACATTGCTTCCATATTAGGTAAGGAATAATTATCTTTTAATGAAGCAATATTTAAGTTTCTGAAATCCACACATAGTCTGATATCACCATTTTTTCTTTCTGACTGGCACTAAATTTGATACCCAAGTTGAATGTCTGATTGGCTGGATTATCCTAGCATCCTTTAGTTTCATAAATTCTTGTTGCATTTTAGGAGCCAACAAGGGGTCAATAGGCCTCTATTTTTTCCTAAATGGTTTCACATCTGACTTCAATGGGATTTCATGTTGAAAAAGGTCCTCTCTATATGCTTTCAAGTCCTCATATGACCAAGAAAAAACATGTTTATATTTTATCAACAATTTGATCAAATTTACTCTTATATGAGAGTCCAAACCCTTTCCAATATAAACTAGTTGAGGACGACTTTCAAATCCTAAATTTATTTCTTCTAAATCCTCAACCTTGGCATTGCTTAACTTTGATGAATCATTTTGTTAACTACTAAACAATGATTTAAGCTCAACCAAACCCCTAGGAATCTGATTAAAACTTAACTAGACAACCTCATTTCCCAAAATGTAGTCTTTTCCATCATTATTTTCTAGTAAAGTACTACAATCTATGCTCTGGTTCTCATAATGGTCTAGACATTGCATAAACCTTAGAATATCTTGATCATCTTGG